>BCNH02000004.1:14774214-14793180 GCA_001662345.2 Metrosideros polymorpha var. glaberrima | reverse complement strand
ATAAAAAATAAAACAAAAAAGAAAAAAATTTGTTTAAATGAAAAAAATATTAAAATATTTGAAATATATAGATAGAGAGTGAGAAGAGAGAGATTGGTCTCCACGGAAAATGATTTCCTCTTTTTAAAAAGAGGAAATCATTTTTCTCATTTTTGAAAGTGTTTTTTTTCATTGATGGAAAATATTTTCTATGACGCATTGATTTTCATGAACCAAACATAAAAAAAATACAGAAAACATTTTTCTGGAAGTTATTTTCCGCGAAACGAACAGAGTCTAAGTTCTTCTATTAACATTGCCCACTTTGGCTAATGAAAAATTGTGACATGTTTTTTTTAATACTTTATTAATACACACCACGCCGATATGGAGCCCAACCAAATGTCACGTCAGGAAAAAACTTGACAATTAAAAAAAAAAACATTGACCGAGCAATTCATCTTCTTGTAGAGTTTGGGCTTGACTAGTTTCCCCCGATTTATGCCAAAGACATTTGGGCCCCGCTCCAGCTCGCCAAGTGATCGTCCCTAGCTACTACAACGAAGAAACTCGTTCCTCATTACTAGGGCATAGGGCTTAGATTTTTGCTCACACTGGTTACCTGCAGGGAGAGCTTTTCTTCTTTTCAGAAGTGGAGAGGAAGTTATTTTTTGAACCCTCCGTTGAACGATCCGATTTATTTGGGCCCGGTTTAAGCCACATGATGGGTGGCCCAACCCAGATTAAAAATAACATAACTAATTTTCTTCACTTCACATCCCTCCTTTTCACGCCTACCAAACCCAACATTCAACTCTCAATTAATTCCTTTCTTTTCGCGCCTCTTCTCCCTGGTGATAAGCGTGATCCCTTCCTATCTTTTCAAATCACCTTGCCTAAACGTAATGTGAGGGAAAATAATGAGTTTAATTTAATGTTGACGTGAAAGTTTAAGAAACAGTATAATAGAAGTCCAAAAAAATACGGCAGGTTCGTTAGCAGCAATAAACTATCTGAGAACATCTCCACTAACTTTTCTTTTCTATTCTAGGATTTGCAGAAATAAGGTATATGCTTCGCTATTATTGGTCTGGAGTTGGTTAGCGCTGACTCTAGTCTCGTTCGATTTTAAATATACGAGTGACCAAGTTGCGGTGTGGTTAGTAGGGCTTAAGAGAGCCCATGCCAAGCGTTCGTGCTATCTATGAAATTATACACACCCGTCTAGCAAGGTTAAGAGGGAAAACGAGGGAAAGTGGGAACGATAGATTCTATTTTCATTGATTGATGTGGTTTATTTACCAATTATTTCCTCGCAAATTATTTACAGCCTTTTCAATCAATTTTGCTCTTGTACTTATAGTTTTTGGTTGGGGTAAGTCTTAAAATTGTTTCATCTGAACGTTGGGACGTAAAACACAAGAGTAGTCCTTGGGTGAAGGGAAGGAAAATCTTTTTCTCAACAAGGGGGACTTGGGTGTGCTTGCATCAGCATGTTAAATTAATGAATGCATCCGTGTTGCCCGCCTAGATACAGGATAGACAACAAAGGCCCCAAGTGGTGGAAATACCCCTTCTGTGGTGAGGCGATCTCCGGTAACCAAGCCAAGGAACCATAGGAGACTCCTTGGTTGCCAGTGTTAGTTGATGCCCTAAAGCAATCATGTAATAATTGCATGTTAGGGATTTCAGTTGTATTTTTTTATTATTTAATTAATGGCAAAGACATATTCATTCATTTGTCCAATTATTATATATATATGAATGATTCCATAAGATCAGTTGTGACTAGACATATTCTTAAAACGTTAAGAATATGTGTGACGGGTTCACAATTAGACTTAATCTTTAAATTGTTCCTGGTTGATGGATCATTAAGTAAATCTTAATGACTCTGTTGAGACTGGTGTATTCGTAACTTCATAATTAAGTATTTGACACTTAAAGGAATGATTAGTCATGGGTCATTGGGTATTGTGATGCCCGAGTTAGAACACATGTGCTTGTATCGGACAAGTTCACTGAATGTGACACATATATAACGATTAACAACATGGAAGCTTTTAGCGTGGTCAATGTCTAATCGTTTTTGCTCTGGTCTTGTGTAAATAATCCTTAGACCTGAAGCACAATGTTGACTTGTGTGTTGGATGGCTATGGTTCACAGGTACGCATATTGACGGTTCGTTGATCCATTTCTGTACTTAATAGTTATAGTTTGTTCACATACGAAGTTACACGTGTACGCAAAATGGAATCTGTCTCCTTGTTACATGCAAAGTACAATAACGATGTCCTATGTAATCTAATCGAGACAATGCATTAAAATCCTTGGCCGGGATTGTAACCGAGAATGAATTGTTTATATCTCATATAAAGTGCATGTCCATTAGGTTTGTGCATATGATCGAATTGGTGGCTTAAAAAAAATTCCATGGTCTTGTTTGATCGGGACATAGTAAGACAGAGGGATGGAATTACACTATAGCCAAAGCTAATGGGTTCATTATGTTCTTACAGTATTCACACTGTATGGGTAGTCATGACATATTGCTAGATGTCAATCATAACTTGTAGGACCTAGAGATTGATCGGAACAATCAATTCTCTTGGAAGTACTAATATGTTAGTACAAATCTTACTACCAGCTTAGTGTTGAACCTAGGGATGTCACACACCATAATCAATTCAAGATGACGTTGAGCGGAAAGGATAATATTGCAAATATGTTTGCAATTACGGTAATCGAATTAAGTCGGACTAAAATTAAATTAAATAAGATTTAATTTAATTTTTTGGTCATAGGACGCACATGCATATGATGCACAGGCATGCTCGAAGTGGACGCATATTGATGTGCCCAAATATGCACACATATTAATATATATTTAGATATATATAGTTATATATTTGTATATTCATATATATGTGATATATATAATATTAAAAATAGTGCACACGGTCTGACCGTGGCATGTGAGCATTCGGTTAGCAACGATTTGATCGTGTGTATAACGCGCATATTAGTACACGATCATGAGCATTCGGTCAGCATTGCTGACCGTATGCTGTTGTGCACACGATTTGATCGAGTGCACAACGCACACAACAATACATGATTAGCAACTACTGATCGTGTGCTTTGTTTTGCACGATCAGCAGTTGCTGATCGAGCATGTGACGCTCTTTTGGCAACAATTGCCAGATCAATATAAGCGTGAGTGTGTGCAATTTTTGGAGAGAAAAAGTGTGTGCATATTGTTCGACAAAGAAAAGGAAAAACAGAAGCGCCCAAGAGAGAAAAAGTATTCTCTCTTTTCTGATTGTCGTAAACGAAATACGAGAGAATGCGAAGTCCACGTGATTGCTAGCACAATTGAAGTGGTGATCATCCGCAATTCTTTCTTCCGTTTGTCGTACGATTAGTGGTGTGTCTGAATTAGAGGTTTGACGTTTGTGGGGCTCGAACTAAAAAACATTTGAACTAGTCTCTCCAAGCACGCTATGAGAGTTAATTCGAAAAACCATCTTCGTAATTCTGATTTCTGATTGAAACGTACGAACGACGCATCCAGAGATATGTGTATAGGTTTTTATTTCCATTGTGTTTATGCATTATTTTCCTATGCACGTTACGTGAAAAGCCAACAGTGGTATCAGAGCCAATCCTTAGGGGTTTTCGTGCGTTTCCTTGAATAAAAAATCCATAGATTATTATTATCATTTTTTTGCATTTGATTTCTGCAAAATGATTCACAACTGTGAATTTAGAGGCGACAACAGTGCTACCACTTGAAATAACACACATGAAAATTGTTTCACCGCTTTTGATTTCTTAACGCAGCTTGCATTGCAGCCATGAATTTGATTCAATGCATATTGTTTTTTGTGCCTTCCAAAGCTTTAAATTTTGAAATTTATGGCTCGCATGGAAGGGTGGTGATCATGGAAAAATCCATAATCAATGTGATTGATGATGAATGTACAATGATTACAGGTATTTTTTTAGGTTGTAATTATTAAATGAAGGCTGCGTTCTTCCTTTTATTTTTTCATGTAATGTATTTCAGTATATTTTTAGTATAATCAATTATTGTTGTAATCGTTACGTGGAGGAGCCATTAAGCCGGAGAGCTCTATGGGCCCAGTCTGTGAAGAGTTCAAGGATCAAAGAAGAAGTGAAGAGTAACTTCATTATTAAAACATTAAAAAGGTTAAATGCGAGCTCATTGGCTCGAGACGCATTAAGTCATAATTCCATGATCACCACGTAGGATAAATATTTGACATCTATTTATTTATTATGTTGTATGTTATTTGCATGTTAAACCGATTAATGTGCAAAGTGAGACTGTAATTAACAACTCAAACCTCCTTCTTAAATATATTAAGTCAAAATGGGTTTCGGACTCTTGACCTTCCATCATCGTGGTTTGATCCACTATTATAGTGGTTGATTGATCGGCTATGGATACATAGGGGTCAATTGCCATTCATAATATTGGACCACTCCCTTATGCATATGATGTTGTGGAGTTGAAACCAAATGATTTCCAATAATTGTCAAGTGAGGGGATCGTTTGTGTTTTCAATACTTGCATGAGATGATGGGAAAGACTTAACTATAATCATGAAGTTAATAACTGTCAGGTGAGATTTTTATGATCTAGAGGCCAAAGATATGATTGGGACTCACATATGATGCGTTAAACAAGTTGATTCACTCACTAAGTTCATAGTATACCAATAACTGTCAAGTGAGGTGAACTATGGGCTAATGGGACTCCAATCCCCACTAGTAATCTTTACACAACAAAAATTGCCGTTTCCCATTTTAAGGAGTATGGGATCTGAATATAAATTTAGTGGGAAGACATATTTCATTTAAAGGCCAAAATGAAATAGTTATTTTGAAATACAATGGCTAACAATTTATTTTCTGCACATATATTTATTACTCTGAAAATGGTGAACAAAAACCCGCTTGCTTCAATACTCGACAAGAATTATTTGACTAGACCCAATTTCATCGATTGGGTGAGGAATTTGAGAATTGTTCTCAATTCAGAAAAAAAAAATCGGGTATGTGCTTGACGAAAATATGCCAAAATCCTTTCCTGAGGGTGGGACCCAAGAGGAACGTGTCACTTATGATAAGTGGCATGATAATGACTTAAAATTTAGGTCATAAATACTTGCTTCGATGAATAATGAATTTCAGAAGAAGTATGAAAGTATGGAAGATGCTAGGTCGATCATTTTGCACTTAAAAGAATATTTTGATGAGAATGGTCAAACCTCTAGATATGAGATATCTAAGGCATTATACCATATGAGGATGGTTGAGGGCTCATTAGTTAATGATCATGCTTTGAAAATGATTTAGCACATTGAAGAATTGGCTAGGCTAAATCTTGTAATGGACAATGAGTTAGTTGTGGATTTGATCCTCCAATCTTTGCTCGATCCCTTCTCTGATTTTGTCCAAAACTTCCATATGCATAAGATGGAGAAAACTCTTGTTAAGTTACACAGCATGCTGGTAGTTTATGAGAAGGAAATGCACAGCACAAGGCCCAATGTAGTGGCCATGGCTAAGGCTTATTCTGCAAAAAGTAAGACTGTTTTGAAGAAGAAATGGAAGAAGCCTATGAAAGCTGCTGTGCAACCAAAGCCCAAAGTTGATATAGGGAAATGTCATTATTGTGGTGTCAAAGGGCACTAGAAGAGGAACTGTAAGAAGTGCCTCGCGAGCTTAAAGGTCAAGCCCAAGGACCAACCTTGCGCAGGTATGGTGTCCATGCTTATTAAGACTAATCTTATGGTTAGTGTTGAATCTAGCTTATGGGTTCTAGATTCTGTTGCAACTTCACACATTTGCATGTCTTTGCAGAATGTGGAAATAAGCATGATGCTGGGGCGAAATGAGATTATTCTGACATTTGCAAATGGAGCAAAGGTTGTTGCATTAGCTATAGGGACTTTTCGTTTATGTTTGCCTTCTAGACATGTATTGGTTTTAAAGAATTGTTTGTGTCACACCCCGGCCATCCCGATACATCTCTCTTGGGTTATTAAAAATGCGACGTCCTAGGACGCGTCGTCAACTCGTTCTTTTTATCTTTTGATTAACGCAAGCGGAAACGATTTACAAACACCTAAACAAACATCATAACAGGGATAGCAGAAAAAACAGCAAAACAAACATCATTAGCAAAACTCACATTTTATTTATATACTTGTCCTATGAAATTTATATGTACAAACCCTCGCTTCCAGGCCACTTCCTAACAAGACCAACAAAAAGATACTGGGGTCGGGGTTAACTTATCTCCGCTAATACTATGGGGTTACACCAAAAGTTGGCCCTCCAAGTTCGACCTAGAGGTAGTACTCGGTAGGAGGCTCAAGATCGCTTTCCTCATCCGGATGTTCAACAGCACCATCAAGAACCTCGAAGTCCATAGAATCCCACACTCCTTCGCCCGGAGCTCCACCTTCGCCTAGTCCATCAAAACCTCTCAAATGACCAAATAAGGCGTCCCCATGGCGAACGAACCACGCCTTAAAATGATGGGGTATTAGATGTGCCAACCCTTCATCCACCCAAACAGTAGTAATGTGAAGCTCATAACGGTAGTCTGCACTAGGGACCAGGTACGGCGTTACCTTGAGGCTCTGGTCCGTAGGAATCCCGAACCATACGCTTCGCGTATTCATACTACAGGTCTAAAAAGCGGTTAACAACAACAAATGAAATAAAAATCTCAATAAGTTGACAACCTAAGCCTCGTGTAAGATGCCGATTCACTTAGAGCATACCCTAAGCATGTGACCTATCATCAATGGCAGACCAGTAGCAAGCAACTCTCGCTCTACTTAATCTATAATAGGTTCGAGTGACTCAACTCGATTAACAGACAGATCACAAGCATTCTTACCTTGTCTTTACATATACCACGCATAATATCTGTTATAACATTCAAGAAACAATACATTAGCCAAGGCAATCAGAACATAAATATCACCATTTCTCATGCACAATGCATCTAAGCGTGTTCTAATTTTGTGCCTAGTGATTATGCTCGCTCTCGAGCACAACCTGAAGGTTGGTGGTTCTCGACCTCTCTAGGCCACGGTACAACCCCCGGTTGGCTGTCTTCCGGCATGACCGGGCATTGTCCCAAAACCATCAGGCATGGCAACGTCACAACCTCCCCCAGAGAGGGACGGCATTCCATAAAGGAGAATCAACTTGGCCTCTACGGCAATTCGTCATCCAACCCCGCCGGGCATCCGATAAATCATCATCATCCGGACCCTGCTAAGAATCCGATAAATCAGGCATCATCCCCAAGCCTCTTGGGGGTCCGTACTCTTTGTGATCACACCAGCACATCAATCATGCATGATATTCTCATTTCTTCTTTCTTTAACCAATGTACTCATAATACGTGCTCATGCCATGATTCGTGCTCATACGTCAAACTTATTGCCATTTTCACACGTAAAAAAGCAATAAAATAATCACACGTGATCACACAAACATGCTTTTCTTGTCAAACTTCTCATGCTTCATTTTTCACGCCTACTAGATTATTCCACCTAAAACTTAGTATCCAAGCATGACACCTCATGAATTATAATTTATATGCCAAAAATGCATTATTTGCAACTAAAAAGCTATAGTTCATAAGACAATCCTCTTTCCAAGGTAATCCACCCTCAATTCATACCAAAGCATGTATAGAAACACCACATATCACAAGCACAATGTATACTAATTAATAACTTATCAATCGAACCTCGATAACCTATCGATAATTCCTTAATAGCTTATCGCCTATTTAAAGATAGCTTATCATCCATTTTACAATAGCTTATCACCAAATCCTTGATAGCTTATCACTCCTTGGGTGATAGCTTATTACTCCAAAACCAATAGCTTATCACCCATTTGGTGATAACTTATCACTTAACCCAACCATAATTAACTAATCCAACCATAGTTAACTCTAAACTTTTCTTAATCTAACCCTAAATGCAATTAACAACCTAACTTAGGATTAGGGAGTTAACTCATGGGTTTAACAGCGGCAGCGACTACGGTGACAAACGGCGATATGGTACGGCTTTGCTTGGCACAACAACGACTCGAGTGAATGGCATGACAATGAACTTGGCGGCATGGCACGGCGAACGGGCAGCAGTGAGGGCGTGGCTACACAGCGATGGATGTCATGGTTTGGTTCAGCATGGCTATGGCATGGGCGGCAAGGTGATGAAACAAGAAGGAAAAAGGAAGAAAATGAGAGAGAGAGAGAGAGAGAGAGAGAGAGAGAGAGAGAGAGAGAGAGAGAGAGAGAGAGAGAAAGGGTGGGGGCGTGAGAGAGAGAAAGAGAGAGTGAGAAGGAGCAAGAAGAGAGTTGTCTTCCAAGGCTTGTCTTCCCCTCTAAGTTGTACTAGTGCCCTCTTATTAATGCAACTTCAAAATTCATCCAAATGAACTCTTAAAATCAAGACCAATAATGGAAAGAAAGAAGGAGGAAAGAGAGAGAGAGAGAGAGAGAGAGAAAGAGAGGGTTTCGGCCAAGAGGGAAGGGAGAGAGAGAAGATCACTTTCAAGCCTTAATGAAGTTTGTCTTGCATCCATAAATTGCCTCTTAAAGTCCAAGCTTCTAGAAGAGGCAAAATGGTAATTTCCACCCTCGGCACTATTCATACGGACTTGCACTATTCACGTGGCTTGGCATTATTCACATGGGCTTGAGCTTGAATTTTAATGGGCCTAATGGGCTAGATATCCAATGGGCTCTTTATTTGGGCAAAAAATGGGCTTTCGGGAGCAAAACGGTAATTTCCTCTTATAGGGCTTTTTGGTGGCCGAATTTCATAGGTAGTAGGCCCGTTGGTTTATACCAAGTCTGTAACATCTCTTTGGTTCTCAATTTTCAGCTTACCGTCACTTATCCGAAAATTTAGTGTTTACCGATAAACTTTGATATATCGATAACGTAACGTCCAAAACTCTTCGTTGGATTAGAATTCGTGGTTAAAATCCATCAAATTCGATCTTAGTACATTGATCAAAATTTTGGGATATCACAGTTTGCATTATGAGAATGCTATTAGGAACATCATCTCTTTACCTCGTTTGAGTAAAGAGAATTATGAATTTTCTTTTATTGATGATGTATGTTCAATTTGTTCTAATTAAAGATGTGTCGGTTCTAGTTTATTAACCAATAATCTTTATACCATTACAATGTCCAGTAATGCGATTACCGATGTCAATAAGCAAAATAACGATATAAATGCCATAACTAATAAACGCTCTAGAGATAGTCCAAATCCAAAATATGTTTGGCATCTTCGTTTAAGTCATATTAGAGAAGACAGGATCGACAAATTGAGTAATGATGGGTATATTGATCCATCCAAGTTTGAACCATACTCGACCTATGAGGCATGTTGTGATATCCCTAATTTTCGATCAAGGTACTAAAATCAAATTTGATGGATTTGAACCACGAATTCTAATCTGACTAAGAGTATTGGACTTTAAAGGATTGAGAGACAACCATTGGATATTACTTCATCGAATCCCAAAGTTTATCGATAAACCATAATTTTTTTTATAAGTGACGGTAAGCCGAAAATTGAGAACCAAAGAGACGTTACGGACTTGGAATGAACCAACAGGCCTATTTCCTATGAAATTCGGCCACCAAGAGGCCCTATAAGAGGAAATTGCCATTTTGCCCCCAAAAGCCCATTTTTAGCACAAATAAAGAGCCTTTTGGATATCTAGCCCATTAAATCCTTAAAATTCAAGCCCAAACCCACGTGAATAGTGCAAAGGGTAGAAATTACCAAAATACCAATTCTAGAAAACCTTGACTTTGAGGGACAATATTTATGCGCAAGAGACAAGCTTGATTAATGCAAAGTGAAGACTTGATGATGAAGCCAATCTTGAAGTAGAACTTTTCACTCTCTCTCTCTCTCTCCTCTTTTTTTCTCTTCCATTATTTGCCTGAAATTTGTCTTGAATTTTAAGAGCCAAATTGGATAAAGTTTGGAGTTGCATTTATGTTATTTTTTTTAACCCGCATTTATGATGTTCAATAATGCAAACTTAGTGAAGAAGACAAGCAAAACAACTCTCTTTCTCACTTTTATTCTCTCCCTCTTTTTCCCTCTTGTTCGGCCACCATCCACCGCCACCCACACACTCTCTTTTCGTCTCTTTCTTTTCCTCACCATTGTCGCCAAGCTGTGCCGCGCCCTTGCTGCCGTTAGGATTGCCATTGTCGCTGTTCAAGCCGCGTCGAGCTCGAGCCAACCACTGCACTAAGCCGCCAAGTCGTGCTATGTCGCTGTGCCATCGAACCGTGCCGTTGCCGCGCAAGGCCAAGCTGCGCCTTCACTGTTCGTCGCCATCGTCATTAAACTAGTGAGTTAACTCCTTAATCCTTGGTTAGGTTGTTAATTGCACTTGGGGTTAGACTAAGTGGATTAGTTGATAAGTTATCTTGATAAGTGAAAAATGAGGATGATAAGTTATCTTGATAGGTGATAAGTGATTGTCATAAGTTATCAAGAAAAATGATAAGTGGAAGTAATAACCTATGAAGGAAAGGTGATAAGCTATCATCAAAGGGATTATAAGCTATCAGAATTTTAATGATAAGCTATCACCAAAGAAGTGATAAGCTATCGAGAATTAGATGATAAGTTATCATGGTTAGTTGATAAGTCATTGATTAATGTGTCTTGTGCTTATGATATGTGGTAGTTCTATGCATGCTTTTATGTTATTTGAAGGATAGATTGCCTTAGAAAGATGGTTGCCTGTTGGACTATGGTTTTCTAGTTGAAATGAATGCATTTTTGGCATATAAATTATGATTCATGATGTGTCGTGCTTGGATACCAAGTTTTAGGTGTTGAAATAATCAGGAGGCTTGAAAAATGAAGCACGTAAAGTTAGACAGGTTAAGCATGTACGTGTGATAACATGTGATTATTTTATTGCATTTTTACGTGTGAAAGATTGCAATGAGTTTGACGTATGAGCACGAATCATGATATGAGCACGTATCATGGTTGTATTGGTTAAAAGAAAGAAGAAATGAGATTTGTATGCATGATTTGTGTGCTCATGTGATCAGAAAGTGTGCAGACCCTCAATAGTGATTGGGGACAATGCTCGATTTTATTGAAGATATTATCGGATGCTCGGTGGGAGTTCGAATGACGGATCGCGGTAGAGGCCAGGTCGATTCTCCTTATGGGATGCCGTTTGCCTGCGGGGGAGGTCGAGGTGGGGCCACACCTCGATCTTCTAGGAGGAGACGTTGTCGTGCTCGATAGGGCGGGACGATGCCCAGTCATGCCGAAAGACCGCCAACTTTTGGGTTGTGCGATGGCCCAGAGAGGTCAAGAAATGCCAACCTTCAGGTTGTGCCGTGCTCGAGAGCGGGCGTAGTCACTAGGCATAAAATTGAAACACGCTTGGATGCATTGCGCATGAGAAACGATGATATGTGTTCTGATTGCCTTGGCTGATGTATTGTTCACAGAATGTTATAACTGATAATATGAAAGTATGTGCCAAAGCGAAGTAAGAATGCCTATGATTTGTTGGTTGATCATAATTGAGTTAAGTCACTCGAACCTGTTATAGATAAGTAGAGCGAGAATTGCTCGCTATTGATCTATCATCGATAATGAGCTGCATGTTTAGGGTATGCTCTGGGCAAATCAGCATCCTACACGAAGCTTAGGTTGTTAACTTATTAAGATTTTATCTCACTCGTTGTTGTTAACCGATTTTCAGGACCATAAAATGGAAGGTCGACTTGTGCAGTTCAGATCAAGGTACCTTCGCGTAGAGAAGTTTAAGTTAACCCTGACCCTGGTATCTTTTTGTTAGTCTTGACAGGAAGCAGCTCGTTGAAAATGGCATGTATATATAAACTTCATAGGGTTAACAAGTATATAAATACAGTGTGATTTGGTAACAATTGTAATCCTGTTGTTTTTCCTACATCCCTGTGGTTGTGATTGTTCGGGTGATTGTTAATCGTTTTCGCTTGCGTTAATCAAATGATAAAACAAACGGGTCGACAACGCGTTCTGGGACGTCGCATTCAAAATGACTCAAAAGAAGTATTGGGATCGTCGCACGCTCGAGGGCCGAGGCGTGACATCCCCGTTTTGATAGCAGAGCATGGTCATAACCTGGAGTGATAAGGTGTGCTAGAATTTTGGGATAGTTAGTTAGGAAAACACTCCGTGTTTGTGATCATTGATTGCTTCTTGATACTAATTCATGTATTTGCAATTGATGTGTTGTTTTGACTGTTCTATGATGTAAGTGAAGTCTCTAGTTTCTAAGTTTATTTGTCTCCTTATTGATTCGAATTTGGGCTGGTGTGGTAGAATATCCATGTATAATTGATGTAGTTCATGGTCAGTTAATTGATTGATGAATCTGTGAAGATAGAATGTGGTTTAGGCTTGAATTGTTGAAAGTTTTGAAATTGGTGTTCTCAAGTTTGCCTTAAATTACGGAGACCATGAAGATATGCTATAATTTTAAGTTTGAATTGTCTAGAAGTCATTGGAATCACCATATAGGGTATGGAAGTGCTAATGTGAATTTTTGATTTGGTTGATTTTAAGGTTGGTGATCTCGGGTATTCTGAATTTGGAGAAACCGCGAACCTTATTTGGTTCTTTGAGCTTAGTTCGGTTGAATTAACACTTAAGGCAAGTTTTGTTGTTGGATTATATGCTGATTTGATAAAGCTGTGTTCTTGTCCTAGGTAGTTTGGTCGAGAGATGTACATAATGAACTTTGATGAATGAATCACCTGTAGAGTTTTATGGTTTAGTGGCAGGATGGATTTCAAGAATGTGAGGGATAATTGAGGAATACTGAATTTGCCTTGTTGAGATTCATATCATCTTAGGAACAATGGATTTAGTTTTCGGATTGATGATCGATGAGTTATGATATTAGGATGGTGCTAGATTGGAGGAGCTGGGAAGTGATGTTGGTTTTATGTTATAATTTCAATTCTGTCCATTACTGGACGGATAGATGTAAATCAAAAGACATACTGAATTGATCTGGTTCGGTAAGGAAGATGTGTGGAATGAGTACATGGCACGTGACATTGGATATACATGTGATTATATATATAATAAATGCCCGAAGTGTGTGAAAATGAGTGAATTAAGTGTCATTCATGTCATTCTATGTGAAAAACATCTTGATTGAGATGAGGCACGTGGCTTATGATTGTCATTGTTATTAGTTGCATAGGTTAAGGCGAACCGTGAGGCTCAGTATGGGACAAGTCAAGCGGGACCCCTCCGTAGGTGTGTGGTTTGGGGACGAACCAAGCGAAGGCTGATGAACCTATAACGATCCAGTCCGATGAGGGCGGGGAGCGATCGTCAGGGCAAAAGAGCTCAGATAATGTGCGGCTCCTGGCAAGCTCTAGGATGGTGAAGGGGGCAAGAATGAACCAAACCACACATCGAAAAAAACAGGTATAGGTGTTAAAATGTATAGACTGAATGTTGAATTCGTTAATGTTATGTTGAATATGATGAGTTGGATCGGATGTGTTGAGTTAGTGAGGTTAAGTCCGAAACCGTTGGAAGCGGTCCTTAGTATCTCTACCCCATTAAAGGATAAAGTATTGTCTGTGATAGGATGTTTAGGTTGTAAGGTAATCATAGGCAATCGAGAGGAAAGTATAAATTTGATTATGTTGGCAATGTATGACTTTGATGCCATCATTCGAATGGATTGGCTCACCAAGCAACGAGCTAGAATGGACTTCTATCGCAAATCAATCAAGTTTAACCCGTTAAAAAGGGTTAGTTTCAAGTTTGTTGGAAATAGAGGGCCCCCCTCGATTTCCTTGATTTCGTCTCTTGAAGCGACGATCTTGCTGGATAGTAGTTACCGGGATTATTTGGCAACCATGGTCAATATGTTGGTTGAGGAACCAATGATGGAAAACATCACTATAGTGCAGGACTTTTCTAATGTCTTTCCAAAAGAATTATCTAGATTACCCCTAGAAAGGGAAATAGAATTTGTGATTAAGTTAGCTCCTAGAACGGAGCCGATTTCCAAAGCACTGTATCGCATGGCGTTGTCAAAGTTAAAGGAATTAAAAGTGTAGATACAAGAATTGTTGGATAAGGGATTTATCTGCCCTAGTGCATCACCTTGGAGAGCGCTAGTTCTGTTTATGAGAAAGAATGATGGATCGTTGCATCTTTGCATCGATTATCGGCAACTCAATCAAGTAATGGTCAAGAACAAGTACCCATTGCCAAAGATAGATGATTTTTTTGACCAACTTCAAGGAGTTTCGGTATTTTCCAAGATAGAGCTAAAATGGGCTATCACCAGTTAATGATCAAGAAGGAGGATATACCGAAGACGGCAGTTCACACGTGTTATGGTCATTATGAGTTTACGGTAATGCCGTTTGGTTTGACAAATGCATCTGCTGCTTTTATGGATCTAATGAACCATGTGTTCAATGAGTATTTAGACATTTCAATGAAGATTTATATAGAGATGGTTTATTAGAGTGGTGCAGTGAAAGTATAGTGAGGTCACCTACTATTAGTAAGTTACATTCTTAAGAAGCTATGAAGTAATTTTGGAGACATGAGGATATTAGTATAGATTTTAGAAGTGTTGAATTTAACGCTAAGCTTGTATGTTGAGTAGTGATCTTTTAGATGTTTAGATATTACTGGTAAAGTCATGAAAGACTAGGGTACTATTCTTGGAATGAAAGGTGAAGTAGTTGATTTTGGAAGTTATAAGTCTAGATGATGATCCTTTGGGATCGGAACTTGAGGAATATTGAATTGAAACTAGGTAAGTTCTTGTTTCTAATAATTTGAGGATTTGAAGTCATTTAATCAAGTATTGATCATATAAGTGATAGTATTCCTTGTTGTGGATTAAAGACAAAATCTTATATTGGTGATTTGGGGGATACTAGTTGTTCAAATCTAAGTGATGATCTTTTAAGTAATGATATTTTTTATGTGGATTAAAGATGAGTTATTGTTTTGATAGTACATGATCCTATATAAATTGAAGAGGTAGATTACCTTGGGAGATAGTAAGATCGAAATTAGAGAAATAGTCCTTTTCTGAGTACTATGATTGGAAGTATCTTATCAAGGATATATTGGAGATTATTGTTTGGTAGATTTAGGGAAGATCAGTTCTCAAGTTATGTCATTGAGGAATTTTATTTGAGGAATTAGTAAAGTCATGAACAGTATTCGAAAGTTTTGTATCCGAAGTAAGAATTAATCAACATGGATTTTCAATTGGATAACAAGATGTTCTTAGGCTATATCTTAATTAAGATGATAGGAATCTTGATGGATTAGTCAATGGCTGATGAAAAGTTCAGATGATAATGGTTATGAAAGGTGCAATATAATGTGATATGATGGATATATGTCAAGTTCAAATATATGTGTCAACAAATGATATTAGATTCTGGTACTAGAGAAACTTTTGTAAACATGTGACATTTTGAAGATCTTGGAGACATTTAAGAATGAATGAACTGAACACATGAAATGTAAGTTCAGAAGTAATATGATGGAGTAGGAATCGTGGAAATAATGAGTTATGATTTTAAAATGAAAATATTGATCATTCAGTGATAAGTTATGATCATTGTTATGTATTTGAAAGTCTTGATACAAAGAGTCTTAGTAGATTGATTTGAGGATAGCAATGCGGGATTGAAAGTATGTGATCATTATGAAATGATTTTATCTTGGAGAATTAGTAGTTAATTATCTCATGGTGCTAAATTGATAAATTTTGAAATAAGGTTATCAATTATCCCTTCTTGAGGTATTAGCAAAGACATGAAAGGTATTTGAAAAGTTTTTGTAGCAAATAAGAGTTGATTTGCACAAGTCTGCAAGGGGACGAAGTTAGAGAAAGGAAAGCTAAGTCTAAGGTATGTTGGACCTTTTGAAATTCTTGAACGAATTGGGATTTTGGTCTATCGTCTCGTGTGCCATCGAGACTTACTCAAGTATATGACATCTTTCATATGCCTATGCTAAATTGATAGGTCTCTCGTCGTGGACGAAAATAAAAGAGGATGCAAAAAATGGAAGGGATGACAACCGAAGTTGCTGCCTCCAAGTTTCGAAACTAGGGTGTCAGACCGTTTGTTCACTCTCGGATACCATTTGGCTGAGGTGTGAGCCGTGAGATTCATGCGCCAAATTTTTTATTTAAAGGAATCGGCATACGATTGACATAACCTTTTACAGTCCTTAAGGGCATAAAAGGAGAAGGCTCAATAGTTAGAAAAAAAATTCAAGCTTACAAGCTTTGTCTTGATCTTTAGGATGTCATTAGTGGATGAGCCAAATAAAGATTCAAATTTCAAGGACGAAATTTCTATAAGGAGGGAAAAGTTGTGATATCCATAATTTTTTACCAAGGTACTAAAATCAAATTCGATGGATTTGAACCACGAATTCTAATCCGACTAAGAATATTGGACTTTAAAGGATTGAGAGACAACCATTAGACATTACTTCATCGAATCTCAAAGTTTATCGGTATATCCTAAATTTTCGAATAAGTGACAGTAAGCTGAAAATTGAGAACCAAAGAGACATTACAGACTTGAAATGAACCAACAGGCCTATTTCCTATGAAATTCGGCCACCAAGAGGCCATATAAGAGGAAATTATCATTTTGCCCTCAAAAGCCCATTTTTAGCCCAAATAAAAAGCCATTTGGATATCTAACCCATTAAGCCCTTAAAATTCAAGCCCAAGCTCATATGAATAGTACCAAATTCTCATGAATAGTATCAAGCCCACGTGAATAGTGCTAAGGGTAGAAATTACCAAAATACCCATTCTAGAAAACCCTGACTTTGAGAGACAAGCCTTAGTGAAGAAGACAAGCAAGACAACTCTCTTTCTCACTTTCTCTTTCTCTTTTTCTCGCTTTCATTCTCTCCCTCTTTTCCCCTCTTGTTCGGCCACCATCCAGTGCCATCCTCTCTCTCTCTCTCTCTCTCTCTCTCTCTCTCTCTCTCTCTCTCTCTCTTTTCCTCACTGTCGTCGCTAAGCCATGCCGCACCCTTGCCACCCTTAGGATCGCCATCGCCACCGTTCAAGCCGCGTCGAGCCCAAGCCAACCACCGCACCAAGCCGCCAAGCCGTGCAATGTCGCCGTGCCGCCAAACCGTACTGTTGCCGCACCAAGCCAAGCCACGCCTTCACCGTTCGTTGCCGCTATCGTTAAACTAGTGAGTTAACTCCCTAATTCTTGGTTAGGTTGTTAATTGCGCTTGGGTCTAGACTAAGTGGGGTTTAGGATTAATTATTGATGGATTAGTTGATAAGTTATCGTGATAAGTGAAAAGTGAGGATGATAAGTTATCTTGCTAAGTGATAAGTGATTGTCATAGGTTTTCAAGAAAAGTGATAAGCAGAAGTGATAACCTATCAAGGAGAGGTGATAAACTATCATCAAAGGGATGATAAGCTATTGGCATTTAGATGATAAGTTATCACCAAAGAGGTGATAAGCTATCGGCTTTCAAGTAATAAGCTATCACCAAATGGGTGATAAGTTATCGAGGATTAGATGATAAGCTATCATGGTTAGTTGATAAGTCATTGATTAATGTGTCTTGTGCTTGTGATATGTGGTAGTTCTATGCATGCTTTTGTGTTATTTGAAAGATAGATTGCCTTAGAAAGATGGTTGCCCTTGGACTATGGTTTTCTAGTTGAAATGAATGCATTTTTGGCATATAAATTATGATTCATGATGTGTCGTGCTTGGATACCAAGTTTTAGGTGTTGGAATAATTTAGAAGGCTTGAAAAATGAAACACATAAAGTTAGACTGGTTAAGCATGTACATGTGATCACGTATGATTATTTTATTACATTTTTACGAGTGAAAGATTGCAATGAGTTTGACATATGAGCACGAATCATGACATGAGCACATATCATGGTTGCATTGGTTAAAAGAAAGAAGAAATGAGATTTGTATGCATGATTGGTGTGCTCATGTGATCACAAAGTGTACGGACCCTCAATATGATTGGGGATGATGCCTAATTTTATCGACGATATTATCAGATCCCCGGCGGGAGTTCAGATAACGGATCGTGGTAGATGCCGGATTGATTCTCCTTATGGAATCCCATCTGCTTGCTGGGAAGGTCGAGGTGGAGCCGCACCTCGATCTTCTAGGAGGAGACGTTGTCGTACCCGATGGGAGGGAAATGCCCAGTCATGCCAGAAGATCGCCAACCTTCGAGTTGTGTCATGCTCGAGAGCGGGCATAGTCACTAGGTATAAAATTGGGCAT
The DNA here is from genome assembly GCA_001662345.2 of Metrosideros polymorpha var. glaberrima. Lineage (NCBI taxonomy): Eukaryota > Viridiplantae > Streptophyta > Magnoliopsida > Myrtales > Myrtaceae > Metrosideros > Metrosideros polymorpha. The sequence continues at coordinate 14,774,767 of BCNH02000004.1, read as the reverse complement.
AAAGTTGCAACATGTTTGGATGCATTGCGCATGAGAAATTGTGATATGTGCTCTAATTGCCTTGACTGATGTATTGTTCATCGAATGTTATAACTAATAATATACAATGTATGTGCCAAGGCGAGGTAAGAATGTCTATGATTTGTTGGTTGATCAGAATTGAATTGAGTCACTCGAACCTGTTATAGATAAAGTAGAGCGAGAATTGCTCGCTATTGATCTATCATCAATAATGAGCTGTATGTTTAGGGTATGCTCTGGGCGAATCGGCACCCTACACAAGGCTTAGATTGTTAACTTACTAAGATTTTATCTCACTTGTCACGCCCCAGCCCTCGAGCGCGCGACCATCCCGATGTTTCTCTTCTCTTTGGTCATTAGAAATGCGACGTCTCAGGACGCGTCGTCGACCCATTCATTTTATCTTTTGATTTACGCATGCGGAAGCGAAAACAAACACCCGACAGCAAGGATAGCAGGAAAATAGCCAAACCAAACACATTTTTATTAATAAACTGGTTAACCCTGGGAAGTATATAATTACAAGCCCTCA
>BCNH02000004.1:14761786-14773106 GCA_001662345.2 Metrosideros polymorpha var. glaberrima | reverse complement strand
AGGGACAAGGAGAGAGAGAGAGAGAAGACCAAGCAAGCCCTTAATTATTTTTGTCTTTCATCCAATAGATTTTTGCCCAAAAATCCAAGCTTCTAGAAGGGCAAAATGGTCTTTTCCACCCTCGACACTATTCATACAGGACGGCACTATTCACGTGGGCCTTGTACTATTCACGTGGGCTTGGCTCGAATTTTTACGGGCCCAACGGGCTTAAGATCCAATGGGTTCTTCATTTTGGACCAAAAAGGGCCATCGGGGGTAAAATGGTCTTTTCCCAATTTGGCACTATTCATTCGGTACTATTCACGGCCCGCACTACTCAAGTGGACTTGACACTATTCACATGGGCTCGGGTTTGAATTTGATGGTCCCAATGAGCTAAAAACCCAATAGGTTCTTAAAATGGGCCAAAAATGGGCTTCGGGGGTAAAATGGTAATTTTCCATTATGGGCCCTCTTGAAATCCGAAAATAAAAGAAATTAGGCCCTTCGGTTCGTGCCCAACCCAAAACGTCTCTTCTGCGAAAAATTAAGGTTTTTCTGCAAAAGTTGAAGTCGTTTCTGTTGACCTAAAACGACGACGTCTGAAGCGCCGATTCCTTTAAATATAAATTTTGGCGCTTTGGTTTCACCACTTGCGCCTTGCTCGAGTGGTATCCGGGAATGAAACAAATGGTCCAATCCTGGGTTCGAAACTTGGAGGAGGCGACTTCGGTTGCTTCGGTTGCCCCTCCTCCCTTACTCGCGCGCCGTTTCCATTAAATAAAACTTTTGGCGGTTCTGTCTCACCGTTCGAACTTCAGTCGAGTGGTAAGAGGTGGCATAGTCCGAAGTCCAAAGTTCGAAACTCACAGACGACGGCTTCGGTTGATTCTCCTCCGTTAATCGTGTGCCGTATACTTTAAATAAAACCTTTGACGTTGTTATCCCAATAGTCATGCCTTAGCCGAGTGGCAGGCGCACGAGACACGCATGAGACAGGGGAGGTCCACGGTTCGAAACTCGTGAGCGACGGCCTCGCCTTCTGTTTTCCCCGCCCTTTTCCTTTTCTCTCTTTTCTTTCCCCTTTTTCTTCTTTTCTTTTCTTTCTTTTATTTTTGCACAAATATAACTAAAAATCCGATCATCCCTGTTTCCAATTGAATTTCGACAATCGCCCTTTTGATTAATCCAAACAGTCAAAATTCAGGATATCACTGCCTAATACTTGGCTCTTAATCCTTTAAGGTCCAATACTCTTCATTGGACTATAATTCATGGCTCAAGTCCATTAGATGTTATGGAGTAATATATCCAAATGTTATTCTCTGTGCCTTAAACTAGTGAGTCAGAAATCAGGATGTTACATCACTCGTTGTTGTTAACGGCTTTTCAGAACCATAAAATGAAAGGTCGACTTGTGCGGTTCAGATCAAGGTGCCATCGCGTAGAGAAGTTTAAGTTAACCCCGACCCCAATATCTTTTTGTCGGTCTTAATAGGAAGCAACCCATTGAAAAGGGCATGTATATGTTAACTTCCTAGGGCTAACAAATATATAAATACAGTGTACTTTGGTAACAATTGTAATCCTATTGTTTTTCCTGCTATCCCTATGGTTGTGATTGTTCAAGTGATTGTTAATCATTTTCGCTTGCATTAATCAAAAGATAAAACAAATGGTTCGATGACGCGTTTTGGGATGTCGCATTCAAAATGACCCAAGAAAAGTATCAGGATCGTCGTGCGCTCGAGGGCCAGGGCGTGACCCATGTCTTCTAGGAAAAATGACCAAAGCGCCTTTTTAGGACATAATGCACGAGCTGCGGACATACCAGGATTGATACATATAGATGTATGACGATCATTTAATGAAACTGCTAGAGGTGGTTATTCTTACTTCATTACCTTTACTGATGATCAGTCATGGTATGGTTATTTATACTTAATGAAGTATAAATCTGAATCTTTTGAAAAGTTCAAGGAATTTAGGACTAAAGTTGAGAAACAAATAGGAAAGTCTATTAAGGCACTTTGATCTGATCGAGGAAGTGAATACCGTAGTACTGAATTCCTGGACTATTTTAAACATAATGGCATTTTATCACAATGGACACCTCTTGTGACTCCAGAGCACAATGGTGTATTTGAAAAAAGAAATCACACTTTAATAGATATGGTGTGATCTATGATGAGTTACACCGATTTGCCTATATTCCTTTGGGGATATGCCCTTGAGATAGTTGCATATTGACTGAATAGAGTGCTATCCAAATTTGTTCCAATTATACCCTATAAGATATGGCATAGTAGGAAACCAAGTCTTAATCATATTAAGATTTTGGGTTGTCCAGCTTTCATCAAGAAGTTGAAAACCGATAAATTGGAGGCTAGATCTGAACAATGTCGTTTCATTGGATATCCAAAAGAGACTCTTGGATATTATTTCTATTTTCACTCTAACCAAAGAGTTTCAGTCAGTAGGCATGCTTCTTTTCTAGAGAATCAGTTCATCTAAGAAGGTGGTGCTGGGTGGAAAATGGTCTTACAAGAAGAAAATAATGAAGTACAAAACAACCAAATTCAGACACCGATATCTGATTCAGTGGGAGCTTTTGATACACAACCTCTTAGGAGGAGTGCAAGAACGTCTCGTCCACCTATTCGTTATAGGCACTTGATTGAAGATATTGAAATACTATTCATTGTGAATGATAGTGATCACTAATACCTATGAGAATGCGATGTTGGACATCAATTCTGGTAAATGGCTAGAAGCCATGAAATCCGAAATGGATTCAATGTATTCTAATGAAGTTTGGACTTTGGTTGACCTACCTAATGGTATTGTACCAATTGGCTACAAATGGATCTTCAATAGGAAGATGAATGCTGATGGTCAAGTTGGAACTTACAAAGCACAGCTTGTGGCAAAAGGATATCATAAAAAAGAATGAATCGATTATGACGAAACTTTCTCACCTGTAGCTATGCTAAAATCCATTCGGATCATGTTGGCTATAGCTGCACATCTTGATCTTGAGATATTCCAAATGAATATCAAAACGGCTTTTCTAAATGGTTTTCTCGAGGAGAACATCTATATGGAACAACCACGGGATTTTGAATCAAATGGTAAAAGTCAGAAGGTGTGTAGGCTTAAGAGATCCATTTATCGACTCAAACAAGCCTCCAAAAATTGGAACATCCATTTTGATGAAGTAATTAAATTGTTTGGCTTCATCTAAAACTCGGATAAACCTTTTGTATACAATAAGTTTAGTGGGAGCGCAATTGCATTTCTAATTCTGTATGTCGATGATATACTTTTGATTGGGAATGATGTACCAATGATATCATTGATCAAACTATTCTTATTACAGAAATTCTCCATGAAAGATTTGGGAGATGCAACCTATATTTTAGGTATCAAGATCTATAGAAATAGATCGAGACAATTGATTGGCCTCTCACAGTCTACATACATAGACAAAGTGTTAACATGTTTTAACATGCAAAGTTCCAAAAGAGGATTATTGCCTTTTAGGCATAGAATCCGTCTTTCTAAGGAGATGTGTCCCAACATTCCTGAAGAAAGAGAGCAGATGGCGAAGATACCTTACGCATCCGCTATTGGAAGCATAATATATGTTATGCTATGTACAAGACCTGATATTGCACATGCTGTAAACTTTACTAGCAAATATCAGTCTCATCTAGGGGAAGAGCACTGGATAGCAGTCAAGAATATCCTTAAGTACTTACAAAGGACTAATGATTTATTCTTGATATATGGAGAATGAGAGTTTAAGGTTGAAACTTATACTGATTTCGATTTTCAATGAGATCCTAATGATTATAAATCAACATTTGGATTTGGATTTACACTCAATGGTGGTGTAGTTAGTTGAAAAAGTTCCAAACAAAGCATAACTGCTAATTCCACCATTGAGGCAGAGCATGTAACTGCTTCTGAAGCAACAAAGGAAGCTGCTTGAATAAAGAAGTTCATTTTTTTTAACTTGGAGTAGTTCCTTCCATTAAGCAATTAATTACATTGTTTTGTGATAACGATGGGGCAATTACTCAAGCTAAGGAACTAAGGTCTCACCAGAAGTCCAAGCATATTGAGAGACTCTTCCATCTCATCAGAGAAATTGTTGGGAGAGGTGATATCGCCTTGTAGAAAATTGCCTCGGTAGATAATGTGGCAAATCTCTTTCCTAAGGCCTTATCTCAATCATCTTTTGAAAGACACATTAACAAAATGGGTTTGAGATTTCAGACAAGTTGGCTTTAGTACAAATGGGAGATTGTTAGTTGTCTGCCCTAAAACAATCATGTAATAGTTATATGTTATGAATTTCAGTTGTACTTTCTTATTATTTAATTAAATGACAAAGACGTATTCATTCATTTGTCTAATTATTATATATATAAATGATTCCATAAGATTAGTTGTGATTAGATCTATTATTGAAACGTTAAGAATATGTGTGACGAATTTACAGTTAAACTTAATCTTTAAATTGTTCTTGATCGATGTATCATTAAGTGGATATTAATGATCCTGTTAAGACCGGTGTGTTCGTAACTTCATAATTAAGTATTGGACACTTAAGAGAATAACAAGTCATGAGTCATTGGGTATTATGATGTCCGAGTTAGAACACAGGTACTTGTATCGGACAAGTTCACTGAACGTGACACGCATATAATGATTAACAACATGGAAGCTTTTAACGTGGTCAATGTCTAATCGTTTTTGCTCTGGTCTTGTGTAAATAATCTTTAGACCTGAGGCACAATGTTGACTTGTATGTTGGATGACTATGGTTCACAGGTACACATATTGACGGTTCGTTGATTCATCTCTGTACTTGATGGTCATAGTTTGTTCACATACGAAGTTACACGTGTGTGCAAAATAGAATCTATCTCCTTGTTACATGCAAAGTACAATAATAATGTCATATGCGATCTAATCGCGACACTGTATTAAAATCCTCGGTCGAGTTGTAATTGAGAATAAATTGTTTATATCTCATATAAAGTGTATGTCCATTAGGTTTGTGCATATGATCGAATTGGTGGCTTGACAAAAATTTCATGGTCTTTGTTCGATCGGGACATAGTAAGACAGAGGGATGGAATTACACTGTAGCCAAAGCTGATAGGTTCATTATGTTCTTAAAGCATTCGTACTGTCTGGGTAGTCATGACATATTGCTAGATGTCAATCATGGTTTATAGGACCTAGAGATTGATCGGGACAATCAATTCTCTTGGAAGTACTAATGTGTTAGTGTAAGTCTTACTACCAGCTCAATGTTAAGCCTAGGAATGCCACACACCATAACCAATTCAAGATGACGTTGAGCGGAAATAACAATATTGCAAATATGTTTGCAATTACGGTAATCGAATTAAGTCGGACAGAAATTAAATCAAATAAGATTTGATTTAATTTTTTGGTCATAGGACGTGCATGCATATGATGCACAGGCACGCTCGAAGTGGACGCATATTGATGTGCCCAAATATGCACACATGCTGATATATATTTATAGATATTTGTATATTCATATATATTTGATATATATAATATTAAAAATGGTGCACACGGCTGACCGTATGCTATTGTGCACACGAATTGATCGTGTGCACAACGCGTACAATAGTACATGATCAGAAACTGCTGATCGTGTGCTTTGTTGTGCACGATCAGCAGTTCCTGATCAAGCATGTGATGCTCTTTTGGCAACAGTTGCTAGATAAATATAAGCATGAGTGTGTGCAGTTTTTGGAGAGAAAAAGTGCGTGCATATTGTTCAACAAAGAAAATGAAAAACAAAAGCGCTCGAGAGAGAAAAAGTATTCTCTCTTTTCTGATTGCTGTAAACAAAATACGAAAGATTGCGAAGTCCACGTGATTGCTAGCACAATTAAAATGGTGATCATCCGCAATTCTTTTTTTCATTCATCGTATGATTGGTGGTGTGTTTGAACTAAAGGTCCGATGTTTGTGAGGCTCGATTGGTGGCGATTTTTTTGAGCAAATAGCCACAGATTGTTGGTTATTTATTTTTCTTTTCAAAGCGGAGAAACGAGCTAATCAGCCTAGCAGGTAATGACATTTGTTTTTAGACATTTGTTTTTAGGCTTAATTCTCTATAAAAAAAAACCATCTATTTTAGATTGAATCTTAATTTTAAAATTTTGTCAAAAATAAATTGCCATTTCGCTCGAGTCCTAAATCTGACCCTTTCATATTCGATCAAGTTTCTTTTTCCACATTTTAATTTTATATGTTTTTACTTTTTTTTTCCGTACTTTTTCTTTTCTCCTTTTTTTTATTCTCCTTCTCCCGTTCACTCCGCCGTGGACAACAAACAGACGTCAAGTTAGACTCGCGGTCAACTCAACCCCATGACCCGCCTTCCATCATCACTCACCGCCGTCCGAGTCCTCCGTCCATCACCACCTCCCGGCCTTCAACCACCACAACACCATCCTCCCTTCCGCCCTCAACCGTCGATGAGATCTTTGTTTTCCCCAACCCCTTGCCACAGATCTCCACCACTAAAGCCTCTACTCTCGGCCAATGGCCCCTCGCCTCCGATCACCACCGGTATGCCTCTCTCTTACACATCTCTTTCTTCTTTTCGTTTCTATTTTTTTTTTTTCTATTTCTGTATTTAACATCAGCAAACGAGGTGAACTTAACTTATTGCTGACGCATAATTACCACATTGGAGCACAGGAGCAGCCGCTTTGGACGGAATTTTAACGGACTCAGATTTGGGATTTAGCTGAAAATCGATAATTATTCTTTAGCCCAAAATAAAAAGTTGGGGTCCGAATCGAAATTCAACCTTAAAATGTCACTTCTTTAGGGAACTGACCCTCCGATTTTAATCCAACGAGATTATAGAAACGCCTCGAATGAACCGGTTCAACCGCAACAAAAGCCAAAATCAACAAGAAACTGCCGTAGCATAGCAGTACGGTGGTCCAGGGGCGGGGATTAAATTTAAAAAGAAGAAGAGAGACGGCCAAAAAAGATGCCCAAACAAGAGTTTATCCTCCTGTCTTTCCTCACCTCATTCTGTGCTTCCCAAGCTGTCTTTTGTTATCTTCTTCAAAGAATGACAGGACCGGAGCTTTCAACCCTCTCTTCCTCTTCGCTCCTTCACATCTGAGTCTGTGTATCCACAAAATGGCTTCTCTGCAGGAATTGCTGGCAGAAGAAGGATTCGAGGATGGACAGCTATCGTCAACCACCGCAGTGAAGTTCCTGGATATGACGCGAAACGATGAGCCGAAACAATTGCCTTTGCACTTGTGTGGCAGTCGGAAAAGCCTCGAGTTTGCAGAGCAGAGACCTGTCAGGCCCGATAGGCGGAGGAATAGTTCGTCAGCTTTGGTGTCTGATAGGCCCGCTTCTATGTCAGAGAGATCGAATGCTAGTAAGTCGCTGGTATCAGAGACAAGAGATGAGCCTGCCATCGATATGGTGGCTATCAAAGCGGTGATCGCAATACTAAGTGGCTATGCCGGTCGGTACGTGAAGGATGAGAGCTTCAGGATTAGCATCCGCATGAAATGTGGTTCTTGCTTGGCACGGAAGAAAAGGAATGCCGAAGAGGAGATCCTAAAAAGCATGGAAATGGGTATCGATGGCATCGAGAAGTTGGTGGACGATCCAGGTATAAAAAGAAAGGAGCTGAGGATGAAGACCCTGAGAAACTCCATTAGGCTTCTGAATTTTGTCGCATCTTTGAATTCGGAGAAAACAGGGAACGGTTCCACTTGTGGGATACCCAATTCGCGTCTCTCAGCTTGCGCTCAATTGTACCTCTCCATTAGCTACAAGCTAGAGAAGAATGATAGAATCTCAGCTAGGCACTTGCTTCAGGTTTTCTGCGATTCGCCGTTTCTTGCTAGGACTCACTTGCTTCCTGACCTGTGGGAGCATCTCTTCCTTCCTCACCTTCTTCACCTCAAGGTTTGGTACATGAGGGAAGTCGAATTCCTTTCAAGCTCAAACGATGTTGAGGACGAGAGGAAATTGAAATGCTTAAGCAAGTTGTACAATAACCAACTGGATATGGGCACTGCTCAGTTTGCACTGTATTACAAGCAGTGGCTTAAAGTTGGGGTTGAGGCTCCTTCAGTTCCAGATGTGCCTTTGCCATTAAAACCGAGCCATGAATTTTCAAGGAACGTGAAACCACAAAGAACGCACAGCCACGGATTGACTCGAAGGGAATCACTGGATTCATATACTACACATTCCTCAATTAGTGGAAATCTGTAAGTGTCATGCCTAGTAATTTTCCCCTCCAACATTTTAGGTGATTAAAAAATATGCTGTCTGTCTGATAACCTATATGGTCTTCTATGTCACTCAAGATACCAAGCAGTGTTTGGCCCCCAACTGGATGGACGATCTATGGACCTCGAGCTTGGTAGTAGAACATTTGGTTCGGTTGATGAAGGGAATCCCTGTACTAGTGAAGAAAACTGTAGTAGCACCAGAATCATTCATGTACGTTAAATATCGACTTGCAATTTGTGTCCTGTGTGTAATCTTTCTTTACAAGTGACAGTTCCATAATATATTCAATTGCCCCAATGCAGAACGAGACTCTTCGAATATCATCGAGAAAATATTGCGAGAATCAGAAAGTTGATCTGTGGCCTAAGACGCAGAAATCAAACTACTTCTCATTACTTAACTGCCAAAGTGTGCCCATCCAGTGCCTGGTTAACAGAACTGGCATCTCCAGCAATAGCCAGAATAAACTGGAAGAAATTGATCCTCATGTCTCAGATGATCTGGGCAAAGCCATCTCCACTTTATGTCGCTCAGATGTTCTGAGTGAATGTGAAACTGCTGTCCATGTCATAACAAAAGCCTGGTTGAGCTCGCATGGTGATCACACCATTGAAGCATCAATATCGAAAGCCCCAGTCATGGAGGGGATGCTCGAGGTTTTATTTGCATCACAAGATGACGAAGTTCTTGAGCTAGTGATCTCACTGTTAGCAGAAATAGTGGTGCGAAATGGGAATATCAGCCAGATAGTTTTGAGCTCTGACCCGCAGCTCGAGATCTTCATTAGGCTTTTGAAATGTTCGAGTGTATTCCTAAAAGCTGCCGTTCTGCTTTATCACTTGAAACCGAAGGCAAAGCAGATGATATCCACCGAGTGGGTCCTGCTCATCCTTCGAGTCCTCGAGTTCGGTGACCAACTGCAGACCCTTTTCACTGTTCGCTGTGCTCCTAGAGTAGCGGCCTTCTACATGCTAAACCAACTTGTTTTCGGTTTTAACGAGGACAAAAACTTGGAAAATGCTAGAGATATGGTCTCACTTGGGGGATTGAATCTTCTTATAAAGCGGATCGATGCAGGAGAATTTTATGAGAGGATAAATGCTGCAGTTCTCATATCATGTTGCATCCAAGCTGATGGGACATGTCGAAATTATGTTGCTGAAAACATAAACAAGGCTTCTCTGCTCCAACTGATTGTACTTGAATACCAAAAGAAATCTACTCGCGCTTTGAATTTACTTATTGAATTTCTTTGCCTTAGCAGGTAATTTTTTCTTGTCCCCACAAACATCGTACTTTAGCTATATTTGCAAGACCAGATTAATATTCTAGGCCTTGTTATTATAACAGAAGGTCACAAATAAACAAGTTCCTGTATGGAGTAAAAAGTGGATGGGGCGGGCTGAATGCTATGCACATCTTGCTGATCTACCTCCAGAAAGCTTCACCAGAAAACCGCCCGCTGTTTGCCACAATTGTACTGCAGCTTGATCTTCTGGTAATTCTAATTCTGTTTTTAAATGCTCAAAAAAATCTAATTGCTGAGCATTTTATTTTCTGTCGTAATTTCAATTCGAGATCCTAGAACAACCTCCATAAGGAACTGCAGTTTCTTGCAGGGAGACTGTGGGATGTGCAGTTTATACAGAGAAGAAGCACTCGAGGCGATCATAGCGGCTTTGGATTGTCAATTAGTTGGTGAAAATATCCAAGAACAAGTGGCGAGAAGTCTCCTGATGCTCGGAGGCCATTTTCTTTTGACAGGAGAGCCGGTGACTGAACAACGGCTTCTGCAGAAGTTGGGTTTTCCAGAAGATCCAGACATGGCACTCCACACCAAAGATTCAGCTCTCGGTATTACAATGCCCAGGGTTAGTGCATTATTCAAATTCATCCCCAACTAGATTTTTGAGATGTTTCCTGGGAAAGGGACTTAAAGGGGATTTTTAGTTTGTCTTGCAAGGGCAATTCATTTTAAAGTGGAATTATACAGTCAGAACCGGTCTGCCTAGCGCAAAATTCCTTGATAGTGAATTACATAAGCAGAAAGGTTGGTGGGTTAAGCCTTTAATAGCCAGATAAGAATTGCATAACATCACTACTACACATGAATCCACGGCACATTGAGAATTCTGAAGCTAATACGGATAAACAAGTTGATGATTCCAAAACACATTATTCAGCTGCTTGTAGTTGGAAGTTGCAACAAGCCTTGTGAATTTCGCGCTCTTTCAAACTAGCAGCTCTAATAAATAAAATGTACTTCTTGTCTCTCTTTCTGCGGAAAAGTAAGCTGTGCTCTGACGATAACCCAGAACATCGTGGTTTGGCTAATCAATGCTGCAATTTTTAGGACGAAGAGCAAGAGGAAACCGAAAACTGGCTAAGGAAAACGGCGCTCGTCTTGCTCAGGAACGGCAGAATGAGGCTCTTAACTGCCCTTTCGGGTGCAATCGAAAATGGTGTCCCTGTATTGGTGCGAGCTGGCATCGTCACTGTCTCGTGGCTGAGTGGATTTCTCCATTTGGTCGAAGACAGAGGTCTACGGTTGGAGGCGTGCTCCATTTTAATGCCACGGATGCTAAAGTCATTGAACTTTGATAGAGCCCTGGAGGAGAGAGTCTTGGCATCATCTTCGCTTCTAAATCTCGTCAAGGGTTCAGGTACTTGTCCCGTACAAACTGTCACAGAACTATATCTTTTCCATCTGGTATGACAAAAGTGAATGAGTCTAGTACCATCTAATTCTTCAGATTCATTGTGGCCGTTTAGTGATAAGTCTTCAATAACTCATTCCTTGGGAAAAGTACCAAAACAATCCTAAACCTCTTACATTTGTATCAATTCAGTTCTAAACCTTTCAATTGATCCAATTTAATCCTAAACCTTTTTACATTTGTACCAATTTAGTTTATCCGGCCAATTTTGGCTAGAAATCGATGACGTTGACATTTTTTAATATTATTTTAATAATTTTTGAATTTTTTTAAATTTTTTAAAA
>BCNH02000004.1:14741434-14755360 GCA_001662345.2 Metrosideros polymorpha var. glaberrima | reverse complement strand
TTAATTTGGAAATTCCTTGCACCCCCGAATTTAGGCTCATTCCTTAGATTTTTAATTAAGGGCACATTTTATTTTTGTGACCCCGCTATGTGACTGAAACTTTAGGGCATTAATGCCTTAAATGTGCATCTTTGCATAAGAGACAAGAGTGAGATTTTTGTGGGTCCTTTTCTTTGACTTTTAAGCAACCCATCACCTCTTGTCTTTCTCTCTCCTACTTTAAGTCACTCAACCCATCACTCATAGCCATCACTAGCCTTCCCCTCATGTCACATAGTTGTCTTTTCCCATAAACCCACCAAAGCTTCCCAAACAAGCTAAAAGAAAGCTCAAGATCTCTTCACTCTCTCTCCCCCCTCATAATTTCGAATTTCACCATCTCTTTCACTCACTCTCTCTCATTTTTCTCTTCCTCCCCCTCTTGTTCAGCCACCACCACCACCACCACCTTGCCGTCCACCACCATCACCGTGAGCCACCTCAGCCCGTGACCGCCGTTCGCCCGAGAAGCCGAGGACCCCGCCGGATCGACTTGTGCCTTGAGCTCGAGGGGTGATTTTTGGGGGCTTTTCGTGCTTAGATCCTTGGTAAGTCACCCCTAACCTTATATTAGTGCTCTAGGTTACTAATGGACATGTATGGATGAGGTTTTGAAGCTTTTTGTGGGCTGTTCATAGTGAGAGTACAAGAGACCCGAATTGGCACTAGGTGGGATTTTCATGTTGGATGACTTGTAGGCTTGAGATAATGATATGTTAGTACTCTAAGTCACTAATGGACATGTATGGATGAGGTTTTGAGGCTTTTTGTGGGCTGTTCATAGTGAGAGTGCAAGGGATCCTAATTTGCACTATATGGGATTTTCATGTTGGATGACTTGTAGGTTTAAGATATTGATATTTAGGTGGTTATAAGCATGTTGGGTTTAGATTTTGTTGAGATTTAGTGGCTGTTTTGAATGCGTGAACAGTACCACCGAAATATTGCCCTACGGAGTGTTTTGTGTTTAATAATGCAAGTTTTATGGAAATGTCTTGTGTGTTGGGCTTTATGTGATTAGGTGCTAGATGGTCCATGAGTGACCGAATATGTAAGTGATGTTATCTTGGGACGTGCAAAAACGATTATGTGAGTGGTGATTGTAAGACATGCCTTGAGTGCAAGTTGATGTTTATGGCCCATTCTTGCACGTTGGTTATCAAATGGCTTGTGTAAGTGTTAATTGAGGGCATATGCATATTCGGCCTTGTGTGATTATGGGTGAATTGTCTATGTGGCGAGTGAATGCTAAATGCCGATATTGGATCATAATGATCCCGGCTTTATGAGAGGCTATAAGGAAAGTCGTATAGTAAAAGCCACATATTACTGATTTTATGGCCCGATGAGCTGACGGTCCGATGAACCGATAGTATATTGTATGGCCCGATGAGCCGACGGTCCGATGAACCGATAGTATATTGTATGGCCCGATGAGCCGACGGTCCGATGAACCGATAAGTTATTATATGGCCCGATGAGCCGACGGTCCGATGAACCGATAAGTTATTATATGGCCCGATGAACCGATAAGCTATTATATGGCCCAATGAGCCGACGGACCGATGAGCCGATATGATTAATATTATGCTATGGCCCGGGCGCTAAAGCGCGTAGTGAGGGTTGGATAGCGAGATTATGACTTATATGTCATGAAGGTTGGATAATAGGAATTGAGTTTTGGATGGAAAGCACTGTTTGTGAATTATGGAATTATTTTATGCCTTAAGAACGAAGCCTAGCCCTAATCAAGTGCTTGTGAATTTGTGAATTGCTTTTAAATTGAAAATGTGAATGTCTGATGTCGTGTCTTCGTTTTGTTAACTTTTGGTCCTGTGAATGCCCATGGTTAGAACTTGCACGTTATAAGAGTTTGGAGGTACCTTTGTACTAGCATAGGATTAGGTTTGGTTCACTGAGATTTATTCTCACCCCGTCGTGGGATTTACCATTGTCAGACCCTAGACCATAAGTATGCCGTCGAAGCGTTATGAAGTGCTGATGGACCCTGATGAAGAAGAAGCTGCTAGCGATGGCGAGCCCGACGTCTAGGTGCATCTGTGGCATCTTTTTGGCTAACCGCGTAGAGTAGCAGATGTAATTTTAGGCTAGTAACTATCTCCCTGTCGTTGAACTATGTTGTCATTTCCCCTAAGTTGTATGCTTTTGTATTCGACTGATTTTAGTTATGTTATGAATCATTTTAGTCATCTTGTTTTTCATATGTATGGAGTTATTTGCGCTACCGCATGCATTCTTTATTCCGTACTATTGCCGCCGTCATAGGATCCTGGTTGTTACGGAAACCAATCGGGATGTTATCGCGCTCGTATGGTCCGGGGCGTGACATCCCCGTTTAAATTGGTATCAGAGCAAGGTTAGCTCGATCCAAGTTGGTCGAAGCCTGGAGTGGTAAGGAGAGATGACTTTAGGATAGTCAAGTATTGAGACTTCGGGCATTCGTTAGAGTTAGGCACGAATCGCATGACATATGAATTGGATATCTTTAGACTTTACGTCTAGCAGATAGATGTTTCCATGTCTTATCCCCGAAAAAGATTATTTGCCGTCTCTACTTAAAAATGGAATGCCATATGGTATCCATGCAATTTGCAAGAAGGAAAATAAAATAGAGGGAGGGAAGGTCAATGGAGCATGGGTGTCTAAAGTTCTCCCTCTTCATGCACGAAGCTTGCCAATTGGCAAGTGAAAAAGGACACTTGTCCTTAGGCTCTTATATGTTAGTCTTAAATGCTAATAATGGGTTAAGAAAATATTAGGTGGAAATGAAGGTGAACAAGGAGCGGCCAAATCAATTGAGAAAGGAAAAAATTCAGGTCTATTTTACACAAATTAGACATTAGGCTTGGAAATTTAAGCTACAGATTATTCAATGGTTCTTATAATTTCGAGCAAGACATATGTTCGGTATGACATTCCTAAAATTCGTTAACGACACATTACCAATGTTTAGTAATTGTTAACTTCAAATGTTATTCTTTGCACTAATTACTGGTAGACAGAAACTTGGATGTCACATGCATTGTGGTCACACCTTGTTCCTATATGATGTGTTGTACGCTCTAGAAATTCGTCAGAATCTTGTTTTCGTGTTAGTGTTAGTTAAACTTGGTTTTAATTTGAATTTCCAGAACAATGATGTTGACTTGTTTTTAAGTACGAGTTATTATGGTTCAGGACATTTCCTAGATGGTTTTATTGTACTGGATGTTGAATACAGTAATGTGAATATTTGTTATTCCCTATTTGTATCTTCTAAATCTTATGATAATGATGTGAATGTATGGCATACTAAACTTGGTCATATTGGCCAACAACGAATGAATAGATTGGCCAAAGAGGGCTTATTGGGCAATATTGAAAAAGTCGATTTGCCTATTTGTAAGCATTGCTTAGCGGGAAAAATAACAAGAAAACCATTTGAAAAAGGAACAGGAACTAAGTTTCCTTTGCAATTAATCCACACAAACATCTGTGGTCCAATGAATATAAGAGCAAGGCATGGGGCTATTTACTTCATCACTTTCATAGATGATTATACTTGATTTGGACATGTTGATCTGATTTATCATAAGTCTGAAGCATTGAGTTGCTTTAAGAAATTTATACCTTAGTGAAAAATCAGTTAGACAATAAGATAAAAGCATTAAGATCCGATCGAAATCGTCTGTTCCATATACTCCTCAACAAAATGGTATAACGGAGAGGAGAAAGATAATCCTAATGGAAATGGTTACATCTATAATGGCACAAGCTAATCTACCTATTACCTTTTGGGGTGATACTTTATTGACTACTGCCTGTATACTTAACCGTGTGCCTTCTAAATCAGTTACTTCTTCTCCATATGAGTTATGGATAGGTAAAAAACCCGATTTGAGTTTTCTTAAACCTTGAGGTTATGTTGCCTATACCCACGAGGCCTCTTACAAGTATGGAAAATTGGGTCAGAGAGACAAAAAAAATATATTTTCATAAGATACTCAGAGCACTCGAAGAGGTATGTGTTCATAAGTGAACAAGAAAGTGGAAGTGTAATGGAATTCAAATCACGAGATGTCACATTCTTAAATAATGAATTTCCTAAGAATGGCGAAATATGAGATGACTACTCTCTATTTGAAACATTGGATCATGATAATGAGCCAAGTGAGAGCAATATGAGAAATGAGAGATTAGCTCCGAACCAGTCTCAAATGCAACCACTTGATTAGATGATACCGTCATTATCCAATCCAAGTGGGAGCGTAATGGAGAATGATGTACTAACCGTACAATCTCCTATACAACGAACAAGTCGCAAAAGCATTCCCTATCGACGTTTTGACATTGAAGGGGAAGTTTTCATAGTAGCTCCACAAGATGACAATGAGCCAAGGAATGTAAATGAGATTCTAACATGCCCTGATAAGGAAAAGTGGATACATGCAATGAAAGAGGAAATTGAGTCAATGGGATCAAACCAAGTTTAGAATTGGTTATGTGACATCCTCAATTTTCAACCAATGTACCAAGATCGAATTCAATGGATTTTAATCATAAAATCTAATCCGACAAAGGGTATTGGACGTTTCGTTACCAATATTTCAAAGTTTATCAGTATACCCTAAATTTTTGGATAAGGGACGGTAAGCCGAAAATTGAGAACCAAAGAGACGTTACGGACTTGGCACGAACCGATAGACCTATTTTCTATTAAATTCGGCCACCAAGAGGCCCGATAATAGAAAATGACCATTTTGCCCCTGAAAGCCCATTTTAGGTCCAAACGAAAAACCCATTAGATATCAAGCCCATTAGGCCCATTAAAATTCAAGCCTAAGCCGCGTGAATAGTGCAAGCCCGTAGGAATAGTGCCGAGGGTGGAAATGACCAAAATACCCCTTCTAAAAGAGAGATATTTTTTGGGAAAGAGACAAAATAGGATTAGAGTTTTCTTTTTGGCAATCTTGAAAGAGAAGACAACTTGATGAAGAAGAATGCTTCTTGGCCACCCATTTTCTCTCTCTCTCTTTTTTCTTTCACTTCAATTAATGGCCTTGGATTGTCTTGAATTTTAATAGCCATATTTGATATCATTTTGAGTTGCATTTATGGGTATCATTAATGCAAAGTGAGACTTGGTGAGGAAGACAAGGCTTTGGAAGATATTTGGCCAAGACAACTCACTCTCTCTCTTCTCATTTTCACTTTCTCTCTTTCATTCTCTCCTTCTCTCTCAAAATTCGTTTGTCTCCCCCCTCTCCTTCATTTTCTCCATTTTTCCTTCTTGTTTCACCCCCCTCACCTTGCCAGCGCACTACCTAAGACGTTCCTTGAAGCCGTGCCCTTGCCACCAACGTTTAGGCCGCCGTCGCGCCGAGCCCGTACCAAACTGCCATCCGCACGCCGCGCTGAGTCGAGCCGCCGTTAATACCCATTTTTCCGTCTACGTGCCGTCTCGACCCACCACTGCCGCCGCCTTCGCGTCGCCATCGCTGTCGTCGCCGTAATCGTCGCCGCCGTTAAACGGTGAGTTAACTCCCTAATCCTTGATTATGTTGTTAATTGCACTTAGGGTTAATTTAGTTGACTATGATTAGATTAACTAATTAGGGTTGGTTTAGATGACCATGGTTAGGTTAGTTAACCTTGTTTAGGTTAATTAACCATGGTTGCATTAGTTAACCATAGTTGGGTTAATTAACCATGGTTGGGTTAGTTAACCATGATTGAGTTAATTATTTTATATATGCTAGTAGTATGTTTTAAGATGAGAATTGCCTAGGTAAAGTAATGGTTTCATGATTGGTGATTTTATAGTGGAAAAGAATGCACTTTTGACATGTAAATGGTGATCGATGTGGTGTCGTGCTTATATACTGAGTTTCATGCATTGAAATAATCTAGTGTGCTTGAAAAGTGAAACATGGGAAGTTTGGCATGAAAAGCATGTTGGTTTGATCACGTATGATTTATTCATTGCATTATTATGTGAGAAAATGGCAATGTGTTTGCTGTATGAGCACGATCATGACATGAGCACGAATCATGTGACATTGGCTAGAAAAATAAGAAGAACTAAATTGGCATACATGATTGAGGTGCTCGTGTGATCACAAAAAGAGAACGGACTTTCAATGGATTTTGAGGATGATGCTTGATTAATCGTAGTCTCGAAAGGAGTCGAGATGATGATGATTTATCGGATGCCCAATGGATTTCGGATGACGGATCGCGGTGCCCTTTGAGGCTGGACCGACTCTTCTTATGGAATGCTGTCTACCTCTGGGGAAGGTCGAGGTGTGACCGCGCCTCGGTCTTCTAGGAGAAGATGTCGCTGTGCCCGATGGAGCGGGACGATGCTTGGTCATGCCGGATGACTGCTAACCGTGTGTGGCGCAATGGCCCAGAGAGGGCATGGTCGCCACCCTTTAGGGTCGTGCGATGCCCAAGAGCAGGTGTAATCACTAGGCATAAAACTGAACCACGCTTGATTGCATTGCGTGTAAGAAATGGTGTTACATGTTATGATGTTATGCCTAGTTTGATGCATTGTTTATAGAATGCTATAACTGTTAACATGCAGGGCGTGTGCATGTGCCGAAGCAAGGTAAGAATGCCTGTGATTTGCCTATTGATTGAGTGAGTCGACCGAACCTGATATAGGTTGTGTAGAGCGAGAGTTGCTCGCTATTGATTTGCCATCGACGTTAGGTTGCATGTTTAGGGTATGCTCTTGGTGAATCAGCACCCTACACGAGGCTTAGGTTGTTAACTTACTGAGATTTTATCTCACTTGTTATTGTTAACCGCTTTTCAGGACCATAGATCGGAAGGTTGACAGGTGTGGTTCGATGTGCTTTTGCATAAAGAAGTTTAAGTTAACCCGACCCCCGGTATCTTTTTGTTGGTCTGGTTAAGAAGTGGCCCGAAAGTGAGGGCTTGTAATTATAACTTCATAGGGTTAACGAATATATAAATAAAATGCGAGTTTTATTATAGATGTTTGGTTTCGCTGTTTTTCCTGCTATCCCTGCTGTTATGTTTGTCGGGTGATTGTTATACGTTTTCGCATGCGTTAATCGAAAGATAAAATGAATGGGTAGACGACGTGTCCTAGGACGTCGCATTTCTAATGACCCAAGAGAAGAGATGAAACGGGATGGTCGCGCGCTCGAGGGTCGGGGCGTGACAAGTTGATCTTCCAAAAGAACGCAAAGCAATTGGAAACAAGTGGGTTCTCAAAATAAAGCGTAAAACTAATGGCTCGATCGAAAGATATAAGGCTCACCTAGTGGCAAAATGGTATAATCAACAGGAAAGAATTGATTTTGAAGAAAAATTTTCTCCTATGGTAAAGTTTATCTCGATTCGCCTTATCTTGGCAATAGTGGTTAGTATGAATCTTGAATTACATTAAATCGATGTAAAGACTACATTTCTCAATGGAGAATTAGATGAAGAGATTTATATGGAACAACATATTAGTTTCATTACAAAAGGCCAAGAGCAGAAGATGTGTCGACTTTTGATATCGATATATGGCCTTAAGCAGTTTTCGAGACAATGGTATATACGTTTCCATAATGCCATAGTGGCATATGATTTTGTAATGATCGATGAGGATCATTGTGTATATATCAAAAGATCCAAAGATAAGTTTGTGATCTTATCTTTATATATAGATGATATACTGATTGCCGGGAGCAATATAGAGTTAGTAAATACGATCAAGATTGGTTATCTTCCAATTTTGAGATAAAAGATATGGGTAAAGGTATGTATATTCTTGGAGTTAAGATTTCAAGAGATCGTTTAAAGAAATTACCGTCTCTTTTGCAAGAGACGTATATAAACAAAGTCCTTGCATAATTTGGTATGCAAGATAGTAAACCTATAGATACTCCTATTGCGAAAGGTGAAGGATTAAGTCTTAGAATATGTCCTAAAACTCCATAAGAACGGAACAAATGAAATGTGTTCCTTATACTAGTGCCGTTGGGAGCTTAATGTACGCTATGATGTGTACAAGACCTGATATATGTTTTGCTGTTGGAATAGTTAGTAGATATCAATCCAATTCAAGTCAAGCACATTGGTGTGTTGTTAAAAGGATCATGAGGTATCTGAAGGCTATTGCTGATTATTCGCTGAGTTATCAAGGAAGTGATCTGCACCTTGAAAGCTATATTGATGCTAATTGGGGAGGAGATTTGGATGAGAGAAAATCCATCTCTAGGCATGTGTTCTTACTGAATAATGACGACATATCTTGGAGCAGTACGAAACAACAATATATAGCACTATCAATAATGGAAGCCGAATTTGTGGCACTCTCAGCAGCAGTACAAAAAGATGTTTGGCTTAAGAGATTTTTAGATCATTTAGGTGTTATTGGAAATGTTGCAATATCGTTATTGGTACTTTGTGATAGCCAAGCAACAATAGCTTACACTAAGGATCCAAGTTCCATTGGAAGACAAAACACATAGACATCATATACAACTATGCTAAAGACATGGTGGCACGAAAGGAAGTGAACGTACAATACATATATACGCAAAAAAATGATAGCAGATCCTATGACAAAGCCAATTCCTAGAGACGTTTTCTATAGTCATGTAAAATCTCTAAGACTGCGTAGAGTCTGATGTACTGAATATTGTATTTTCCTCGAATGTTCACTCTTAATGAAGTTTGATGTTATTATTAATGCATATGAGATAATTTGATATTTATGCATTTTAATGCTTAGCTCATTATATTGAAAGGTATGTCGGATATATGATAGATTAGCCCACTCACACGGGTAATCGCCTCTATTTACTGTGTGATGAATAGAGATGAGACAATTTTAAGCTTATTATCTAGGTGATAATTGAGAGCTCAAGCTTAAAATATTGTTATCATCTTAACATAGAGTTAAGATGATGACATAATATTTATTATGTCCGAAAGTAAAATAATCCACATATTTCACTTTACCTGTCTATAATGTCAAATGTGAGTTCTGATGAATTTTTTAAAGAGAGTAGATTTGTGAACTCAAGTTAGACATTAAGAGTGTCTGAACTATCATTTGTACGATATTTAGTGTAAAGACATACGCTCCATGGGGAAGGAGAAAGTACCGTAATACGTATTTCATACTACGTATGCATGAGACGACCAATGAGAGTTAGCAAAAGTTTTAATCTCAACTTTTAGACCGTGTAAAACTCTTAAGGAAAATAGTTCATCATTTAGTGCCCTCACGACTTTTATTTATTCTCAAAACTTCTATTTAATATTTGCTATCTTAGGATGTTACCAATAGTCATGAATGATTCGATCTAATGGGACATTTCTAAAAAAGTGAGCTGGACTGAAATCAAGAGATTTAAGGGAAGAGGAAGGTCGATTTACTATTGATGTCATATTCTAGTTTTGTGTTCACAGGTCGACCAATTATGATTGTTTGTCAATCATAATTGTAAATACAATATATCATACTTAAAGAGATCGAGAGAGATATAAATGTGACTGATTAATCTAGGGTAATGCATACTAGGTCAACTCTAAAGGAATATGTCCAATTTGAGTTGCTATATATTCCTAACATATGTCTGGTAACGAGCTCTCAGAGTATGCTGGTCGCACGGATTATTTGTCGGTATGAACTTTGCAAAGAAGAGAGATATATTTAGCTCATTATAGACGAGTGGGAGATGAAAGCTTTATAGGCGTGGGCTTGTGGGCCACCCATGTGGGCTAAACTAGCCCATAAGCTAGTAACTATCTGGCAATTACTTAAAGAGTATTACGGGTGAATGGTAACCATTCTACTCTAGAAATCAACTTCTGGCAAGAAGTTGATTTTTCTATTTCTACTCTAGAAGTTGATTTCTGGAGTAAAAATGCATTTGGTAAATAAGAGAAAATTTTTACTTTTAGAAGAGAAATAATAATATTTTAATATTTTTTTAGAATTTTTTTAGAATTTTTATTTCTTTCCTTCTTACATCCTACACAGCAAGAAGGGAAAAATAAAAAATATTAATATTAATAATTAAAAATAATAATTACAAAAAATTAAAAAATTATTATTTTGACCTGTCGGCAAGGGCTTCGTGGCCCTCGCCCTCACTGGTCACACTTCTAAGCAAGAAGGGAAAAAAAATTAATAATAATAATTAAAATTTTAATAATATTATAATATTATTATTTTGGCTGGTCAGCAAGGGCTTCGCGGCCCTCACTCTCGCTGGCCACACTTCTTAGCAAGAAGGGAAAAATATAAAAAATAAAATTTTTGAAAAAATTCAAATAATAATATTTTAGCCGACAGGCGTGCCACGTCATGTTAGCGCCGGCCGACCAAATGGACTAAATTGATACAAATACAAAAGATTTAGGCGGTCCAAAAGAGAAGCAAGAAGTAATTTTTTTTTTGTCATTCTTTTTCCAAAGAAGTAAAAAAAAAATTACTTCTTTTTTAGGGTGCAAAACTCATTCTAGAGCAAAAAACTCATTCTTGAGCAAAAAAAAGAAGTAATTTTAACAAACGCGTTTCTACTCCAGAAGTGAAAAAAGTACTCCAAAAGTAGAATAGTGAAAATGCGTTAACAAACGCATTTCTACTCCAGAAATCATTCTAAAGTAAAAATTCTACTCTAGAATAGTTACTATGCACCCCCTATGTAACTCCTTTGGGAGGAGTTACGTTCTTCACACAAGAGAAAAAGAACGACGTCTTCTCCTCTTCTCTTACAGACGCAAAATCGGCGCACGAATTCTCTCTCAAAGTTGCAAATTGAGGCATTTAATATGTGGAAAGCCAAGTACATTCGATTTTGTGATGTATTCACACGATCAATTATTCAAGTGGATATTTGGCATGTTTCTGTATTTTTTCATGAATCGTTTTAAGAATGTGTTTCCGTCATAACCAGAGACAGATAACCTTGTTGTCGGGTATGTTATGTGTTCGTACGAGCAAAAACAAAGTCGGTCGACAAACCTGAAATGAAGTAAAACGAATGTGTAGATGAATGATCCGAGCCCAACGAATTCACGTTGTGTCCTTAAGATAAATTTGTCCCCTCTACTGGTACCCAAGGTTCTTAGACAATTGTCTCCCAGGATAGAACAGATCGCCTTTCCTCTGAAGCAGTACTTCTCTTGAGGAAATCTTCGAACGCAACTTCGCGGGAAAAAATTACACACAATGAATATGATGAATGCCGTGCGGAGCAATGTATGTGTGTCTGTTTTGAAAAAGTGCGTACCAATTGGTAAAAACAGTGACTGATGAAAAAATTGAAGAGTCACAAAGCACCGAAAAGGTGCGTTCGGTTATTGGAATAGCGAAGGGTCACGTTGAACTGAAAAGGTTCGTTCGGTGAACCGAACCGTCGATCACGAACAGACATATATGTTCGAGAAAAAATTGCAACTTCTGTTTGGATACCAAGACATCGTGCCCGTTCGAAAAAATAAAACTGATAGAATTAATGAGCTGAAGGAGGAACAAGACCCGGGCCCGGCCCGAACCGAACCGAGCGGAGCGCTTGGGCAGCGGCGGCGCGCGTGTGGACCAACCAGCTTTGGGTAGGTCCTCTCCCTTCCACAAAAGTGGGGTACCCCTTGGGGCCCAAACCCACTTGAGAGGCTCCTCTAGTTAAACTCATCTTCCATCTCTCTTCTATCCCATGTGGGACTATCTCCATTCACATTTCTCATTCACCTTCTATAGGATAAAATCCCAATAATCCCCCACATGAATGAGAAATTCAGATGTCATGACTCTTTGTGTATGCATAAGATGCAATGTGCGATTATTCCATGAGTGAACGTTGCATCGGGATAAGTAGTCTGAAACTTTGAACTTTCCCTAGTGAGACCTATCGGACGTACTCAGTTAATCAGTAGACTTGATGTCTTTGAACTGTCGACCTTTGGTGTAGGTCAAGACAATAGGAATCACACAACTTTCTCTCAAACGAAGTTGGTTCTCATTGTTGTGTTCGTTTTTGCCATGAACACTGTCTAGTTTCATGAGTCCTTTTGAGAATTTGGCCTTTCAAATTCTTCATAGAAGCGGCCCCCACTTCAGACTCACATAGATGATTTCTAAATATATGGTATATCACATACCAAAATCAGAATCATTAAAAGCTTACGCTTAACCTCCACATGTCAGTACTGTTCCGTACGGAAATGAGTAAGAGTTAACAGTACTCTATACAGCTTACATAACTTGGTTATCCCTTTGAACCTAGATCTTGGGATCTCCAGTCAACTAGGTAGGGTTTCCGCTATGATGGCTTATTTTATAGGCCTTAAACCCATTCCCCTTGATGTTTTCTCAACCATCTCTTTAGTTAGGCCTTTTGTTAATGGATCCACAATATTATCTTTTGATTTCACAAAATCAATCATGATAATCCCACTAGAGAGTAGTCGTCTTACAGTATTGTGTCTTCGACGTATATGTCGAGACTTTCCATTATACATGACATTCCTTGCCCTGCCTATTGCCGCTTGACTATCACAGTGAATGCACACAGTCGGAACTGGTTTAGGCCAATTAGGAATGTCTTCTAAGAAATTTCGAAGCCACTCTGCTTCTTCACCAGCATTATCCAAAGCAATTAATTCTGCTTCCATAGTGGATCTCGCAATACACGTTTGTTTGGATGATTTCCAAGACACTGCTCCCCCACCAAGTATAAATACATAACCACTTGTGGATTTTGTGTCTTTTGTGCCGGTTATCCAATTTGCATCACAGTATCCTTCAAGTACCGCTGGATACTCTGTGTAATGCAAAGCATAATTTTGAGTATGCTTCAAATAGCCCAATACACGTTTCATTGCTCTCCAATGGTTTTCATTTGGACTAATCGTAAATCGACTTAGCTTGCTCACAGCACAAGCTATGTCCGACCTAGTACAGTTCATGACGTACATTAAACTGCCTAGTATACTAGCATATTCATTTTGAGCTTTGCTTTCACCAGTATTCTTTGAAAGATGTAAATTAACGTCTATCGGAGTCTTTACTAGTACAACATCTAAATTCTTGCATTTTCCAAGAATCTTCTCAATGTAATGAGACTATGATAGAGCTAGTCCTGCAGGTGCTTTATGGATTTTAATCCCTAAAATAACATCTGCGACCCCCATATCTTTCATATCAAATTTGCTTGTGAGCATGCGTTTAGTTGCCTTGACAACATTACTATCACTGCCTAATATAAGCATGTCATCTACATACAAGCACAGAATGGTAAAACCATTATGAGTGTTCTTAACATATACACATTTATCACACTCATTAATCTTAAAACCATTCGACAACATAACTTAGTCGAATTTAGCATGCCATTGTTTCGGTGCTTGTTTCAGACCATAGAGAGACTTGATAAGCCGGCATACTTTCTTCTCTTGTCCTGGAACAATGAACCCTTCGGGTTGTTCCAAATATATTTCTTCTTCTAGATCCCCGTTTAAGAAAGCCGTTTTTACATCCATTTGATGGATTTCAAGCTTATACACCGCAGCTATGGCAATTAGCATTTTTATAGATGTAATTCTTGTAACAGGTGAATAAGTGTCAAAATAGTCGAGACCTTCTCGTCGCTTGTATCCTTTTACCACAAGCCTAGCCTTATATTTATCAATAGTACCATCCGCTTTCAATTTTCTCTTGAAAATCCACTTACATTGTAGTGGTTTATTACCAGGAGGAAGGTCAACCAATTCCCAGGTATGGTTTGACAAGATAGACTCAACTTCACTATTGATAACTTCTTTCCAAAACGGGGCTTCTGGGGATGTCACAGCCTCTTTAAAGGTCCGAGGCTCATTTTCTAACAAATATGTTAGAAATTCAGGTCCAAA
>BCNH02000004.1:14726178-14741168 GCA_001662345.2 Metrosideros polymorpha var. glaberrima | reverse complement strand
CTTCTTATCATTTTGATTTTCTTATTCAACTGAGTTTCAACTTCAGACTTATAAGTTTTAAAAGCATTCACAGCTTCATCTTTCCTACTCAGCAAATAAACGTAACAATACCTCGAACAGTCATCTATAAAAGTGATAAAATACTTTTTACCTCCCCTTGACGGTATTGTTTTCAAATCACAAATGTCTGTGTGAATTAAGTCTAAAGGTTCTGTATGTCTATTATCTACAGAATGAAACGGAGGCTTAGAAAATTTAGATTCAACACATACTTGGCATTTTTCGCTTGGGCAATCAAATTTTGGCAATAGTCCCATGTTCATTAATTTCTTTATCGACTTATAATTAACATGTCCTAATCTAGCATGCCACATATCAGGAGACTCAAGCATATAAGCAGAAACAACTTTATTCATAATAGCATTGGGTACAACAGTCATTACATTCAACTTGAACAGACCATCGCTAAGATATCCCTTGCCTACATACATCTCACTTTTGGAGAGCACAAACTTGTCAGATACAAACACCATCTTGAAGCCATTCTTGCTAAGGAGTGATCTGGACACTAAATTCTTGCGTATGTCTGGCACATGCATCACATCGAGTAGTGTCACGATTTTTCCAGATGTCATTTTCAGGGTAACCTTTCCAATGCCTTCAACCTTAGAGGTCGACGAATTACCCGTGTAGAGTTTTTCATCACCTCCCATAAGCGTGTAGGATGAGAACATTGATTTGTTGGCGCAAATATGACGAGTTGCTCCAGTATCAATCCACCATTCTTTGGGGTTTCCCACCATGTTGCACTCGGATATCATAACGGTAAGATTGATATCATAAACAGCATTGGAAATCTGTTCCACCACATTCGCCTGAGTCGTCTTCCTTTTCTTGGCTCTACAGTCTTTGGCACGATGTCCAGGCTTTCCACAGTTGTAGCATTTGCCAATGAACTTTTTCACGCCGTGGCCTTGGGTGGATCCCTCTCCATACATCTTCCTCTTCTTGTTGGGTTTCGATCTGCCTTCAACAATGTTGGCCCTTGAGGCCTCCTGATTGCTACGAGCTTTCTTTTCAGAAAGTCGATTGTCTTCCTCTATCTTCAATCGAACAATCAAGTCTTCAAGTGATAGCTCCTTTCTCTTGTGTTTGAGATAATTCTTGAAATCTTTCCAAAGCGGTGGTAGCTTTTCAATTAACACAACCACTTGAAATGATTCACTAATCTTCATACCTTCAACATGAATGTCATGCATGATCACTTGAAGTTCTTGAACTTGACTTAAGATGGTTTTATAGTCTACCATCTTGAAGTCCAGAAAGTTGCCGACAATGAATTTCTTCAATCCAGCATCTTCGGTTTTATATTTCTTGTCCAAACTATCCCACAATTCCTTAGCCGTCTTCAGCGGACTATAAACGTTGTAGAGGGAATTGTCGAGACCATTGAGGATGTAGTTGCGACACAGAAAGTCAGAATGCTTCCACGCATCTATTGCAGCAAACCTTTCTTTGTCTATTTCTCCTTCATCCAATTTCGAAGCATCCTCTGTGAGGAATCTTGCCAAATTCAATGTTGCAAGATAGAACAACATTTTCTGTTGCCATCTCTTAAAATCAGTCCTATTGAACTTTTCTGGCTTCTCTCCATGAGTCGGAATAGACGCAATAGGCGTCACCGATGTTGTAGCCATTTCTGAAATGAAGTAGAAATTATAAAGGGAAAATCCAACTGAACGAACACGAAAACAGAATCGAAAAAGGCAAAAAATTTGTGTTAAGATTGTTGTCGGGTATGTTATGTGTTCATACGAGCAAAAACAAAGTCAGTCGACAAACCTGAAATGAAGTAAAACGAATGTGTAGATGAATGATCCGAGCCCAACGAATTCACGTTGTGTCCTTAAGACAAATTTGTCTCCTCTACCGGTATCCAAGGTTCTTGGACAATTGTCTCCCAGGATAAAACGGATCGCCTTTCCTCTAAAGCGGTACTTCTCTTGAGGAAATCTTCAAACGCAACTTCGCGGGAAAAAATCGCATACAATGAATATGATGAATGCCGTGCGGAGCAGTGTATGTGTGTCTGTTTTGAAAAAGTGTGTACCAATTGGTAAAAACAGTGACTGATGAAAAAATTGAAGAGTCACAAAGCACCGAAAAGGTGCGTTCGGTGAACCGAACCGTCGATCACGAACAGACATATATGTTCGAGAAAAAATTGCAACTTCTGTTCGGATACCAAGACATCGTGCCCGTTCGAAAAAATAAAACTGATAGAATTAATGAGCTGAAGGAAGAACAAGACCCGGGCCGGCCCGAACCGAGCGGGCGGCGGCGGCGCGTGCGTGGATAGACCAGCTTTGGGTAGGTCCTCTCCCTTCCACAAAAGTGGGGTACCCCTTGGGACCCAAACCCACTTGAGAGGCTCCTCCAGTTAAACTCATCTTCCATCTCTCTTCTATCTCATGTGGGACTATCTTCATTCATATTTCTCATTCACCTTCTATAGGATAAAATCCCAACAAACCTAGGAACCCATATTTGTTACCAAAAACAAATCAAAAAAACAATGACTAGATTCACAATTCCTCAATGCACATGATGAGCATTAATTCTGCCAGGATTATAAATAAATAAATAAAACTTCCTGATAAAGCGCTAAGAATCCTGAATAAACGGCTAGAAGTCTTGAGGACATTCTGTCTTCCCTCGAAGGTTTAGGCTCCGGTGTCTAGAAGTCCTGAGAATATTCTATCTTCTCCATCTTAAAGGATGTAACTTTCTGGACGCGGCCACTGCTTCTCCTCTATAGAAAAGAAGTTCACTAAGTCCTGGCCGTCTTCCAATTGAGCAATGTCAGCCTGACGGAATCATTATCGATTGCTCAGTCGTGCTATGCTAACTCCATTAGGCTTTCACTTCATTGAACTTCTTTTCTGGCGGAGAAGCAATGGCAATATCCAGAAAGTCTCCTACAAGTTTTTTTAGATGGAGAAGACGGAATGTCCTCGGGACTTCTTCTAGACATTGGAGCCTCTGGCCTTCAAATGAAGAACATCATGTTCTCCACATCAGCGTGCAGCTTGCAGAATCGCTCGTCATTCGAACCAATCAATGAGAATGATGAGGATGCCATCGAGGACAATGAAGATGCCATTGAACTGGGAGAATGCTCCATCACCGCTTCGTGATACAACCTTCCTCTGTAGGCGGCGAGATCAGCATAGTACACGGGTGTGACTAGAGACACTGGTTTGGTGCATCGAGCAAAGGTAAAGCACAAGCTGTAAATCAACTTCTCCAAGTGGTCGGAGCTAAACCTGTGTTCGTCCAAGAGGACACGGTAATGAGTCGGCTTGCTTGTCCCAAGGCCGCCATAGTGGCTGCACAGATAGAAGTCGAATTCGAAAGGATGCACAACTGTTGTGTCCACGACTGTCCCTGGTGGCACATTGCCTGTGGGACCCCCATCGACATCTCTCTCTGGGAAAAGACGAGTTTGGTGGCGCTTCTGCGCCACGATGATTGTGATGGTTGGCCTGTAATCTTTCCCGGAGAAAGCCTTCTTTAGATCTTGCAATTCTTCATTCAGAACCATATCGAATTGGCTTTCGCTCACACCATCACGGAACAATACGAGTTTGCTGGGCCTAACTCGATTCAGACGGGCGTATGTCTCGACAAGCTCAAGACACATCTCCCCGATGTTGGCAATCTTCTCTTGCCGATGGGGCTGAGGTCGCACCCTCGCAGCATAGCGATTGGCGGCAGGCCAATTGACGGTACCGACAACAGCAGCAAATGATGGACTGATCGTGTTTCGGGATGCGGGATGGTTGACATCGGCACCAAGGAACATCACATGCCCCTCACCTTCGATGTGCGGAAATCGGTTGAATAGCTCCACGTTGCTGCCCCCAAGCTTGGCATTGATCTTAAGGGCCAGATTAGCGAGATACTGATCGTTTGCTTTATTGGCGTGCACGGAAAGGCAACACTGAGTAACTAACCCAACTCGAGTCTCACAGATCCATTTGAGGTTCTTGTAGCCGATGTCCCTCCTGGACATGACACAAAGAAGGAATTGAGGACGCCATCTCCCAACTCTACAAGCGCGGTCGTTGACATCCTCCAGTAGCTCAGTCAATCTAGCCACATTGGAGAACATGCTCATTGCGGCATCTTGATAAAAGAGCGGTTCTTCCATGCGAATCCCCATGTTTCTGCATCGGCTGATAAGCTTTTGGATGAACAACTTACAATTAAGTCGATTCCGGTCTGACGCACTGAAATCGATGATGACCCATTTTTCAATCCGCTTCCCATCCACAACTGATTTCCCGATTAGATTCCAATGGCATTTCACTTTATCGACTTCTATCTTGATCATCTTGCCATTTGGAGTTGCCAACTTCAACTCGGGAGGTTTGATGACACGTCCCACCACTTTCGTCATGTTCATGTCGACTTCGATTCCAAAGTTTTGGCTCACGTCTCTGCAACAACGTAAGAAATATTTTAAATAAACAAGACAAAATCAAAGATGAAAAAAGATGGTCATAATAGTCCGGTGCTTACTGTGATATACGTTTATACCTTCTTTGTCGATCAAATGCTATGTATGTCCTAAAGTATATGTTTCTTTATGCAACCATTTCACCAAAAAAGAAAATAGAATCCACTATTATATGTTGTATAGGTGACTATACAACAGCACCAGTATTAACAGGGAAAAAATAACAAGAGCACACAAAACAAATTATAAATTGACTCCTGTACAAAAGGATGATGAAGCCTCATGTGCATAACCACATTAATTGTTTTGATCCGCAGGTCAAGTTTGGACAGAAACAATGATAGGGACACACAATTAGAGCAAAGAACAAGTGTTACATACCCGCAAGGTCCGTTGTTCGACCTTATCATGTCGCAAATGGACTTCTTTCTGATATGTGGAGGAGGCAAGGAGAGTTTCTTCAGCACGAAGGCGGCATCTCTATCCAAGTTCTCCTTCGGATAACTCTGCCCCTCGACCAACACACAGAACTCCATGGGCACATAATTTTTCTTGTTGTTCTTGCTAAAATCTAGGCAAGGAATGTCCTTATACTTGATCTCAATTTTGTACTTCTCCGAGTAGTAGTTCACCAGGTTGATCTTCTTCATCTTGCCCTCAGAGCTCTCGCAGCTGAAAGATATCGAGCGTGCGGTCTCTTTGGTCAACCTCACAACCGTATAGTTTTGCTTGGTCCTGCGGTGGGTCATTGTGACCTTCACACCCTTCAAAGCCTGCTCGACTTCCCTCCTGTACCTTGCAAACTGGCCGATGCTGAATCCCCGTATGTGCTCTTTGAGGAAATCAATGACCAACATCCTCTTTCGGAAGGCCATAACCGAGTAATCGAGAGACAGTGCGAGGCCTTGGGAGGTCAGCTTCAAGCTGTGTTGGAATCCCCTGAACGCCGCGACACCGCATTTGAGGTCGTCTGCCTCAAGATACTCGAGGGGATAGAAGTGTCGGCCAACCGAGATCATGTGCCTCGCAGGGTTCTCCTTCATCACCAGATCCATGCCCTGCAATATGTCACGCGGGATCGACGTCAAGTTCCCAGCCAAGTAGTCCTTTAACTTACAAAGCTTGAGCTCGTTCACAAGCGTGATGGTGCATCGGAACGAGGAGTGCTCACTTTCTTCCCCGGAAAATATCTTCACGGTGTACGTCCTGCAAGGAAGTAGGATCGCACTAAAGATGTTCTTCTCACCATCGTAGGCAGTCATGGATAAAGGAAACTGCATGCGGTTGTCGAAGAATAACTTCTCTATGATCTGAGATAAAGTGGCTTTTGATAGCCTCATGGGATGGCCATGCCTCGCATACACCTCGGGCTTGATGTCGATATCATAGTGCCTTATGATGGTTTCGGGATTGAAGGTGATGGGAAAGTTGTTGACAAGAAGCCTGACATGCCGAGCAGCCAATGAGCCACCTTTGTCGGGGCGTCGGATGGGGCAAATCTTATCCCCATTTCCTTGGGAAACCAGATTAAACTCCGGCCGGACAGAAACAGTCAGAAGATCTGTTAAGAGAAAATAAATTACATCAATTGATGGTACATATTAACATCAGTCACTTTATCGAAGGTACCCTATGTGTGGTTCACTTACCATTTGTTTATACCTTTTTAAAATTTTTGATTATTTATGATTGTAAAACTAATGAAATGAGAACATAAAATAGGGTTAATACCAATATAAAAAAAAAACCCCAAATTGATACACATGTGGCAAATTTGCCCTCAAATTATTCTTTTTACCACGAAAAATCTCAAATCGGTATATCTGTGACAAATTTACCCCAAACTAGTATACTTGTGACAAATTTACCCTCCGTTAATTTCCGTCAAATTTTACTGTCAAATTGCTGAATTTGATAACATGTGACAGTTGACGAGATGTACCAGTTTAGGGTTTTACCCTCCGTTTATCTCAAGTGTGCCAGTTTGAGATTTTTCATGGTATTGACCCAATTTAACGGAAACTAACGGATGGTAAATTTATTATAGCTATACCAGTTTAGTGTAAATTTGTCACAGATGTACTAGTTTGGGGTTGTGGTCAAAAAATTACTTTTGAGTAAATTTGTCACGTGTGTACCAGTTTAGGGTTTTTCGTAATCAAAATATTAGTTTGGGGTTTTCGTGGTATTAACCTCATAAAATATCAGCAGCTATGCACCATTTTGCAGATTATTATCCAGAAAAAAAAAAAACGATGAAACTCATGACTTTCTTTTATCGCAAAGACCTTCAATCGTTTAATTATTAAAACCCCAGCAACTTAAATGCAGCGATTATGCACCTGATCAGGAGAAATAACTAAACTCAATATTGTATGCGTTGAAACACTATAAGTAATACGTGGATTGGATGGAAAATGACATGATTCATATGCACAGAAAAATGCAGAAAGAAAGCATTTCCGATGTCACTCTGAAAATGCGATCAAAAGAACCTGAATTTCAGGCCATTTGGACCACTTCTCTTTCCAAAGCAAATCAATCAATATTCAATAAGCTATGGCACCGCGAGGGCAACGTAGATGAGGCGAACATATACGTACCAGCTATGGGCTCAGGCTCTAGATTCAGTGAGGCATCATTTCCAGGATGACCAGCATCGGTATCAATAGGTGACCGACTCCTATCTCTACGATGAGATTCACGGGAAGTGTTCCTCTCCTCTCCACAACCGCCCCTTGCACATCGGCGGTCACGTTCATAGTCGTGATGGCAACAACAACGATTCCTATTCTGGTTTCTCTCTTCCCTATCTTGAAACTTGTCGCATTCTCTCCGTCGGTTTCCATGTCTGTCCATGACGTCTCTCTTTTCGAAGGTCAGCAATGGTTATACGATTTAAGGGCAGTATGCTTCTACAACCAGAGAGACACGACTGTACGACCGGAATGAAAATAGAGAGAGATGAAGAAAGGTGAGTAGAATGTACGATGGGAAAGGTTAAACCAGTATGAAAGAGAGAGGTCTCGGATGCTAGGAATTTAAACGGCGGTGCGAGCAAGAGAGATTAAGCGACTTTAAGGAAAAGGGCCAAGACAATTACGGAAGAATCGATGAGCGTCTTGGCGTGCTTTGTTACAGAAAAATAAAACTAAAGACAAAATAAATTGGTGTCCGTTGCTAAGAAGATCAGTTAATTAAATCTCAACAATGTTGACATGTTTGCCTCTGTCATTTTTTTTCTTTTTTCGTTGCCTACGAAGCGCTATGTGTCGTGACCAATATAAGATATCCTTAGAAATGCAAGCAAACGCCAAACTTGGAACTGTTGTTATTACATTGTCTATTAGTAGATTGTCCCACTCGGGTGGATTGACATGCATGAACCAGTAGTATATGTTAGAAAATCAAGCAATCGAAACAATAAAATAGACGAAATAAGGAAATAAATCGAACACCATATTTACATAATTCGGTCGTAGAGACCTATATCTATGGGGAGAGCAGCACAAAATTTCACTATAGATCAAGCGATACAACGGAGATTACAACCACACTGAAGTCACTCAAACACTCTTAGTGTTTTCCAAGCCTCAATTACATTCAATAACCCATAAATGTTTAGCCCCACAATTCCTTACAGAAATAATCTCTCAATCTCACGAAGGAATTCACAAATCTTACACTAAGATTTAATCGGCTTCGACACTTGAATTGTTGATGTAATTCCACGAGATGTCCAATATCAAGCACTCGTAAGATACGGCGCTTCAACCTCTGCACTCGTAATCATCAACAACCCCACGAAGGAACACCATTATCCAATATATATATACACACGTGGACTTCTTGAATATTTGGCCGACAATAGTTTCCTTCTCCAACTTGGATTACGAGCAAAACCAGAACAGTCCAAGAGGGACTTCACTCTCTGCACGAAATCTTACTCCAACGCACATTAGGAAATTAACTTTCAGAATATTATCCTTTTATTTTATTTTTCTTCTACTTGACCGACAATATATAGGAAACGTTGACTTAAACTGCACCAAACAGGAAATATGATTTCCATGCAATGCGGTAGATGTCCACAAATATTTAACTTATCTCGTGTCAGATTTCGTACGATGGGCTTGAACTCGAGACATATTTTAACAATCTCCACTTTGACTCAACATTTGAGCCAAGTCACAATCGCTTCGCCAAATTTCGAATTTCGCTACTACTCTCTCGTAGCCCCCGATGGGCTCAACCGCCACAGACATCTTCCAAGTCCAAGCCGCGCTTGAATTTCGCCATAACTGTGGACCTCCTTAGAATACCAACTCCACCTGCACCTTTAACTGCTCCGCAAGAATTTTCTGACACAATCTCTTGAATCACAAATAAAGCAAAACTAGGGGTGTGCATGGTCCGAGTTGGTCCGGTCCTTGTATGGAACCGGGGACCGGACCGGTAGTCCCGGTCCCCAAATTTTCGGGACCGGACTGGGACCGGGACCGGTGGTCTGGTCCGGTCCCAGTCTAGTTCCAATGGGACCGGTAAACAACCGGAACCCCTGTTGGTTGCCCACGTGCTGCCAAAATATGGAGCTCTCGTGATGCCGTTTCAAGCCGAGGAAGCTTCGGCAGAACTCCTTCGGAGTGAGGTCAGAGAACTTGGTGATGCCGTACACCGTCGAGGGTCGAGCTTCTGGTGGAGCTTCGCGTGACGGAGGTTAGCCTTGAAGTCGCCGAACTGGTGGTCGTGCTCCTCCGGCGTGGCGTAGACCTTGACGAACCGAAACTTGAAGTCGGAGAAGTGGCACTCTGCGCCGAGGACAAGGTCGTCCTCACCACCCGACGACAAGACTTGCCTAATCAACGAATCATGCTCGACGAGCTTCGCCGGAGCGATCCCGATCATTATCGCGACGACTACGGAGAAGAAGACGAAAAGGAAACAAGACACGATTGTAAAACTAGAGGGAGCGAGGGAAGGGAAGCAATGGAGATTGCCAGATTGGAGAGAAAGCGTAAGTTAATGGAGAGGAGAGAGAGAGAGATGGGTAGGGTAGCTAATAGATGGGATGGGATGGGATGGGATGGGACAAGACTGGGGGGAGGGAGTCAGGAGTAGGGGGGAAAGCGTAAGTTAATGGAGAGGAGAGAGAGAGAGATGGGTAGGGTAGCTAATAGATGGGATGGGATGGGATGGGATGGGACAAGACTGGGGGGAGGGAGTCAGGAGTAGGGGGGCCAGCTGGAAAAGAGACGGGGGAGGAGGGGGAAGCGGGAAAAGAGGGGGGGCCAGCGGGAAAAGAGACAGAGGAGAGGGGAAGCGGGAAAATAAATAATTGATTTGGTCCCGGCGGTCTGGTTCGGTCCGATCCCATCACCTTTGGAATCGGGAATCGGATCGGACCGGTCACCGGTTCCACTTATAGAAACCGAGGATCGGACCGGAACCCTCCAATTTGGTCCGGTCCCGGATCGGTCTGGTTCTTTTTGCTCACCCCTAAGCAAAACCATCGTTGCATCCATATCTATCAGAAGATCGAATACATACCTTGTCAATTGCAGTAGTCACAGCAACTGTTGGCTCTATAGGCTCCACCTCGCTACAAGTATTGTCTGTGTCGATTACCCCTCTAGTACCCGCTACCTCAAGAGTTTCTGGTTGCAAATCCACCTCAAGCTGAACATCGTCCAGATCCGTATAAGCACTGCCATTAACACCCCTAGCTCAAAGTATCGGAGACTCATCAAACGTAACTTCTCTGCTGACAACAGGTGAATTTAATTTCGGGCACCACAACCGATAACCCGCCTCATCTTGTGCATAGCCTAGGAACATGCACTTTCTTGCCCTTCCATTAAGTTTACCATCACTAACTCGAACATAACATGGGCAACCAAATATTCTAATACTAGAATAATCAGCAACGTTACTTGACCATACTTCTTCGGGAGTCTGATATCCAATCGTAGTCGATGGGGATCTATTCAACAGGTAGCTCGCCGTACTAAGAGCATCCGCTAGGAATCTCTTAGCCATACCAGTACTAGAGAGCATTTTATGGGCCGTCTCTAGTATTATTCTGCTCATCAATTCTGCAACATGTTGTGGTTCACTGGCACTAGTGCGGTGTCTCACTATGCCTTCCTTCATGCATAATTTATTTAACAGCTCATAGCAGAACTCCATACTATTGTCAGTCTGCACATGCTCGATCGTCTTACCAGTTTCCTTTTCGATCAA
Source organism: Metrosideros polymorpha var. glaberrima (assembly GCA_001662345.2). NCBI lineage: Eukaryota > Viridiplantae > Streptophyta > Magnoliopsida > Myrtales > Myrtaceae > Metrosideros > Metrosideros polymorpha. The sequence continues at coordinate 14,730,406 of BCNH02000004.1, read as the reverse complement.
AGCTCTCAACTGCCTGATCCTGACAACAACATCAAACTTGTGCCTTAGCACAAATATCCAAATCTTCCTCGAGTAGTCATCAATAACTGTTAGCATAAATCTGGCACTCTTCCTCGAAGGAAATCGCGACAACCTGCGAACATCCAAGTGAATTAATTCTGCAATCTCCGTGGTTTCTTTGACAATCATACTGAATTGCACTTTCCGCCGTTGATCTAAATCATAGCACCTGCATACATTCAGTTCGTCAATAATATAATCACATAATAAATTTCTTTCACTTAGAACCTTCAGGCTTTTCTTGCTAACGTGCCCCAAACGCATATGCCACAATTCAGACCCTCGAACAGATGCATCCGACGTCTCCACGGCGAATTCCATTACTGTCTCACCTTGAAGCTCATACAGGTCACTATGCTTGATTCCTTTCATTATTACCAAGACACCTCGAACAACCTTCAAAATTTCACATTCTGAAGAATATTAACACCTAGCTGAATCCAGGGCACTCAAGGAAATTAGGTTCTTTTTCAACTCTGGAACATGCCTTACTCTAGTCAATGTCCACACAATACCATCGTGCATTCTGATTCTAACATTGCCAACACCTATAACATCGCACTTGACATCGTTCCCTAACTGCACTTTATTACTATCCATGCATTGATAAGTAGTAAACCAGTTCCTGTTTGGTGTAGCATGAAAAGAACAACTGGAATCCATAATCCATCCATCAAAAGACGAATCATTAGTGACAGACAAAATATAATCAGTATTATCTGAATTATAGTCAGCAATAGCTGCAATATCATCAGCAGACTCAACTCTAATTTCCTTACCATTTTCATTCTTCAGCTTTAAGCAATCCCTTCGACGATGCCCCCTCTTGCCACAGTTCCAACAGACAACATCACCAGTTTTAGACTGACTACGTCTGTTCAGATTCATACTACTTCTGCTAACACGAGTACCAGTTCTTCCTCTATTTTCACCTACTAAAGCAGTAGATATAGATTCGCCAAATTCTCTTCTACGGATGTCCTCATTCATAATCAAATCTCGAATCTCATCAAACGTCAAACTAGTTGACCCAAAAGAATTACTAACAACAGTAACAGTAATATTCCAGCTATCAAGCAATGAGGATAATAGAATCAAAACACATACCTCCTCATCAAAGTCAATCTCAACTAAACTCAATTGACTAACGATCACATTGAATTCATTGATATGATCAGCAACTGACGTACCTTCGCGCATCTTCAAATTAAACAGATGTCGCATCAAATAGACTTTGTTGATCGCAGAGGGCTTCTCGTACATGTCCGACAGAGCTTTTATCAAACCTACAATGGTTGTCTCTTTCACGATATTAAACGTGACGTTACGAGCCAAAGTCAGCCGAATAACACCCAACGCTCGCTATCCATCAATTCTTAGTCAGCTTGCTTCATCGTATCTAGCTTCTCCCCAGACAAAGGTTGGTGCAGTTTCATCTGATACAAATAATCTTCAATCTGCATCTTCCAAAAACCAAAATCCTTTCCATCAAATCTATCGATTTTCAATTTTCCTTCATCTGTCGCCATCGATTCGCTTCAACTTAGTCGAACCAAGCTCTGATACCAATTGTTAGAAAATCAAGCGATCGAAACAATAAAATAGACGAAATAAGGAAATAAATCGAACACCAGATTTACGTGGTTCGATCATAGAGACCTACATCCACGGGGAGAGTAGCACAAAATTCCACTATAGATCAAGCGATACAACGAAGATTACAACCACACTCAAGTCACTCAAACACTCTTAGTATTTTCCAAGCCTCAATTACATTCAATAACCCACAAGTGTTTGGCCCTACAATTCCTTACAGAAATAATCTCTCAATCTCACAAAGGAATTCACAAATCTTACGCTAAGATTTAATCGGCTTCGACACTTGAATTGTTGATGTAATTCCACGAGATGTCCAATATCAAGCACTCATAAGATAGGCGCTTCAACCTCTGCACTCGTAATCATCAACAACCCCACGAAGGAACACCATTATCCAATATATATATATATACACACGTGGACTTCTTGAATATTTGGCCGACAATAGTTTCCTTCTCCAACTTGGATTACGAGCAAAATCAGAACAGTCCAAGAGGGACTTCACTCTCTACACGAAATCTTACTCCAACGCACATTAGGAAATTAACTTTCAGAATATTATCCTTTTATTTTATTTTTCTTCTACTTGACCGACAATATATAGGAAACGTTGACTTAAACTGCACCAAACAGGAAATATGATTTCCATGCAACACAGTAGATGTCCGCAAATATTTAACTTATCTCGTGTCGGATTTCGTACGATGAGCTTGAACTCGAGACATATTTTAATAGTATATGCAGCAAATCTACCAGGGCAAGTACATTTCTGTTAAGTACAAGGTGCGCTCTCTCTTCTTTCGGGAGAGCTTCTCTCTTCTTTCCCTCTACCTTCGGTGGTAGTTGTTTCCTAAAATCCTAAACCCTAATTCACTGTCTTCATCATCTTTCTCCTTTTCACCCCATCCCCGTCAACCCACTCCAGTTTTCACTCCTTTAACCTCCATTTAACCCTTAAGCCATGTAACCCTTCGTTTAGTGTCGCTGTTACTTGTCTTCTGGGTTTGGAGGGCGCCCTCTCCTTGTGTATCTTGCTGCGTTGTTTATTCATCAGGTCACTGATTCGAAGTTCTCTCTTGCGGTGTGCCCTTATCTCCTCACTCGGAATCGTCAGTGGGTGTTTTTTTTTTATCTATCTTGGTGGAGGCGTCTTCGGGTCTGCCCTTGCTGTTTGCCAATTGTACGTATTTTGGTCCCCTGGCTGATGTTGTGTGCCTTCCATCTCATATTGCTTCCTCCCTATTGCTGGTAATGGGAGACGGTAATATTTCAAACGCGCGCCTTGCCCTGTTATGCATAAGTTTAGGTAATCTTTGGTCAGAAATAGAAGCTCCTGCGTTGGAAGGAACCATTTCTAGTGAAAAGTTTAATAAAGGCCTCCATACTGCTTTTGGCAAGATGTTCTTAAACCCTTTTATTAATATTCGGGCATTCATTAAAACTATGCAACAAGCTTGGAAAGTGCCAGATTTAGATGTATCTCAAATCGGACAGAATTCGGGCTTGTTTTCGTTCACTTTTAAGTCTGAGGAGATAAGAGACAGAGTTCTAGAGAATGGCCCGTGGTCGTTCTCCAGCAATCTCCTTATTCTGAAGCCTTGGGTCCCTAATACACTCCCTCAATGCTACAATTTTTCGTCCTGCTATTTCTGGGTCCAAGTTCACGACCTCCTGTATGGGTGGTATTCTGAGGAGCTTATATCCTGTGTTGTTCAATAGCTCGGCAGGGTAATAGAGATGAAGGTGGACAAGAAGGGTTTTGCTTCTTCCAAAATTTGTAGGGCAAAGGTTGAGCTGAAGTTGAGCTGAAGTTGAGCAAGCCTCTGTTGCCAGGAACTCTAACTAACCTGGGGGGCACCAAAGTCTGGTTAGACTTTAAGTATGAGAGGTTACCTCATTTCTATTTTGTGTGTGGGAAAATAGGACATCATGTTAAAAATTGTATTGAAGTCCCTTGTGTTGATGAAAAGATGAAGGAAGTAAGCACCAATCGTTTTGGACTCTGGTTAAAGGCTGGATACACAGGTGGAGGAAGAAGTTACTCCAAAAACTCCTTTACAAAATACCCAAGTTGCAAGTGTTGGAGAGAAAAGACAACTGCTACTTCTTGGCCCAACTGATACTAACGAACAAGATCTCAACACTGATATGGAGGAAGCTGAGATCCCCTCATCTCAAGTAAAATAGTTCGCTGATAGAGGTAAAGGACTCATGGATAGTCAAGTATTTCTACCTGGTGTTTCTTGGAACCCCTGTAACGTCTTGATAGTAAGGAAGGTCGATTCAAAGAAGCAGAATAGAACTCTTAAATCCCCAGTTTCTAAGAAGTTAAAGAGGTTTAATCCTTACGATCCTCCTTTGCAAGATCTAGAGACTCTTGATGAATCCCAATTACTTGAGATTCCAGTAACGGATTCGTAGGACATAGCTAAAAGGGCTTTGGTGGCTAGCCTGAACAAGCCACCGGGTTACAAATGACGATTTTATGCTGGAACCGTTAGGGGTTGGGCACACCCTTGACAATCCATGCTTTGAGGGCAATGATTGCTCAAGATAGACCCAATGTGGT
>BCNH02000004.1:14695226-14725971 GCA_001662345.2 Metrosideros polymorpha var. glaberrima | reverse complement strand
AAGAATGAGACTGACTTTTGTACATGCTTCGAATGATTTTAGGGAAAGACTTCTTCTTTGGGATAAGCTGAGGATGACAAGTCGATTTGATAACATGTCGTGGGTATATATGAGGGATTTTAATGAAGTCATTTTATAATTGGGAGAAAATTGGTAGACAAATGGCAGACCACTATCAACTCATTGCGTTTCGAGATTGCTTAAATGGCTATTCCTTAATGGAAGTGGATTGCATGGGTTGTGCGTTTACGTGGGCGAACAATAAGGAAGGGGATAATTTTGTTAAGGAGAGATTGGATCGAGTTGTTTGCAATATTGAATGGCGACTTGCTTTTCCTAAAGCTAAAGCTTTCGCTTTCCCTACTGTTGGGTCAGATCACAGTTTATTACTACTTTTTCTCACGACACAAACAGTGAAAAAAAGAAAAGATTTCCATTTTGAAGCTTTTTGGGCTGAGGACCCTAAGTGTTTGGATGTTGTAGTTGAAGCTTGGAACTCTTTTGCTGTGGGAGATGGGAAACTAATGGAGAAATTGAGTTATGCCTCGAGAGCTTTAGTAAAATGGAGTAAGCCAAAATTCCCTAATAATCTTCGCAGAATTGGGGAACCAAATCAAGAACTCCAAATCTTAACAAATGGCTGAGATCCATCCTTTGACAAGAACAAAATGCAAAATATCAAACGGGAACTTGAAGATATTTGGAGGCGAGAAGAGTTGTTTTGGAGATTGAGATCAAGAGTCAATTGGCTCAAGTGGGAGGACAAGAATACAAAATTCTTTCATGCAACAACAGTCCAGAGGAGAAAAAGAAACAGAATCTCAATGCTGAAAGGGTCAGATAATATATGGATTAGGGACGAACGCTTACTCAAGCTAAGAACAGTTGAGTATTTTCATGAATTATTCACTTCAGTGGGGCCTAGGAATATCCATCCTGTGATTGATCAATGCCCAAGTATTGTCCAAGCTAAAACAAATATTGAATTAACAGCTGAAGTGTCTATGGAGGAAGTAAGTGAGGTGGTATCCCAACTAAGTTTGACAAAGGCCCTTGGCCTAGATGGATTAAATGGTATTTTCTTTAAACACCATTGGGAAGTTATTAAATGGGATGTCTTTTATGATGTTCAGTCCTTCTTTTGCACAGGAATGTTAGACCCCAAGATGAACAGAACCCATATAACCCTTGTCCCTAAGTCCCCTAATCTAGAAAAGCTTGAGCAATTTCACCCTATTGGTATTTGCAATTTTGCTTATAAGATTATCTCAAAGATTCTGGCTAATAGGCCAAAGAAGTGGCTGCCATGTCTAATTGCCAAGGAATAAAGTACTTTCGTTAGTGGCCGTCAAATACAAAATAATATATTTATTGCGCAAGAGGTCATGCATCAATTGAGGATTAGGAACCGTAAAAAGAAATTCCAAGCGGCTTTAAAACTAGATATGTAAAAGGCCTATGATCGAGTTGAGTGGGACTTTCTAGAAGCTTGTTTATTGAAATTGGGTTTCAATGCTACATGGGTTAGCTGGGTTATGTAGTGTATAACAACCGTCTCCTTTAGTGTGAAGTTTAATGGAGAGTCCTTTCCTTTTTTTTAATCCCTCTAGAGGCATCAGACAGGGAGATCCGCTCTCCCCTGATATGTTTATTCTAGTTGCAAATGGCCTAACCTCCTTGATGGACACAGCAGTGGAAAATAGTAGCTTAAGGGTATCCAATTGAATAGATGTTGTCCAACATTGTCTCACTTGATGTTTGTAGATGATTCTATCTTTTTCTTAGATGATACTATTGTGGAATGTCAGAATGTCTCAGCCATACTTAAACAAGTTAGGCATTTTCTTCAATAAGGGGTGCCCCCAATTATTGAGAGATAATTTGTCAAATGAATTAAGAATACCTGAGATCGGTCAAACTGGCAAATACTTAGGTATTCCTTCGGATTTGGGTGCTTCGAAAAGAAACATGTTTGCCTGGATTCTTGGGAGAGTTAATGCAAAATTAGAGGGTTGGAAGGAACAATTGTTCTTGAAAGGCAATTGAGAAAAAAAATTACAAATTTCTGGTGGAAAAATAGTGAATCCAAAACGGGATTACACTGGAAGAAATTGGATATTATGAAACTGAGAAAGAACAAATGGGGAATGGGGTTTAAAGACTTGCTTTCAGTTAACAAGGTTATGCTAGGTAAACAAGCATGGAGGATAATCCAGAATCCTGATTCTCTATGGAGTAAGATGTTAAAAGGAATCTACTTTCATCGAGAAGATTTTTGGCAAGCTAAGAGAGGTGCCAGACCTTCATGGAGGTGGCGAAGCTTATTATATGGAAGAGAAGCCATTGCCCACTCTGTTATGTGGTCGGTTGGCGATGGAAAAAAGGTAAATATCAGAGAGGATAAGTGGCTTAAAAGAGGACCGATAGGGGGACCAGCAAATAAGAACGATCCAGTAAGGATTTCAGAATTGATTTCAGTTGAAGAAGAAAAATGGAATCTTCCAAAGCTACAAAAACTTTTTGATGATAAGCTAGTTCAAGAGATTCTTACAATTCAAGTCAAACCCTTTAGGGCACAAGATAAGTTAGTGTGGACATGGGCTAAATTGGGTTGTTATACCATTAAGAATGGTTATAACATGCTCAAAGATGTTATTGAACAGAAACAGAATAGTGAACAAGCATCATCTACCTACCAAATTCCTAATTCACTTTGGCAAGCAATATGGGACATGCAAATTTACTCAAAAGTCAAAATTTTCCTTTGGTCCCTCTGCACTAATGCTATTCCTTTGAAGGAAAATCTTTGGAAGAGAAAGATAATACATGACCTTGTCTGTTCTCTGTGCCGGCTGGGAGAGGAAATGGTTGAACATATTTTTCTACTCTGTCCATGGACACGGTTTGTTTGGGCTGACCCTAGTCTACAAATTCAGATTAATAGTCAGGAAGTTTCACAGTTTGATTCTTGGTTAGTGAATTTCACAGTGAAAGTAGCAGAATTACCTCAATTGACCTCGGTTGCGTCAATTCTCTGGAGTATTTGGAAATCTCGCAATAACTCTGTTTTTCAAGGTAAACCTCCATATGTTAAAGAAACAGTGAAATCAGCTAAGTTGTTGCTAGATAACTTCAGGAAATGGAACACCCAAAAGTCAAGAACAGAAAAGGAGACAACTATTTCCGATCCTCTATCTTGGACTCCACCGAAAGAGAAATCCCTAATATTCAACGTGGATGGGTCTTTTGTAGAGGGTTCCTTCGATGGTGCCATCGCTGGCTTATGTAGAGACCATACAGGCAGCATCATCGCTGGTTTTGCAAAATCAATGAAGGCTGCGTCTGCAGCACAGGTGGAAACCCAAGCCGTCCACAAAGCTCTCCAATTCATAGCGTCGAGCAACGACCAGTCCGTGTGCTTCTGGGTGGAATCTGACCGTGAAGATCTAATTAATGCCCTGATAAGTAAGTCTGCAAAACAGTTTAACTGGGAATAGCGGTTATTGTTCTCAAATTGTTTAAAGCTTCTTTTGGATTACCCACGCGTTCGTGTAGCCCACTGTCCAAGGGAGTCAAACTTAGCCACTGATTGGGCCGTGAAATCGCAGAGATTAGGCCGTCTTCCACAAAATTGGCATGTTGCCCCTCCTCAAGCCCTGTGGGCGCTTCTTTGTTTAGACTCTCCCTATATAGGTTTCTCAACTGTTTGCTATTAATGAAATGTTCCTTTTGCGACAAAAAAAAAAAAACGTACATTTCCTGGAGATATCTACCTTGATGCCCCCAAAGATTGGAAAGAAAGATCCAGGACAACAAACAATAGAGAGAGAGAGAGAGGATGAATCTACCAAACAGAGATGAACTGGGGATGTCTGATAAAAAAAACATACGAAGGATGGACTTATTCTTTGGATTTTCTTTCCTTCCTTGCGGGAAGACGTCTTGCCTTCTAAAGTCATGCCTTGTTTGGTCGACAGGAACAAGAAAATTGGAAACAAAACAGAAAAGAATCTGAATAAATGGCGAGATTAGAAGGCTAATTAATCTCCAATTCACAGTATATGGTAACGCCTCGAAATAGAATGTAAGATCTGCAGTATTATTGCAAGTTACTATTAATCTAAGTCTTGGGTAAACTTGCAGAATATAAAATTACTATATCGAATTTTCTTCCTTATAAAATGATACATGGAGGAAGCCTTAGTTATTGGTTTGTTTATGGAGTTGTCGTTATTGTTAGATTTGATTCATCCATTCTTATCCATTGCACTTATTTTTATAACTTTTTTTTTTTCCCAAAACAGGTCCTCCTAGAAATGTAATTCCCAAAAGATCTCTCCTAAATCTATTTCCCGAACTAGATTTCTCTGTATCATATGATCCTTAATATAACCAAGTTTTCACCCTTTCATCCTAGTCACATTTACCTCTCTCGTAAAGTTATTAAAATAACTTCTAACATTTTGCATTGTCTTGATTATTATTATTATTATAACTTAATCTAATGTAACTAATTAAAATCGAAAAATATGTTGCACCCAATCAATGATTATTTCTAACTTTGTGATTGGTTAATCCAAAAATGTAATATCTCATGGAGTTTGAATTAAAAATATATAAAACAAGGGAAATGCGTTTTAAAGTTATATAGCCTATTTTGAATTTTTTTTTTAAAAGTGTTATGACATAAATTCATTTAGGCTCCGTTGGTTTCTCGAAAAATGTGACATTTTTTGAAAATGTTTTCTAGAAAGTCATTTTCCAGAAAATGACATTATTTTCCAGTGTTCGACTGAAACTTGAAAATGAGTTGAAAAAATTTTTCCGTTGATTTTCCTCGTTGCACTTATTTTAATAATATTTTCTTTTTCTTTTTCTTTTTCTTTTTCTTTTTCTTTTTCTTTTTCTTTTTAAAAAATTTGAATTTTCAACTATTTTTTATAAAAAAAATTTCCTCAACCTTCTTCCTCGGCAGGTTGCTGGCGACAGTGACAACCGGCAACTGGCCACAGGTGAGGCTCATGCCTTACCGGATTGGTGATCTTCGAGCCCGCCGAAGCTCGTAGAGGACGGAGAGGCCGAGCTTGCCAGAGGTAGGTGAGCTCGAGCCTTGCCGCTAGAACCAGGTGAGCTCGAGCTTGGTCGAGGTCGGCGAGCTCGACTCACTCGACGGTCAAGCGATTCGAGCTCATTGGGATCGGCCGAGCCAAAGCTTGTCGACTGGAGGCCCGCGACCAGCAGAGGAAGGAGGAAGAACGGCTACAAGGGAAGAAGGAGAAAGGAAAAAAGAAAGTGAAAAGAAAAAAAAATTAAAAAATTCAATTAAAAAAAAAAAAAGAAAAAAAATTAAATTGAAAAGATAATTAAAAAGAAAATGAATGTGAAAAAGTGTAGGGAGTAGATAGAAGGGAAAATCATTTTCCTCACTTTTGAAGGTATTTTTCCCATTGAGGGAAAAATTTTCCTTGACTAGTTTGTTTTCCGCCTCCCGAACGCCGGAAAACATTTTTCGGGAAGTTGTTTTCCATGAAACAAACAGAGCCTTAATCTAAAATTATATCAAATTAGCATATCTTATTAATAAATGAAGATTTGCAAATATAAGTGTGAAATTCTCTCCTTATTACTTTTCAACATATAAATGGATAACAACAAAACTATGCAACGAGTTAGTTCCTTATTATGTTTATATCTGCATATGAAAAGAATCCAAATACATTGAAAGTTAATATTGGGTGTTATTTCCACTCCTATATGACTCAATCCACTCCATTTTCACTAAAGAGACAAAATTACGATCAATCATTCAGTTGCAATTTAAATAGTGGACCCAAATTTAATTACTTTCCTTTTTTTTAGTTTTTTTATTTCTCTATAGGATCTAATTGCCATAATTAAGAATACAAAATGCTTTATTTTTGTTTAAAGTGGGTATCCTATGTATATTAAAGACACTATTTTTTTTAGATTTTACTTTTGTAAAAATTAGCTTTGTCAAATAGAGAAATTTCCAAAAAAAAACCTAGTTCTTTTCTACGTTGTCGAGTAAATGTATGGATTAATTATGAAATTAAGATGTACAAAATTATAACATTAACAACTTTTTAACACAATCACATATTGTTTTTGCTGGGCATATCACCATCAAACTCTTTTTTATCAATTGTTTTTAACATACATACACATATAATAGGACGGTTGGATGAAAAACAAATCTTTAAAGATTTTATAAAACAAAATCACAGTTACATTCCCCAACGTGAAACTTTAAAAGATGAAATTTAATTAAATAAAAGCTATACATTTAATAATTTTTTGTTTTTTTTTTTTATGTTTCAATTAAAACTTTCATATTGACAAAAATTCATATCAATTGCGAAGTGTGTATGAAAAATACGTCAAGATGTCTTAATATGCATAACTTTTTCAATTCGGTGGTTTTAGTGTATTACTAGATACTCCTATAATGTCTTACATGCTATTTGTAAAATTTTCTCGCCAATAAAAATGAAAAAAATATAAATTCTTTAATATCATAAATGAAGAGACTTGACTTTATTTCAGACTAATAAAATTTTTAAAAAAAAACACTGGGAAAGTGAGCTTTCGAGATACGAGGGACAAAGAATAGATAAGCTATTATGAGGGCAATGATAAAAAAAAAGAGAAGATTTTTTATTTTCTAAATAGCAATAATTTGGATTTGACAGAAAAATATGAGAGGAAAAATAAAAAATATAAAAACTGTGCAAAATTGGAAACCATTAAGGCCGATTTGTCTATTTAGTAAAAAAGGAGTGGACTAGCCACATAAAAGATGGAAATAGCCCCACCCTCAATATATTCGAATTTATTTTATTGATGGTTAAAGTAGAATTTAAAAATAAAGTCGCTAATGTTATACCTTTTCAATGAAATAAAATTTTAATTTAAGTATGATGTTTTCATTCAGAAAAAGAGTTGATAATAAGCTCAAAATGAAAATTACCAAAGAAGTTAAGCGTGGAATTCACTAAAATTTGTACTGTGTTATGGTTAATATAAGTTTGAGCGGATAATCGGTGTGCAATTATGTTGATAATATTTATTTCTGAAAGTTAATAACGTAGATTTATCAAGAAAAAAAAAAGGCTTACCATTGTTCATCTTCATAAATTGTCATTACTATTGTCTTTGTTAATGAATACTTCTTTCTTGATAAACTTTCAATATCAAATTTTTTTTATTGAATAAAATAAGGGTTAATACCATAAAAAACCTCGAACTTGTATATTTGTGACAAATTTATCCAAAATTAATTTTTTTTACTATCAAAAACTCCAAACTAATACACCTGTGATAAATTTACCCTATGTTAGTTTCCATTAAATTTTACCATCAAATTACTAAGTTGGATGACACACGACAGTTGACGAATGTACCCGTTTTGGATTTTTACCCTTTATTTTTCACAGGTGTATCGGTTTAGGATTTTTTGTAATATTAACCTAATTTAATGGAAACTAACAAAGGGTAAATATGTTACAGGTGTACCAGTTTGTGGTTTTTTGTTGTCAAAAAATTTATTTGGGGTAAATTTATCATAAGTATACTAATTTGAGATTTTTCGTGGTATTAACCCTAAAAACAATGTCATGCTTAAAAGGGAAAATTCTAAATAAGGGCTTGAAGTACCATCATTTTCTCAATTAAGGGCATGAAGTGGATCTTGTTTTAAATAAGGATCTGAAGTGGCCAAATCATCTTAAATAAGAGCTTAAAATGCTTTCATTTTTTCAAATAAGGGCTTAGCTCAAGAGCATTTTCGTCAATTTTCTTTTGTATTCATTTTCCTTTTTTTCTTTTCTCTTCTTCTTCTTCTCGTTCACCAGGACGTCCATGGCCTGTTGGCCGCCGCCCATCACTAGTGGGGCGGCAACCATGGTCGACAGGGTTGCCGGCCCTTGCCCAAGTCTGGCTAAGGGCTACTAGACCTATGCAAGGGCCGATGACCCTTGCCAGAGCCAAGAGGGGCTGCGATGGGCGGCAGCCATCAAGTGATAGACGTCCATGAAGATGAAAGAGAAGAAAAAAGAGAGAAAGAATAAAAAGGAATAAAAAGTCAAATGACGAAAATGCCCTTAAGTCAAGCCCTTATTTGAAACAAGGTTCACTTAAAATTCTTAATTGAGAAAATGATGGTATTTCAAGCTTTTATTTAAAATTTTCCCTGCTTAGAATAATAAAAAGTTTAAAATTCTACTTCAACTAGCTATAAATTCATTTATACAAATTTACTTCCAATATTTTTTTTTCTTTCAGTTTATAAATTCAAACGTAAATAATGGAATAGTGCAATCCTCTAAATTGTAAAACTTCATATAAAGTAGTTTATTTTTTCACTTTATATTTTAATTTAATTTTTAAATCAGATAGATTTAATCAACGGTACTTTTGCAATTAATGGCGACGGTTGCAGAATATCTCAAACAAGTCTCGACTGATGATGGCTCTAGTAAGTCGAGTGAGGAGCAGGTGGAGATCAATTTGATAAATGAGAAAGTTGAGAGGTGCGTGCGATCAAATTGGATCTAGTTAGTTTGCTTGTGGTTTTTTTTTTTTTTTGGGGTTCAAATTTGTGCTAAATTAAATAGGTTTATTTGATAAAAAAATAGGTTTATTTAAATTAATTTTTTTAAGTTACATTATAATAAGCTATATTACTTTTAATTATTTATTATTTTATTTTGTAAAGCGGAATAAAGTTACTTAAGGTATAGGTAGGTCATACTAAAATTAGGATACACTTTTTTCTGTTTTTTTGTTGCTAATTTCATGGTAATTTTTCGATTGCATGAATTTATTTTTAAGAGCAATTTTAGTGAATGAAAAACATTATAGCTAGTATTTCATTTGTTAATAGGATATATCATTAATGGTTTAATTTTCAGTAGAACTTTAAATCTATTTTTTAACTTGTGGCCAAAAAAAAAAGTTACCTTAAATGTCAACAATTATTTCAATAGAATGACGAGGAAGATGTAAAAGTGCGTGACTATCGTCAGAAAGTTAATAACTAGTCAAATTCAGGAATAATTATTTTTTTGGTCTGAAATTTTAGGAATATCGACAAGGCAGATCTAGTCTTGATAAATAATTTGGAGAGAGATTTATTTTAGGAAATTATTTTAAACGTCGATTTAATTGGGAAGGGAAAAAAAAATTATACTATTGCGCGGCAAAACTAAAAAGTAAAATTCTCTCCGTGGGAGTTCATCGTAGGGTTTGCAAGGGGCAATGGCCTTCTTCCTGGATCTCTGCCTCCAGAACAGGTAATCTCTCTCTCTCTCTCTCTCTCTCTCTCTCCTGTGAATTCAAATTGGAGCATTACACTGAGTTCAGACCGTCGCCTACCATTTTTGTTTCTTTGTTCGGATGATGGAGGTTGAGCGCACATACACAGGCACAGAGCGTTCTCTGTTGTCAGGTTGTGAAAATACTGTGTTGAGGGTCTTCAGCTGGTGGATGTTTGAGAGAGGTGGGTGTTAGGGATATCGTGAGTTGTAAATCGATCACGCTTTTTGTTGGAAAAAATACTTGTTTTGTATCCAATCTTGTGGAACTCTGCTTGGCAGAGAATTGATGGTCGGATGCTGTCATGTGCCCTACGTGCTTGTAAATTTGTGTATGACAAGGTTTAATGATGTCGGGGACTGAAGGCCATACCAGAAGCGGGGTAATTTTGAGGGGATTGGTCTGATTATGTTTTGAAAGTCGTCGCCTTTGACTTCTAATAGTGACTTGTTTTTAAAATCATTATGGTTATAGGATACACGAACTCTTATGGAAGTTTTCATTGAAAGTTCGAGGTTGAGGTTACTTTATGTAATCGAACATAGATGCCTCATTGAATTTATCTATGCCTGCTATTGTTAGTTATGCAGGAAATTTGGAGGGTTCTCAGAAGAATTTAGTGGACTGGTGGAGATCTCCCTCTAATTAATTTAGCCCTTTTGATAACATTGTCACGAATTGCATTTAAGTCCTCCATTTGCTGAGAGGACTCCCATTGTCATTAGCATCTGGAATTAAAAAAGTCTGTACATTTCAATGTTGAGGGTCTGATAATCCTCCTCCTCCATAGGTAATGTTAATTTTCTACAAAGCATAACGTCAGCTGTGTGACATTTCCAAGTTCCCACAATCATGTCATTAACTCTTGGTCAGATTGTAGTTTTTGAACAAATATCAAGTCTGTAGAATTTAGTTGGTGAGTTTGGGCTTTTGGCAGAATGAATCAGGACTCTAGCCAAGATGTAATGCCAATTGTGCTTCACTAAAAGGTAATATGTGCACTCAACATTTTTCAAGTAGAATTTCTATAGTTGTTTGTGCAGAACCCTTAGGTAGTTGAACTGCTATTTTTGTTATTGGCTAAACAGCCCTGGATTTTCAAGTCAGGCTTTGTTCAAACTGTTGAAGCTAATTTACACCAAGACTATGGTGGTGCCTCCCTTTTAAAAATGATTATGAATATTAGTACATAAGAGAAGATATCAGGTGAGAATTTGCACATGGGCACAAGAGGCCGGCTGTGTTCCTGAATGTTTACAGGTTTGTGTCTAAGTATATGGGCATGTGTGCGCAATTGTGTGGTACTGCTTTGCCTTGAGCGACAAAGTATATATTGGGTTGATCGAAAGTCTTTTTCGCTTTTTATGCTCTTGGGGAACTGCATCGTTAGTCTGGATGTGGCATTGTCCCCAAATAAAGTGGTGTCAGATCATGCTCTTGAAGATGTCGCGATATTTTTGCTTTCTGCTCTACAGAGTGCACCAGTGAGAGTTGAAGTACAGTAATTGAAGAATGGTTGACTAGTGAGATCTAGACACGATTGATATCCTCTGTGTGGTAGTGGGTGAAACTCGTTCACCTCATGTTTGGAATAGGTGTGTGCATGTGTGACCAAAGTTTCTGTACTGTAGACAGAGACTTTAGACTCCTCTCCTGTGGCTAAGTCTTAGGCCCCATTTAATTCAATGTGAAATTGGTTTTGTCAAGGAATGGGATCTGATTCTTACAATTTTCATGTTTCGAGAGAAATGACAACGTGGAATTGTATTCCACATGTAATAAGATTTCTCAAAAACGCTGCTGCTGGTCGTTGGTCACTGGCCGCCATTGCCACCAGTTGCTGGTTGTTGGTCGTCTGTCACCAGCAGCCAGTCATTGGTCGCCGATCACCGCCTCTCACTTCTGCTCGCCGTTGCCACCACCGCCTGTTCTCTTTCAGAGGGCCAAAACTTTTGGCAATCTCAACAATTGAAAATAAACAATGAGGTTCCTTGGAATGGGAGTGCTTGTCATCAAACAAGACCTTCATCCTTTTCCTTTGGTCAGAAGGTCGTTAGTCCTCTTGGTTGTCGGGTTTGGTTTTTCGTCTTTTCCCTCTGGCCCTGAATTTTGGCAGTTTGGAATAGGTCGTGTTTGATTCTTTCAGATGTGATTCTCAATTATTATGGTTGGATGATCAGTTTTCAGCTCTCTTGTGCGCACATAGATAATGTACACTAACACGAGGTCTTTTGTTTTGATGCAGTAAAGGAAAAGAGGCATATTGGCTCCTATGGTTTTATGGATAATTGACCTTTTAGGGCAACCTTGCCATGAAACGGAAGTCAAAGAAACAGGAAAATCGCTCACTTGTAGCATCTAATCAGACAGAGTTTGCATCCTCAATAACCAAAATTGCAGTCTCTCAAATCTGCAAATCAGTAGGTTTCAAGGCTGCCCAACTCTATACACTAGATATTCTTACAGATGTTGCCATGAGATACCTCCAATCAATTGCCAAATCCGCTGCAGCATATGCAAATGTTTCAAGTCGCACCCAGTCAAATATGTTTGACCTTATTAATGCCCTCAACGACATCACCTCTGTATCAGGTTTCCAAGGTGCTGCTTCTCTTCACAAGAACAGCGCATCTGTGCTTGCGTCTGGTGTCTTGTGTGATCTCAACGACTTTGTAAAGAACTTGTGTGAAATCCCCTTTGCCAAACCTGTTCCCAAAGGAGGTGCAGTTGATTTGCCTTCACCCATGATGCATTCTAGTGGTGGTACAAACTTCTCGAGCATTTCTCGGGGCCTGCACATACCAAGATGGCTACCACCCTTTCCTGATATGGCTACTTTAGTAGAGAATTGTGCGGTTTCATTTAGTCAAAGAAACCATGGAGAGCAATTATGGGGAAGTATGTTAGCATTGGATAATCATGAGTCTAATGAGCCGATATTGGTGAATAAGAGGCCATCATTGAGGGGCTGGAGGAATGGCGTGGGAAGGTGAAGTTCACCGTTGGAATGGGAAGAAGAGTTGGAAATGGAATGGAAGGGGGTTTGAGGAAGGTGATTTGCGGCGGTGATAAGAGGGTATATTCTAGGATCAGATGTGATGATGAAGAAACTGTTAAAACAGATGATGGTGATGGCATCAAGAGAAGGAGACATCCGAGTTTTAATGGTTTGTAGAGATGAAAATTCATCACAATTGGCATGCTCTGCCCCAATTTTGGCCATTCTTTTGCTCTGATATTTTGAATGCTCTAAGAGAGATTCTGGAAATAAAGTGAACGTTGTACTCATCTGTTAAATGCTTATGTTTTGTCCTGCTCTTTTTGCAGGTTAATCATCCCCGAGCCTAATAAAAATGTTTTTGCTCCTTGGATGTAATCAAGACAGGATTAAGCTATTTAGGTGAAGATGATAATAGTGATAGTGGAGTTGCTTGTGCTCATTTAAACAGATTCTAGAGCTATGGCCAAAAAGAGAGACAACTTCTTACTAGTGCCTCTGTTCCACAAAGTAGAGATTATTTATGGATTTCTTTTTCCTAAATGTACGCTTATTGTGGAAAAAAAGCAGTTTTGATGTGCTCTTTTAGTTGAGAATCTAAGGCTTCGTTTGTTTTACGAAATACATCTTTTAAGAAAATATTTTTCTTATTTTTCGGCATTTGGAGGCAGAAAATGAATAGTCAAAGGAAAAGATTTTCTGGTCAATAAAAATACTCATTTAAAATTGGGGAAAATGATTTCCGTTTCTGAAATGCGGAAATCATTTTCCCCCCCTTCTCACGCAAGGCACACTAACGCTCTCTGTGACTCTCTCTCTCTCTCCTCTCTACATTAATAGATCTCTCTCTCCTCTTTGCAACTCTCTCTCTCCCTCCTCTATCCTCTCGCCCCTTCCCTCTCTCTCATGATCCTCTAGAACAAAACTGGCCATCACCCCCTACGCTACATTCCCTCCCTAAGGTTTTTGCTCACCAAACCACTTCTTCGCGCTCACTACAAAACCCCAACCCCCTTACTTCCCGATGATTCCCAACTCTCCAAGGCCGACGAGGAGGAGGACGAAGATGAGGACGGCAAAGAGTTTGCGGCGGATGAGTACGACGTCTTTGGCAACACGTACGACAAAGTCGAACAGAGCGAGGATGCGATCGAGGCATCGGTGGATGATGCTGTGGCGAGCATGCGTGCCTCGTTTAGTGAATCCAAGTTGCAGAGAGTGGAGAAGCTTTGTAACAAAGTCAGGGAGATCACGACTTCTGGCGACGAGCCTCGAGCTCGCCTGAGGCTGGCAAGCTCATGACCTCTGGTGGCGAGCTTGCGACCTTTGGCAGCAAGCCTCGTGCTTACTTGGGGCCAGCGAGCTTGAGCATCACCGGCCATGGGCGAGGCTGGAGCTTGCCTATGGCAATCGCTGGCCCCATCGCTGTTGCCGGCGACTGACCAAGGAAGAAGCAAAAAAGAAGAAAAGAAGAAAATAACAATAAAAATTATTAAAATTTATGATTTTTTTCAAAAATTTTCCCATCGAATTTCCATACCAAACGACGGAAAAATGCTTTTAAGGTGTTTTCAGGTTTCAACCAAACACCAGAAAATGAAGTCATTTTCCTGGAAAATAAGTTCTCGGAAAATATTTTCCAAAACTAACATTTTCTGCCAAATAAACGGAGCTTAAGGGTGTGTTTGTTTTTAGAAAATGATATTCATGAAATGATTTTCCAAACTTTTGTTGATTTGATAAATAATGAAAAAGATTTTATGGTTAATTATTTTCCCCTTTTGAGGTTTTTCATGGTATTAGTCCAATTTGAGGAAATCAACAGAGGGTAAATTTGTCACGGGTATACCAATTTGAAATTTTTTATGGTAAAAAAATTAGTTTTGGGTAAATTTGTCACAAATGTACCAGTTTGAAGTTTTTTGTGATAAAAAAATTAATTTGGGATAAAGTTTTCAATCACAATTCTACTCACATAACAAATGATAAGGCCAAATGTGGGGTCCATTCTTAATTTTAGATTAATTCTTCTTCTTGTTTGGTTTCTTCTTCCTCTTCTTCATTTCCTCATTTGGGGCAAAAATGGTGTTCCTCTTTTCTAAAACTTTTGCTGATTGGTTTCCGTTAAATTAGATTACTATTACGAAAAATTTCAAATAGGAAAGATAATTATACTTAAAATCAAGGAAAAAGGTTTCTCCATCTTAAAAAAATTATTTTCCAAAACTCTTTTTCTTAACACGACTTCAA
Organism: Metrosideros polymorpha var. glaberrima; assembly: GCA_001662345.2. NCBI lineage: Eukaryota > Viridiplantae > Streptophyta > Magnoliopsida > Myrtales > Myrtaceae > Metrosideros > Metrosideros polymorpha. The sequence goes on along the minus strand of BCNH02000004.1, from coordinate 14,711,390 downwards.
TCTTCGTACTTGCTTACTCTCTACTAATCTTCAATCCTATTCGGGGCATTTTGTATCATCTCTTCATAGCAAATTCTCAAGCTATTTCATCTTCTTTTCAAATTGATCCATAGCTTGAATCACATTATAAGCGCTTTTTTTTTTTGGTCGTAGCTCTGTTGGACCAAATTGATTTTCCACTCGGCTATATGACTCCCATTTTATGGAAGATAATATGAAAGGTGTTTATGAAAAGCTCTATCCCTTTTACTGTAGACACCTCTACCACTTTGAATTCTCACATTATTCCTCACGAGTCCGACTTTATTATGCTTTTGGAACATAGAAAATTTCAATTATAATTCTTCTGCCCCCACAATGAAGGCAAAGGTCAATAACTTAAAAAAATAGTTTACTTCGCAGATAACTATCAAGTTATTGTCTTAATGAGTTGTATGTTTATCTTTTTTCTGTATTTTACTGCGAAACAATTATTGTAAAAATAACCCAAGCACATGTAATCAAGCCAAAGATAATATTCCATGTAATAACATCTGGAGGAGTGTCTTATTTTGAATTTTTTATGTACTTAACTTTTAAAAAATAACATCTGGAGGAGTGTCATTTATCATTTTTTTTAAAACAACTTTTAAAAAATCATGTAGTGATGTCATAAAAATAAATAAAAATTAGACTAACTGAATAAAATGAAAGCTAAGCAGTTGAAATGCACGTATTATAACGCAGTGATACATATTGGATTTATAATTAAACAAAATGTATTCATTAAAAGTAGATGATATTTTTCACTCTTAAATGGTTAGGTTCTTTTTCGATGGTTTCCTACTACAAAAGAAAAGAAATAGTAGCTCATACAAGTTGGTAAGGGTGTCTGTAGTAAAAAATGAGGTGGAAAAAGCCTTATGAAAACGCCAATTCAGAACGTTACATTTCGTTTTCCTTTCCTTTTTTTTTCTTTTTTTTTTTCCGTAGTAGATTCTTACCGTGGCATCACTCTTTGATTACTATTTTGAAATGGAGAACTAATGTCGTGTAAATTTTTATGAGCACTAAGAGATTAAGTTTGTTAACTGTTCGTATTTTCTATTTTTTTTTTTTGGCATTCTTTTTTAGGTTGCTTTATTTTGATAAAAAAATAAAACTTAAAATTAATACTTCATATAGTAGCAGTATCTTAAATAAGGATTTTAGTGTCATCTGAATATCTTAAACTATAACTATAACGAAGAGAACAACATTTGAAGATAAGAACTAAACATAAAAAAAAACAAAAACAAAATTGTCTCACTTTCAAGTCCACAGCCAAACAACTGAAAATCAGCTATTTCTGTCATGTCCCAACCCTCAAGGGCGTGACCATTTCGATACATCTCTTCTCTTGGGTAATTAAAAATGCGACGTCTCAGGACATGTCGTCAACCCGTTCATTTTATCTTTCGATTAACGCAAGTGGAAACGATAAATATTCACCCAAACAAATATCACAACAGGGATAGCAGGAAAAACAGCGGAACAAATGTCATTACCAAAACACAATTTATTAATATACATGTTAACACTATGAAGTATATATGTACAAGCCCTTACTGCGGCAACTTCCTATAGAGACCATAAAAAAGATACTGGAGTCGGGTTAACTTATCTTCGCTATACTACGGGGTTAAGTCAAAAGTCGGCTCTCCAAGCTCGACCTAGAGGTAGTATTTAGGAGGAGTCTCGAGATCATTCTCTTCATCCGGATCGGTCTCCGAATCTTCCACATTGCCATCGAGAACCTCGACGTCCATCGAATCTCAAGCTTCTTCGCCCGCTCCACCTCCACCCGGCCCGTCAAAATTCCTCAATGGGCCAAAGAGGGCGTTACCATGGCGTACGAACCATGCCCTAAAACAGTAAGACATCAGGTGCATTAATCCCTCATCGACCCAAACCATCGTAACATGAAACTTGTAGCTGTAGTCTTTACCATTGACCATATACGGTGTTATCACGAGGCTTTGGTCTATAGGAATCCTGAACCGCACTGGATGTCTATCCATAATATAGGTTTGAAAAGTAGTTAACAATAACAAATGAGATAAAATCTCAGCAAGTCAACAACCTAAGTCTCTTGTAGAGTGTTGATTGTAGGTTATTGACTTACTTAGAGCATACCCTAGACATGCGGCTTTACATCGATGGCAGATTAATAGTGAGCGACTCTCGTTCTACTTTATCTATAACATGTTTGAGTGACTCAACTCAATATCAATTAACCAACAAATCACAGGCATCTTTACCTTGCCTTAGCACATGCACACGCCCTGCATATTGTCCGTTATAGCATTCTATAAACAATATATCAGCTAAGGTACGTAATCAAAACACATATCATCATTTCTCATGCGCAATGCATCTAGGCGTGTTCCAATTTTATGCTTAGTGATTACGATCGCTTTCGGCCACCGCACGACCCGAAAGGTGGCGATCTCGGCCTCTCTAGGCCACTACACCTCTCAAAGATTAACAGTCATCCGGCATGACCGGGCATCGTCCCAAAACCATCAGGCATGGTAATGTCTCCTTCTAGAAGATCGAGGCACGGCCACACCGCGACCTTCTCCGTAGGTAGACGGCATTCCATAAAGGAGAATCGGTTCGACCTCTATCGTGATCCGTCATCCGGACCTCTCCCGGGCGTCGAATAATATCATCAATAAAATCGAGCATCGTCCCCAATCACCATTAAGGGTCAGTACACTTTTGTGATCACACGAGCACTCCAATCATGTATGCCAATCAATTCATTATATATTTTTTTTCTAACCAATGCCATCATAAATCGTGCTCATATATAAAACTTATTGCCATTTTCACACATAAAAATACAATAAATAAACCACACGTGATCATACCAACATGCTTTTCATGTCAAACTTCACGTGCTTCAATTTTCAAGCCTCCTAAATTATTCCAACACATAAAACTCAGTATCTAAGCATGACACCACACCAATCACCATTTAAATGTTAAAAATTACATTATTTCAAATAAGAAATAATAGTTCATAAAAATAATTACCTTTATAAGGAGACTCTCCTCTTACAACACACCAAAGCATATATAGAAATATCGCACATTACCAGCACAAAGCATACTAATAAATAACTAATCCAACCATAGTTAACTAACTCAATCATGGTTAACTAATTCAACCATGGTTAACTAACTTAACCATGGTTAACTACCTCAACCATAGTTAACTAAACCAACCCTAGTTAACTAATATAACCATAGTTAACTAATCTAATTCTAAGTGCAATTAACAATCTAATCAAGGATTAGGGAGTTAACTCACTGTTCAACGGCGGCGGCGATGGTGGCGATGGCGCGAAGGCGGTGGTGGCTCGATGACAGCACATGGATGGAAAATGGGTATGGATGGTGGCTTGGCTCGATGTGGCGGTGGCTTAGCCCGGCTTGGGCGGTGAGGGTGCGGCTACACGGTGATGGACGGCACGGTTCCACGGCGGCAAAGACACGGCTCAAGCTCGGCACTGCGCAACGAACGGCGGCGGCAAAGTGGGCGGCAAGGTGATGAAACAAAAAGGGAAAAGGAAGAAAATGAGGAAAAAGAGAGAGAGAGAGAGAGAGAGAGAGAGAGAGAGAGAGAGAGAGAGAGAGAGAGAGAGAGAGAGGGGCAAAGGGTGTTCGGCCAAGGGGGAAAAGAGAGAGAGAAAGAGAAGTCCAACATTAATCCATCTTGTCTTGCATCCATAAATGCCTTTCAAAGTCCAAGTTCTTCTAGAAGGGGCAAAATGGTCATTTCCACTCTCAGCACTATTCATACGGGCTTGCACTATTCACGTGGGCTTGGCACTATCATGTGGCTTGGGCTTGAATATTAATGGGTCTAATGGGCTTGATATCCAATGGATTCTTTATTTTGGCCTAAAATGGGCTTTCGGGGGCAAAACGGTCATTTCACTCATATGGAGATTTTGGTGGCCGAATTTCATAGGTAGTAGGCTCGTCGGTTCATGCCAAGTGCGTAATGTCTCTTTGGTTCTTAATTTTCGGCTTACCATCACTTATCCGAAAATTTAGGATTTACCGATAAATTTTGATATATCGATAACGCAACATCAAAATCTCTTAATCGAATTAGAATTCGTTATTAAAATCCATCCAATTCAATCTTAGTACATTGGTCGAAATTTGGGATATCACAATTTTCCTCAAAGATAATCTACACGGAAAATTATTTCTTACATTAAGAAATTTTCTCCGAAAGAAACACATCCTAAATTATGTTCGAGAAATTGTAGTTGGATTGGTGCAACTACACCAACTTTTGGTCACATATGAGAATACGAAAAAATTCCAACCCTTATACTATAGTTTAATGTGTTTAATTTTTATTTCATGTTGTTTTACTTTTCAAGCTTAAGGAAGCCCCGACAAGATCCGACAGGAAAATTGGAGCACATAATATTTTGTACGCGAACCTAGGCCTTTCGCGTCCACCCTTTTCCAAAGTCATTAAGCCAAGGACTAAAGATTTTGGCAACACTTCAACTAGAAGTGGGATTCATAAGTGCAAATTCAATCTAAAATTTTTCAATTTGACGAATTTAGTCCTAAATAATTTGACGATATGCCAATATAATCTTTCCTGCCATATATTGTGGACGCCAACTGTTTTATGTGACACGACCAGCTCTAATGTGTATAATTTTTGCTATTTTGACCAAAAATTGCCGAGGCCGTGGACTGACGAAGGAAAATAGGGAAAAATAATAATAATTGCAAATATTATCCATGTTGGCGCCAACCGTGCCACATGGATAACCGCTGTCAACGTTAGCGATTTTCGATTAAAATTGGCTGGAAGGATTATATTGGCAAATCGTCAAAAAAGGTTTAGGACTAAATTGATCATTGAAAAATTTAGAAGTGATTTAGCCGTCATACAATAGGTTAAAGACTTGTTGGATAATTATCCCATTAGAATTTGATGTCTTTTTATTTTATTATTATTCTTATGAGCTGGAATTTGATATCTAAATAACATAGACCACAGGCTTCAAGATAGTCCAATATCACTTCACTGAACTCGGTTTCATGTTTCAAGATATATTAAACTAAAGTACCTTCACATTGGCCCAAAAAGTGAAAACTAATTTACCTTCACGTCATGTCTCGATTTTGAGGGGAAAAAAGAAAGAAAGAGAAAAACTCCATGTATGGAAGATAATTTACGTTTTAGAACTCTTTCCGCGAAAAACTTACATCTATATCTAACACGCCAAAACTTTTGCCTAGTTGAACCGGATGTGCTTTTTTCTATTTCCCCATCAAAATAAGAGCTTGAGGTGGAATTTTTGCAATGTAGAGTTGAGAAACAATGTCAAAACAGGCTTTCTCATGCCACAAACGTTGGGTTTGCTTCGCAAAATCGAATAAGGCAAGAATGAAATAATTATTTCATAGGAATAGTTTAGAGTAGAAATTCTGTAAAATAATCCATCTTTAAGACCTCCGAGTCTAGTTCATTTTTGAAGGCCTCAAAATCTAGTTCGACGTTGGAGTTTAATTCGACCTTTTAAACCTTAGAATCTATCTCAACCTTTTAGATCTCAAAATCTAGTCCCATATTTTTTAAGGTCTCGAAATCTAGTTCAATTTTTAGGATCTCAGAGTCTAGTTAGACCTTTAATACCTCATAATACAGTTCGACCATTAAGACCTCGGAGTTTTTAAGACCTCATATTCTAATTGAAACCATCTAGACCTTAGAATTTAGTTCAACCTTTAAGACCTCAAAGTTTAGTTCAACTTTTAAGGCTACGGAGTCTAGATCCAACTTTAACACCTCGAAGTTAGGGTTCATAAGCCTAAATTCTATCTTGTCCTATCCATTTAGAAATTCCTATAAGCCGCGAAAACGGCACCTCAAGACCTTCATAGCCAAAATTTAAAACACAACGATGGAGAAAAAGAATTTGTGCACCTAATTTGGAATCCATCGTTCTTGATGCGGAATAACGACAATCCAAAACTCAAATGCTTCACCTCTATAGCTCTCTATATTACTAGCTCAATGAGACTGTTTCTCACAGGTTATGTTTTATAACTGCTCCTTATGTGAGGTTATTTGTGTATTTGGGTTAGAGGAGATACTTGAGTACTACTTATAGAGTTTTCAGCTATAAACCCTCTTATCATAGGCCGGACTCTACTCAGCCAACACAAGTTAGTCTTATATTAGACTAATTAAGAATTTTATATCTTACTTTACTAGACAAATCCCGCAAAACGATAAATTACAATTTCAATTAACATAGCCCATATTAGAAAAACTCTTACATTCTCTTATTTGGGCTATATTAATTGAAATTGTACTACATGTAGGGGTGAGCATGATTTAAGTGGGCGGTTCCTACCCTAGAATTGTGAACTGCCCACTAAGGACCGGTTTCGAAAATTGAAATCGGGAATCGCCCGTTGGTTCCATGGAGCTGGTCCAACCAAGCAAATCAAGGCAACTGAGAGTGAGAGAGGGAGGCGATAAGGGTGCGTTTGATAACCTGCCAAAATTTTTAATTCTCTGCCAAAAGTGATTCTAGAGCAGAAATGCGTTTGGTAAAGAATGACTTCTTGAATAGTTTTTCTACTTCTGAATGAGATTTGTATTTGGTAAAGAAGTTCAGAATCAATTCTTGCAAGAAATGATTCTTTTACCTTTTTATTAAATAAAATATTCAAAAATATTTAGAAAAACAAGAAAAACAAAAAAAAACAAGAAAAAAGAAAAAAAAAAGGGGCATCGGGGGCAAGGGCGGCAGGCACCGATTTTTTTTATTATAAATATTTATAAATATTTTGAATATTCTATTTAATAAAAAAAGTAAAAATAAAAAAAAAGTTTGGGGGTAAATGCGTTTTTTTACTTTAAGTGGGGTAAATGTGTCACACAATCATAAGTTTGGGGGGGGGGTTTTTTTGTGGTTTTTTCCCTTTTTATTTTCACTTCTCATTTTTCTTCTCACGCTTGTAGGCTGTTGAACGCCGATTATCAAGCACCATTTGGTAAACTTGCCAAAAGTAGAATGAGAATGAGGGTGCGTTTGGTAAACATAAATTCTCATTCTCTGCCAGAATTAATTCTCGAAAGAACGAATTCTTGCTAGAATAAAAAATTCTAGCAAGAATAGTTTTCATGCAGGCCCCTAAACGGCTAGAGGCACGGCTGTGAGTCAATGGGAATTGAGAGTTGAGGCCGTGAGTCAAAAGACGGAGATGGAGACGGAGAATAATAAGGATTTTGCATTGGAAATCTTAGCTTTTGGACATTTTCAACTTTCTGGGTTTAACGAAAAGAGCAAAGCAAAGCAAAGCAAAGAAACAACCCTGCTTGGGTAATTTGGGCCTCACTTTCTGTTTCAATGTCACTGGTAGATGAAACACAAGTTAAAACAAAAGTAACACCAAGAACAAAGAAGAAGAAAAGAGGGGTAATGAGAAAGGAAGGCCACTGATGCATGGGAGTAAGAATATGAGATTCCAAGCGTGGAACAAGACAATGTGAGCAAGCGAAAGAGAGAGAGTTTCTTGCAACTAAAAACCTCGTGGAGTTGAGGGTACGAGGCAGGGCAAAGTATCGAATTTGGAGAGGAATAAAGTGCAGAGAGAGAGAGAGAGAGAGATGTCTTAGCTTGCTCTAAGTTTTCTTTTTTTATAAAGTTCCAATCCAAGAACTGGCCCAAGCTCTCGGCTTGGGTATTAGGGAAATGACGAACTCATCAGTGCGATGTCTTGTCTGCACAGAAATATTTAATCTAAAAAATGATATATTATATTATATTATCAGTCCGGTCTGGGTGGACGATTTCACACCTGGAACCAGGAACCGGACTGGTTCCCTTAGGAACCACCGGTTCTCGGGCAGTCTGGTCTGGTTCTTGGGTGGACGGGTGGTTCCCGATTCTTTTGCACACCTCTAACTATATGTGCGCACCTTTATATTGGTTTAGAGATTATTCTTAACAGTTAATATGGTCTCATAAAGTCTCAAATACCGATTCATGACTTTAACCGAATCAATATACATAAAGCATTTCATAGTCACGTGTGCTTTTAACTCTATTAATATGGATTCAATATAGTGGTGTGGCAAATGGATAACACCTCAAAGAGAAGATATCTTATGTGTTATCCCTTTTGTCAATCCATATTCTCTCTCCTTAAGTGTCATATATGTCACCAGAAAATATCCTTATGGTTTTAATGAATCTACATATGTCTTATCCTTATATTTAATTTCACTTTATACATAACAAGACATATCTTTAAGGCTAATAACTAAATGCCCTTATCCTTATGGTACTTGGTCGAGCCATTTTGTCAAGAGTATTTCTAAAGTTACTAAAAGTGTCACTAAATAGTTCTCGCTAAATGATGTTTGCAATATCCACGAGGACTTGATAAAGAGCAAGTTGTCTGGAGTCCTCGCTAAATTTAACAGTAAATTTTGATGGAAGCTAACGGAAGGTAAATGTATCGAGTGTGTACTAGTTTAAAGTTTTTGATGATCCAAAAATTAATATGAGGTAAATTTGTTACAGGTAAATCAGTTTGGGGTTTTTCGTGGTATTAACCCGTTAATTGATACACGTCAAGTCCTTGAGGTATCCAAGTCAATAGTTTAATGGTAATATTTGACGGAAACTAATAGGTTTTAAATGTCACGCATATACCAATTTAGGATTTCTAGTAGTTAAAAAAATTAATTTATGATAAATTTATCACTAATATATCAGTCTGAGATTTTTTGTGATATTAATCATTTTTCATATTATCATAATTCAAATATCCATTCATTCTTTTACTCTACAATTCTTGGACACTGTGCACATTTACCGTTAGGATAGAGAGAATGAATATTACTCCTCATTTTACGCGTTGGTATGAAGTTATGCGCGAAAGTTCGATAAAGTTAGCACAATCTAGAGCGGGCTGGAGTTCTCTGCCAGGCTTCGAGAAAATTCGACTCGTAATAAGTGGAACGTTAGTGGGCCCCGCAGCAACCCCACCTCTGGAAACCCAACCCTACGACCGTTTAAGCCTCCTCCTCCTCCTCCGTCCGAGGGAAACGAACATCGCCAAAGAGGGAGAAGAAGAAGAAGAAGAAGACATGGACGCGAGCGACGCCAAGGAACAAATCGATGTGAGGTCGGTCGTGGAATCTATCTCCACCGACGACGCCGACACCGACGCCCCTCTCTACCAGGTCGAGAGCCTCTGCATGCGCTGCCACGAAAACGTACGACCTCTCTCTCTCTCTCTCGCGATGTGTCGTTGGCGATTGCTACTGTCTCGTGAGATTGAACACGAACTGCCGTTGGATGTCGGATTGCTGTGTGCCCCCGTCTTTGCTTTGCTCTATGCCTCGAGACTTTCGCTGAATGATCATTGTTTGGTCCGCAGGGAGTGACGAGGTTTCTGCTTACGTTGATTCCTCACTTCAGAAAGGTACGTCGATGTTTTGTTTCGATAGGTTTGCAAATGACCATTGGCTTTTCAACTGAAATTCTTCCCGTTCTTTCAGGTCTTGCTGTCGGCTTTCGAATGCCCACACTGCGGTGAGAGGTAAATTAACTTCCTCTTTGGCGACTGCGGTATTTGTGCAAATGCGGCATTTCTATTTTTTTTTGTTTGGTTTGAACCCTTGTTGTCGCAGGAACAATGAAGTTCAGTTTGCTGGCGAGATCCAACCTCGGGGATGTTGCTACAGGTTGGAGGTTCCTACAGGCGACCAGAAGGTTGTGCTGACTGGAGTTTGATGCTTTTCGATTTTAATTGATCTTCTCTCTGTGAGAATGTCTCCATGGAGTTGAGCTTGCATTTCTAAGTGGATTCATTGCTTTTCCCAGTCTTCTGAAATATACTGTGTATCGTGATTTTTGTTGTTCTCCTCTATAGTTCCTTTTTGTTTGTCTTGCGAGGACGAAGTAAAAGTTTCTTAAATTTGTCAATGAAACTGCTGCTGCTGATATCCCGTCTGGTCATTTGGATATCATCTTTTTTCGCTATTTATACCTTCGTGACTTCTAGTTTCGCCTTGTGTAGAAAGAGCTTGCGTTGAATTTCTTCATTGTATGAAACTGCAGCTGCCGATATCCCGTTAGAAGTTAATCATTTGTATATACTCTTCTTGTCATTGTATATCATTTTTTTTTTGCTGTCGACTCGGTTGCGACTTCTAATTTTGCTCTGTGTAAAAAGAGATTATGTTGAATTTCTTGCTGTTTCTCATTTTACACATGTAGGGCGTTGGTTTTAATGAGGTAGTATCTAGGTTGTGGTTGCCATTCCCTGTATTGAGAATGCCGGTGCTTGTTATCTCTCTTGATGAAGGTGAAGTGAAGATCATCCTGTGAATTTTTTTATGTACTTATTATAGATGCTCTATGAATGCAGATGCTCAACCGGCAAGTTGTGAAATCGGAATCTGCCACTATCAAGGTATTTTGATGTGTAATCTATTAGGAAATGTACTGGTCTTCCGCTTTATTGGCTCTTCCCCACCCAAAAAGAAAATAAAGGAGCAGCCCAATTTTGCTTCAGTAATTTGATGTTACTGTAGGTTAAGTTGCATGCTTGCTAGTTGAGCATAGTGATACATAAACCTGTTTGGATTCAAGTGGCTCTATCATGATGATGCAGCACTCATTTGGTGAATGGCAAATGGCATGTACTACTGGGCCATGTTTTTGGAAAATGACATGCCAAGTTAGTTAGCTTGGTATCTCTGCATTATGTACTGTTATGAGGCAGTTTGTCCAGTTAATTGGAATTTTTTTCTTGAAACTGCTGCTTAGCATGAACCTATATGGCTGTTGGAATGAGGAGTCATATATTAGCTCAGTTGAACTTCCAGAAGTTAGTTCTCCACAATGTATTCATCTACCTCTGAGCAATTTTGACTATTTTGTGCTTTTGAATTCATTGACTAATACGTTTAAATTCTCTTTAATTCAAATTTACTGATTATATATTATTATGACCGTGTGCGCTAGGGAGTTTATTTTAGCTATCCTTTTTACTGCAGATTCCTGAATTGGATTTTGAAATTCCTCCTGAGGCTCAAAGCGGATCCTTGTCAACGGTAGCCCTTAAACCTTTCTTTCTTTCAATTCGTGATTAGGCATTCTTCTTTTGTTCGTATCTGATGCAGTGCACCTTCCTTTGTTATTTTTTTTCCCTCAAGTGGGGACTTTTTAAATCTGTTAGGTGGCCAATAGTTAGATGACTTTCTGGGTTTTCCTGCCCTAATTCATTAAGTTCATTGATATCCCGAAAATCTTGGGTTTTCTGGATTCGCTTGTATAATAGTTTTAAGGATACATAGGCACTCTCTGATGCAGATGTCCTCAAAATGCGGCATTTTCACCTTTATTCTTACTTTTCATCACCGTTGCTGTTCTAATAACATCTCCTCTGATCTTATGGACATAGATTGAAGGGATATTGGTACGAGCCACGGAAGAACTGCAAGCCCTCCAAGAAGAACGCAAGGTTCCTCTTAAAGTCTTAGTTCCAGTAATTGTTGCTGTATTACTTGTGTGAATTGTCTCTCAGTATATCAAACACCCTCTTTCCAGAAAGTGGACCCGCAGACAGCTGAAGCGATTGATCAGTTTTTATTAAAACTGAAAGCTTGTGCCTCAGGAGATTCTCCATTAACCTTCATCTTGGATGATCCCGCTGGAAACAGCTTCATTGAGAACCCGTAAGGAATTATCTGGCCTCAATTGGGTAGTTAACTTGTAAATACTTCAGGCTATCTAAACAAACATATTAACATGCAACAGTTTTGCCCCATCCCCTGATCCCTCACTTACTATCAAGTTTTATGAGCGGACGCCAGAACAACAAGCTTCATTAGGGTACCTTGTCGACCCTGCACAGTGTAGAGAAGTTGGTGATGGAGTGGAAATAGAGGAAATGCAAAGTGTTGTTCCAGAACCAAGAAGAAGAGAACTGCATGGTGCAATTGGAGCAGCAGCCGCTCACCGTGCAATTGCTCAGAGTAATAGTGCAGAGATTGCTGATGTTATGTTTCGTTACTCTGCACCTGAAGAAGTAAGTGATTTGCCAATTTTGGAAACGAAGCTTTGTGGCCATGCTGGCAGTTTTGCTATTGCTCCAGATAAATGCTCATGGATCTCCTCTTTAATAGGTTATGACTTTCCCTTCGACTTGTGGAGCTTGTGCTGCTGGGTGTGAAACTCGAATGTATGTCACCAGTATCCTTTTCAATTCTATGACACTTGGTGATAGTTTTGTCAATTGAATAGTATATATTCTAGTATACATCCGTGGTTTTTTGTTTTCAATGAGTAAATGTATAGGAAATTCATATTTCTGACTTGGGAGAGCTTTTCTTCTGGTTTACTTTGTTGTGGTTTTAGTCGATATTTCAACTGCATATTTGCTCCATCCTATTCTTAGAATATATGCTAAGCAAAAGTAAACAAGTGTAATTGTTAATCTCAATTGCGTATTGGCTCTATCCTACTTTTCAGAATAACTGCTAAGTAACTGTAAACAAGTGTAAGTGTTAATCTGGGATTGATTTGATGAATCTCATCCTTCATGCTTGGAATTACTTTACGTAATTATGCTATGTCTGTTATGTGAGATATAAGATAGCAGGACCAGGTTTAGTTTTATTCTTTAGATGACATGCTAATATATCTTTGAAAGTAAAAAGAAGCAGGAGGAGGAGGAGGTGAATCTCTCTTGGCAGAAAGACCAAATATTTATTGGGAAAATCCTAAGAAGAGTCAGGGACAGATTGTAATTTAGGATTATATGTTACTATTAATAGGATATGTTTGTTCTGAATGGTGTTAGTGCTTTTATCTGTGGAGCTTTAGATTCAGTTTTCGGAATACATATTTGTTGAGCTTAAGTCATGCAGATATCCCATACTTTCAAGAAGTAATCGTGATGGCGTCGACATGCGATTCTTGTGGTTATCGTAATTCAGAGGTTGCAGTTGTTATTCATGTAGCTTCTTCATAGTCCATGTACCTTATCCTCTATACCACTGCAGTTTGTTAACATTAAAATTTTATCTTGCAGTTGAAGCCTGGTGGCCGAATTCCTGAGAAGGGAAAGAGAATATCTCTTTGTGTGAAGAATACAGAAGATTTAAGCCGTGATGTTATAAAGGTTTGGATGATATGCTCGCAAGCAATTTATGTTAATCTTATCTCATTATTAGTTTGTGTTCCATATTTTCCCGACTGCCTCCTGCTTCTGCTGATTTAATTCAGTAATGTACTTCAATGTTGACATCAAAATGAGCTCATACCCTATTGAAAGGTTGTTTCCTAGATTCCATCACCTTATTAATTGTGTCAACAGTAGTTACATCATTTCAAATAATGCATTGTGTGGGACCTCTAATTTGTTATGGTGGTCAGAACTGGTTTAAGGAAGTGGCTAGCTTTACGATAGTCAAATTTTCATCTTCTCAATTGCTGAAAGCAGGATAATCAGTTTTTGAAAATAATGACTACTGTCTTGCAAAATCATGGCTCCTTTGTCTCTGATTCCTTGCCATCTATGACAATGTAGTATAATAAGTCCCTTCTATGTCCTCCCTCACTTTTTCCCTTCAGTGATAGTGAGTTCTCCTCAGTTACCTTCAGCTGCATCTCCCCTGAGCTCGAAGATTTCAAAGAGAAAGGACAGTATTTTCACCCACCATAGAGTTAAACAGTTTTCGGATGTTGTAATATCGCAATTAAGTTCTGTATAATGGTTTCCTGGATTTCTCCTTCAAGTTTCAAAGCAGTCCTGATAAGTTACAGAGAATATTTCTCGATTTCAGGTGACAGGACTCCACTTTTCATTGCATCAAGTGTGTCACTGCTGTTTCAACCTGAGATATTTATCAAATAATTCTATCGAAACTTCTACCTCTTGCCCCTTTGTTTTTTTTTTTGGTCTTCTTGATTGTTGTTTTTTCTGGGGTAACAATATTTTTTATCTTTTCAATCCTGTCTTTATTGAAGTCTTTTGCCCTCTTTAGTGCTGGTGGCCTTCATTCTCTCATCTGTTGTTTTCCAGCCTCAGACAGCAGCTGACATGAAATAAATTCTGCTCTCATCAAAGTTTCACATTTTCCTTTTAATTTTCTGTTATCGATTGTCTTTCTGGTTTTTTAACCTTGACGTTTCATTATTTCCCTCCATGTCAGTCACTTCTTGCCTTACACTCTTGGACAGCATCTTATTATTTTCTTCATACTTTTAATGTCTCTATCACAGTATGATGGGGAGCAAATTTTTCCATAAGGTCTCTACAGCAAATGAAGGATTGTTATGGGCAGGGAAAAAAATTTCATTACAGAGCTTGAACTTCTAGCTCCTGAGGATAGTTGTTTCTGTTTTCTTCCCTTCTTTGTGGAGTAAGTAAAGTGGGAATGGCCAGAATATAGTTCCTCTTCTTTTCTTTTGGCCTTCAGGATTACTGAAGGAAGGAAATTCTAATGAAGGCACCAATTTGGTGCCCAGGATCAGAGAGAGAAGGAATAGGAATTTTTAGAAAAGAAAGAAAGAATGAAATAAAAAAATCATATGAGCTATTGCCAACAAAACTTCTTTATTGTAGATTGACTCTGTAGGAAAGAAACCATTGTTATCCTTTCTTTGTTTATGATGTTGTGTGACTGCTGTGGACATAATCGAGGATTATGTAGCAAAGCATAATCGATATTTCTAGAACTGATACATGAGAGCTGAAAGATGTATCTTGTACTTTAAAGTCAAACTCTCATCTGATTGGTGACTTTATGAATTTCTGTAGTCGGATACTGCCAGTGTGAGAATTGCAGAGGTTGAGTTGGAGCTTGCAAGTGGCACTTTAGGTGGAGTTGTTACCACTGTTGAAGGATTGATCTCCAAGATAAGTGAAAGTGAGTATTCATACTGTTCTCTTTTATCATTCGATCACTTTATTGTCCTGTGTACCCAGTTTGGTTTACCTTTTGTAATAGAATTGAGTGGGTTCAAAAAAAGATCTGAAACACACATGAAGTATATTTTATGTTTGAGTTGCATGCTGTGAAATTGAACATAAAATGATGCTTATGCCTGGTTGGAAATCTTAATGTGAATCAGTTGTAATGGCCTTTGGTGATGTGGAAACAGAGTTAACAATTAAATGCCTTATATTCAAGTTTGTGTTTGCTCAAACGATGCTTTCCAACCAGTTAAAAATGAGTGTCAAGTGATGATTACTGGTGATATCAAAACTGGGATGATTTCATCATTGACTGCGCACTGTTGGGCTAGTGCCTGGCTCTTGAGTCGGACTTTTGATGCAAGTTAATTGAGTGATATTCTCCTTGAAGTCAATTGAGCTGGTTGTCATTTTATCTCATGATTCTTGACTACTTTTGCAAACATTTGGCTTCTTTTGGGTGCACATCTTTATGTTCTGGGATAGGAACTTACTGGTCTTTCAGGAGAGTTCTTGAAAACTTATTTTAAAATATTTTCACTGACAGAAAAGATTTGTAGTTGCTTGTAAGAATGGAAATGCGTTTGCTGGGCTGCAATTTGATAATCATTTTCACCAAGTAAGTATCTTGTTAAAATCATACTCGTATATTCTATTACAAAATGTTCCAGAAGTTCAAGTTTTTAAGTCAAGGAAATGGAATCGATCATATTAGTCCAAACTGTAGGCTTTTTATTTTTTTTATTTATTTATGAGGAAGCCTGTCTCAAATAGGAAAACCTCAGCCCTTAAATGCTCCTCTTACCTCATGGTCCAAGTAAGACGCAAGCCAAAGCTCAGCTAGGTGGCCCAAACATGAAATTATTTGCACTTGGGGTTACGTTCAATTGAACCATGCCATGCATCTAATCAACACATGCAAGTCTACGAGTTTAATTACTTGGAATGATAATTGCAACATGTGTTTTTTATTTTTTTGGATTAATGTAGAGATGGGAATTTTAAGGAACTTTAAGAGTAGGGATGATATGATTATTCATGGGATCTCAAGCTGATTTTAAAATCTCAATGGAAGATGTGTCTTATGTGAATAATTTTCCTTTCTGCATTTTCAATTCAAAGTGTTTGTCTGTTTGAAGAATTGGG
>BCNH02000004.1:14603557-14682544 GCA_001662345.2 Metrosideros polymorpha var. glaberrima | reverse complement strand
CCCCCCCCCCCCCGAATTTCCCCTTTTGTATTGTCCCATTTTTCTACCTATACCGATGACTTTTGGTGCACAAATGCCACATTATACACTAACTCGCAGCTCATAATTATTACCCCTGGATGAACTAATAGCTATAGCCTCGATTTCAAACCGTGAACTAGAGAGATTCGAGAATGCACCCGAGTGAATTCGACCATTTGTTCATTTGGATGCCAACATAAAACTCGCCATCGACGAAAATATGGCTTTTCCAGGCAAGATAATCAAACTTTTCCAGCTTCAAACTATGTGTTCGTTCTCTGCTACTATTGAAAATCAGATTGCTTTCTCCTCTTCGGCTCGGGCTCTCCCAGCTGCAACGAAACAGTGACCTCCGCGTCGGCATTACTTGCTAAAGACGAAAGGTTCCTGAGTTCAGAGTTCTCCTGTTGGTCGTTCCGATGGAGAGGTGATCTTGCAGAACAGCTCGATATGAACTGAAGTTCGACGCTGGGAGTTGCTTCTATCCCATCTTCTATGTGAAATTCACTGCGCAGACCCTGGCAGGTGTCGCTTTCGACAGGGCCCTGTTGGTTGTTCAAGCTGAAAGGCTCCATGTTTTCTTCGGTTTTGTCTCTGGAAAGATGCCTGGAAGGAGGAGATGACTCTCCCACTCCTGAATCCATGTTTCCTGCAGAAGCATTTCTTTGTTCCAATACTGCAGCTACAATTGCCAAAAACATGAAGAAGAAACAAAGAAACAGATATTAGAATGTTAAGTAGCAATGACAACCCAGTAAACAATGAAGGAGAAACAAAGAAACAGATCACAGAATGTTAAGCAGAATTGCCAACCCAAAACATAGGGAAAACCAAACCTAAGACCCCTTGGAACTTCACCGTTAACTATGCAGACTTTTCAATGCAGTTCATCTTTTTTAAGTTCTCTTCAAAACTGTAACATGACTAACCAATTTTATTAAATGGTACTGCTCAAGTTTAGCCAAAACACTTACCCTATTATTTCACTACCATTATCAGGTATTTTGGAGAAAGATTTTCAATGAAATAGAAAAGGAAGGTTCCAAAAGAAAAAGTAAAGTGCTCAAGAATGTCAAGAGATTAATAGTGTAGAATGTTTGCTTAGAGAAAATATATGTTAACGATTGAAGTACAAACTAGTTAATTGACTTATTAGCACACAGAAAAAGGCTGGCAAGAATATTCAGGCAAATTTTCCCCAGTGTTATACTTGACTAGATTTTTCAATATCTGTGTTATGCTCAGAAACATAAAAGCAACTTTAGAAATGTCAGACATGGGAGAGAAGTAAAAAAGCACAGCAATTCAGGAAATTTTCTCGGAAAAGTTTCAGATAATACAGACCTTGAAGACGTTCACTGGTTGTAATGAGATCGAGCTCAAGAAGATCAAGAAGACGCCCCAGATCAACTCCACTAGTCCAATTCTCAGGAGGTTGGCCAACCTTTAACTTTAGGCGCCCCCGATTAGCCGTTCCTCCCCATATGATCCCAACTGGTCGCGGCTTCTCGCCATTAGGAGCAGTTAAGAGAATGAGGCTTCCACTATCACCTTCAAGATCAAATGTCTGCTGATTCTCCCCAACTACGAGAAAATCAGTGAAGAAACAATTTCCTTTTTCATCATTGTATTCAAGGGCGTATGCCATGATTGTGCCAGTGGTCAAACCAGAGCTTCTTCCAACTTTGACCACCTGTCTTCCAATGAGACTGCCGATTGGGGATTGCAAGTCAATAGTATTAACTTCGCCAACCTCACCAATTCCTCTAACAGATGTAGTCACATTGTTCATATTAAAATCCTCAGCAAAGGGAATGAAGGCCCCATCTGCTCGCACAAATGTTTCTACGACAGAACCAATTCAAATTGATATTTATGAGTGAATGGGACCAAAAAGATAAACGTTTGGCAAAAGAGATATGGGTTATTCACAGCCATCAGGAGACATTTTAGAAACAAAGAGTTATGTGAAGCAAGCCCTCACATATTCTCTTTCAATTAAAGATCAGAATAAGGAAAACCTGGGAGAACCTGCAGAGCAAGACAGCATATAGCTCAAAAGAAATAATCCATATAGGAAATTTCGCTGCTTAAACTTATGATTACAAGTCATCTAGAGACTGAAAGCACAGCCCCAGTGTCAAACCAAGCAAGCAAAGCCGCTTGAGCTTCTCCCATGTAAGGAAGAAGTATTTAAATGGCTATGAATTCATGAAGCCAACCTTAAAAGAAATGTAAATAGAGGACAAGTGAATAACATAAAACAACGAAAAAAAAAATAATAATTGTCCAGTTATTGGAACTAGATGACCTAAGTTTGAGAACTAAACAAATTTTAACGGAGCTAAATTTTCAGTTACTACAGGAGCTTAGCCTGTCTGGGAAAAGGTAAAAGCTCTCATGAACTTTATAATACCTGTGGTTAACTATCTGGAATATAAAATGAAAGGACGGTGAGCTTTTTATGCAAAATGTTCTGGTGAAAAAGAACATATTATGGTCATCATGGAAACTAACAGTGAATTTGGAATAAGGAAGTGAGGCGGGCTTAATCAAGTACTAGGCTAAATTCAAGGCAGGTACGAATGGTTGGGAAAATCAAATCAGACATTCATTACAGCTCTTTGAATAAAGAAGTGGCATCCCAAATCATGAGGCTCCCACATTGTGGGGTCTTGGGATGGTCAGATGTACACAATCTCATCCCTGCTTACTCAGAGGTTGTTTTCGTGACTTCAAGTTGTGGCCTCCAAGTCACGGTGGAGTAACTTTACTGTTATATCAAGGCTCGACCTTCATTACAGTTCTTTGAACAAGTTAAAACAAAGAACTACTAACCTGGTTATACCTTTGCTGAAACCATAAATAAATAGTTTAAGGATAATTACAAGGCAAGTCCTAAAACTTGTCAATTTCGTGCAGTTAAGTCCTAGAACTTCCATTTCATTCATTTAACTCCTAAAACTTGCAACTTCGGTACACTTTAAGTCCTTCCTTCCATTGATGGAAGGACTCAATTGGACCAAAAGTTACAAATTTTAGGATTCAAATGCATGAAATGGAAGTTTGAGACCCTAAGAGCACAAAGTCGACAAGTTTTAATACTTGCCTTGTTATTACATCTCGTTTGGGCTACTGGATTTATGTTCTTAATTTTCTGGCGTTCCCGACAGTTTATGTATAAAGAAGAACAGCATAACAAATACTACTGTTAAGTGCCCAAGGTATAGCTTCTGGTGACTGCGCTCAAGAAATTTTGCTCCTATGAGCAGGTTCGGGCATAGAACATGGAGATCACGTGACATCAGTTATAACGGTGGTGCTTCAATTTGCATAGAAAAACACCAGTATACTATAGAAGATTTGTATTTTAAGAAAAGAAGACATGGGCACAAATGTCCAAAATTCACGTCTACAACAAACAACAGTAAAAGAGTAGCTGCAGCAACATAACATTTTCCCCTGAAGTGGAAAGAGCTACATGGATCCTATATAACAAAAGGAAAGATTTTTTTTTTCAGCTAATAGGATCCTTCTGTTTGACAAAGGAATTGCCTATTTTCGAAAGGAATACTCAGTTTCTGAAGGTCAACACAGAATTTTCTCCCAAGCTACCCTAGAGAGATAGTCAACTGTAAATGGAGTAGGAAGATCCCAAATAATTTTTTAAGGAGACTTCATTCTTTCCCCCTGAACCTGAGAACTGATAAACTTCTGTAATAAGAATATAGCAGGGACAGAGCCTGTCCTGCTAGAACAAATATAGGCTTGTCCACCCCAGGAGAGAGATCATAGTCTCTTATAATATAAAGCTCAGTAAAAAAAAAAAAAAATTCTAAAACCTAAACCTCCCAACTCCTGAGTTTTTCAAAAGGTCTTCGCCATAAGTAAGGAAACAAAATGCTAATCAAGCATTGTCATGTGGGGCAATTTGAAAGAAACATTTTGTAAAGGAAAATGACGACACCAATACCCAAGAAGATGAACATTGACTTTCCACTAACAATCTTGAAGCAAGAAGATGGGAAAACTAGATCCCAAGTTGATGTAAATCCATAGAAGCTGACACATGAAACTACGACATGAAGTTAAACAGGAAGATCAGACAAAGTGCTTTTAATGATGATCAGTCTTGCTCCCATGGCCAACTTATGTGGCTTCCAAGCATGTCTGTGGTTTATCTTGATACATAAGCTCTTCCCTATATTTTTTTCCGTAAAGGCATATGCAGGGTACACATATGGTATTGAGAAGAGTATTATCAGATTAATGCTGCAAATATGAATGTTACAGATCTGTGCTTCACATGTTTTGTCCCTCCTTAGGAGGCTGTCTGACAAAGGAAGATTCATCCTTGTCTATCTCGAATTAGCATTCACTTTGATTAACAATTGCATTAAAGAAAAGATCGTACAAATCCATGCAAAATAGCTTTAAAGGTTTATTCTGTAAGTAGCATCCCAGATGATGACAATCCAGGATCCAGTATTACCTGGATTGTTAGCGGCAAAGATGCCATACCATAGATCATCCGTTATAAAAGATGTAGCCCTCTCAACAGCACCAAGATAGACACCAGGTCCAAGGCTAGGCGGTAAAGGGTGAAACATTTTCTGATTTGGATAGTCCAAATCTACTGCCACATGCCGATTTGTCAAGAAACCCACTTGTTGATTACCAGTCCGGCTTCTCACTATAGCACCCAGGGTTCCATATGTCTCTTGACTTGCAACCTGAACCATTTGAAAACACAGAAGAGAGGATTACAGACGAAGATGAACCAATAGATCCTAGAGCAAAGGTAATAATGCTTGTGTCGGGGGGAAAAGAGGTATGAGATATGGCCTTTAACATATTTAACTGTACAGGCTCATGAAACCAATTTAAAATGAATGTAAGATGCATCTGCGGAGACTAACATTATAATGGAAAATTAAGTAGCCACTTGAAAAAAGGGATGCCCTAGCACCTTCAGATATTTTGTAGTCCAACAATTCCAATGTCAAAATATCCAATGATGCAACTTTCTATTTCTTAACTTCAATACCAACAACAAATATCAATTTGACCGTAGCAACATATCAACATGTAT
This sequence comes from Metrosideros polymorpha var. glaberrima, assembly GCA_001662345.2. Lineage (NCBI taxonomy): Eukaryota > Viridiplantae > Streptophyta > Magnoliopsida > Myrtales > Myrtaceae > Metrosideros > Metrosideros polymorpha. The sequence goes on along the minus strand of BCNH02000004.1, from coordinate 14,677,431 downwards.
GTCATGAAGGTGCTGTTAGTAAAGAAAGACAAAGATTATGACGTAAGACAGCTTCCTATGGTAGATTTCACTAAAATCATCAGCAGAGAGAGAGAGAGAGAGAGAGAGAGAGAGAGAGAGAGAGAATAGATATTTTAAAAGTGATACTAGAAGCAAAATACTGATGAATCACGAGAAAAAAGAATTTAAGGACCAAGATTCCTGTCCTCACTCCCATTTTCAAGTGGCCCCTAAAGAATGAGACTTTCTACTTGACATAGTTATAACAAGGAGACAGCATGAAAGAATCTCATTATACAGATTTCAAAAATAAAGAGAAGTCAGATGGTACCTACACAGTGAAATTAGAAAAGCCACTTAGTATTTATTGGGAGTAATTTTATCTACTCATTGTATCTCATGTTTCAATTTTCTCAATCTTAAGCAAAGGCTCAACTATAGGAATCCCCCACCAAGTCCAACAAATTAAATTTCGCTTCCTCAAAACCTTAATGCACTTGAAGTTGAAGCTAAACCCGAAGAAAGTCTCCAACCGTGATATTTGAACACATTCTTATATATTTTTACACCATCAAATCAAATGATTACAATTACTCCAGCACTTTCTAGTCAGTTATTTTCAGGAATCCAAATAAAAACTACTTTCTTCTCATTTCTTTCCTTTGTTTCGTTCATCTCTCTTTCAAGAAAAGATGATCAACTCTCCTTGTACAACCTCCATTACTGAGTAAGAATTGAGAATTAAGATATGGAAAACAGTATAAGCATAAGCACATTGAGACAAATCCAAACAGTAGTGCAAATGGAGAAATTAAAAAAGCAGGCCATTGAAATGATTCATATAGTATTATGATTAGGAGATTTATTACTCATCATAAACATTCTAGCAATAGATGAATTTCCATGCCTAATGTATCCATATCCTGATCAGAAAAGGATTATATTCATTGCATGTCATTTACCGCGTATTGTACCAGAGATAAAAAAGGAGACTAACAGGATACCTGAGAACCAGAACCAATACATGGATCGCTACCCCACAAGCCATCTACAAGCTCATTGTATAACTGCTCTTTTGGAGTAGGAGTTGGTGCACCATAATAAGAAAATTCCACGACATCTACCTCACACCATACACCTCCTGGCCCCTGCACATCCATTGTACAGATAGTCAGCTTCTCCGAGTTTATAAGCCCCAAAATCACATATTTAATCTAGCTCAATATCTTCCATGACAGAGTAGATGTTTCAAGACGTTTAGTTTACTCTGCTAGGGTTCTCAAGTTATTCCATTGAAGCTTTTGTGCCATGCTAATTGCAGTTTATTTCACCAATTTAAGTTGGAAGACTGAAACTAACCACATCGTCAGCAGGTCAGCAAAAGCACAACAAACAAGTGTATTCTTGTAAATTCAAACACGAGTGGCCCAAAAATTGGTTCTCACATCCTCTCTCTCTCTCTCTCATGCGATTGATGAACCAAGTCATTTCTTGATAAGGATACCTACTTATCCTTGAGATTATCAATTAATAAAGTAGATCATTTTATGTTGTCCAATATTCACAAATTCTCATATCTCAAAATAGATTAAAGGATCTCGTATAGTAAAAAAAGGTCACATTTGAAGATCAATGAAATTCGTGCCCAAAACTTAGAAGAGAAGGACCAATTTGTTTCACCTCAAGGGCTGCGGGTAGACACTGGATGCGGCTGAGCCATTGTTTGTGAACTTTTCGAGCAACGAAGACTAGAATTGCCGGTATATCGGTCAGAACCCCACGTCGAATACGAAAACCAATGGCTGTCCCGAGACTAAACCGACGCAAAATCTTGCTGTGGAATGCCCTAATTGTCATCAGTTCAAGCAAGGTTGTAGCTTGCTGCCCCATTGGCAACTGACCCAGAGTTTCAGGAAGGACCCCTTTTTGAAGGTTCGCAAAATAGTTTGCCCTACCTTCTATTGCATCTATCAGACGGCTTGAAGGAGGCCACGAGAAATAAGCAGCATTACTTTCAGATAGCTGCCCACCAGAGGCAAAAGGCTGTAGAGGAGATGGACTCAAAGACAGCAAATTCTGATGACTGCCGTAGTTTCTTTCCAAATCTAGAGCTGACTCCTCTGACTGTGCCGATCCAGATGGCTGAAATGCCAAGTCTAGTCTTGTTCTGTCCATATTTCAGCTCTAGCAAACAATATGGACTGTATAGCTCGAAGTACACCCAATATCCAATATTCACACTAAAATACTCCAGCCCCAGTTTAATTAACACCCCGCAACATCACATTTTTCTATAAGGTTCACATCTTCAGACGAATATTGATTTCATCTACAAAGTCAGAGAGGAAAGCTCTTTCTGATAAGAAACTGCAGAGTCAACTACAAAGCAAGCGCTATCAAATTTGTGTAAGCATACCGGCAATAATAAAACATAAGTCCATCGAAAGCAGCATATTCAGTTAATACAAAGCTATGCGTCGAAAATCACATTGATTGAGGGAGCAAGTTTTCAGAAGCTCCATATAGGGTAACTCCAATTTATTGCTTCGGAGCTCAAATAAAGAAGAAGAACCCATACAGGGGACAAAGCCATCAACTGAGATAACGCAAAACCCAGATGGGATAAAGATATGAAATCTTAATGCAGAGGCAAAATCTGCAACCGGAACAAGAAATCACACTGGGGTCGCTAATTGCGCGAAGGAAGAACCCGGAAAATGGGTCATCGAAGAAGCGACAGCAGAGACAGTGTAACAATCAGCAGCCGTCTTCATATCTTGCTGACAAAATGAGAAGAGAACGACTCACTGATAAAAAATGGAAGACTTTGAACTCGGACTCGAAGCAGCATCCACGACCATGAGTGAGGTCCTCGTGTCCATAGAAATAGAAATTTGCCTGCAGAGAGAGAGAGAGAGAGATCGTCAAGTCTTGAGAAGACTCGGAGAAGTGGCAATGCATAAACTATATGGACTTTGGGCGCCTGTACATATAAATAAGAAAATATCTAGGATCTGCAACAACTATTTTACTATTGGGCTTCACTACTTATTAAATTTGACCCTTTTCCCATCTCTCTCTCTCCTCGTTTTTTTTGCTGTCTTCCTCATCTTTTCTTTCTAAACTTTCATTCTTTTGGCCTCTCATGGGATTTACTCCAAATTTCTTTGAAGAAATTAGTGTATTGATTACAAAAATGAGAAAATAAAAATAAAAATAAGTTTTTTTTATGCAAAGACAATAGATTAACTGGGCTATGCAGAAATTTTATATTTCAGTGTTTGTTAATATTTTGTATGCCTAGCAATTATGGAGGAGGGTGCAAGGTTTTAATGGTGGAAGAGAGGAGGAGAAAAGATTGGTTTTCTTGGATGCTACTTGATATTTCGATTGGTGGTGGGGAGACTTGGCAAAACCACAAAAAAGAAAAAAAAGAAAAAAAGGGAAGATTGGTGGTGGGGAGGATTAGGGCCCATGAATATTTGCTCCCCAAAGATAGCACACTTATCGACTCTAATAATTCAATTCCCACTTATCACAAAAGTGGGGATAAGGTAAGTGAGCAATGTTCTCTTTGTTCTCTTGGTCATGGACTTTGATTGATCTACCAGCATACACGAAGTTAAAAAGTCACAAGTTTTTGTAGATTCTCTAGATTGCCCGAAATGACTTATGTCAGGTGAATTTGCCTTAAGAATGGTTAAAAAAGAAAAGCAACATAAATTACCTCAAGGACTCCTACAAAAGTAACCACCTATCTATTTGAGCTCATCTTTAAGGCCATTGAAGATATAAAGTCCCTCTAGTGTGTTAGTAGTATTGTCGGTCTTGGACTCCCTAGTCGCATCATGATGGGGTAGGGGTGACAAGCTCGCCCAATGCATAATAGTACTCGAGTAAAAAGTGCAACCTTAAGTTGAACATCTTGTTTAACTCAGGGAGAATAAGTAATTTAAAATAGTAAGCAATTGATATAGTCCCACAGTTTGAAATAATAAGGTGTAAGTGTCGTGACCTAAAATTAGGCTAATTGACTACTAAGTTTATTAACCTAGCTCGAGCTCTCCAATATCATATCAAATCGCAACTTATGGTTGATATTTAACATGCAAATGATTTCAATTTGGAGTCGCCATTAATTAGTTTAAGGTAAGTCGATTAGATACATAAATAAAGTATTTGGAAAAATACTTTATTCCTACGAACCAGAGATTGTGAGTTCGGAGACTTGGCTACGCTAGATAACTCTAACGCCCTTTTGTTACAGTTATTTTATTTAGAAAACATTTATGCAAGCAATTTGTATTCATTTTATCCTAAGTCCTAACATATGAGGTCATCATGCAGGTGCGCAAACATTATTTAACACCGAATAATCCTAGCATTAAATAAATTGCAAGGATAAAAGTAGGAATGACATACCTTGACGCTGCAGTGTAATCCATAGCGTTTTATTCAAAACACAAGATTTAGACTTAATTCATTTTTTTTTGTTTTCATTTATTTGAATATATGCATAAAATGTATGTAATGCAACCTATGCAACTATACTAATTACGCTAAATGACAACTTATTCTAACATGACACACGAGACATTTATCTAAATGACCTAATTATATGACATGCAAAATGATGTACTAAATGTAATGCAACCTATGCAACTATACTAATTACACTAAATGACACGCGAATGACAACTTATTCTAACACGACGTGCATTTTAATAATATGACCCTAAACATATAAACTAAGTTAATGAATGAACCTAGACATCCATACTAAGGCAAGATGACATGGCATGGTGACATGTAATATTATATGATATATTTTTGGTATTTTATCAAATTCGAAATTATGAAATAATGTAATGAAAACTACCCTAAATGATAATTATCCTAAAATTTTAGGAAATAATTTGAATTAAATCCTATATTTTTAGGAAAAAGATGTGTTCTAGATAATTACCATTTAAACCTTACTTATCCTAGAATGTATATTTAAAAATGCAAATGTTATCTAAGAGATCCTAATCTAGGGTGAAGGATACCAAGAGTGCCATAAGTTTTGTATGGACGTCACTTAAGTGCCATAACTTTTTTTTGGCTCACTTGAGTGCCATAACTTTTTAAAATGCTTACTTGAGTGCCATCGGCATTGGAAATCCGACGTGGACACCGGAAGGACTATTTTATGATTATTTTATAATAATTTTAATAATTTTTTTGATTTGTTTTACTTTATTTTTTTTTTGCCTCTTCTTTTCGAGCTCACTCGAGCCGTTGGTGAAGGCCCTCGCCAGATTTGGGCGAGGGCACCTTGCCTGTGGCCGATGAGGCCGCAATGGCCTAGCCTGAGGCCTTCGTGGCCTCACTGATCGTGAGTGGGTGTAGGTGGGTTGGTGAAAGCCCTCGCTGGATCTGGGCCTGGGCCAGGTCACCTCGCCCGCGGCCGGCGAGGCCGCGAAAGTCTTGCCCAAGGCCTTTGTGGCGTAGCGGCTGCGAGCGAGGTGCCCCTCACCCAGTCTGGGCAAAAAAGCCTTTGTGGCTTGTGAGGGTCGCTAGTGACCCTCATCGGCCTGGAAAAAAAAAGGCAAAAAAATGAAAAGAACAAGTAAAATAAAAAAATATTAAAATAATAATAAAATAGTCCTTCTGGCGTCCACGTCGGATTTCCGGCACCAATGGCGCTCAAGTGAGCATTTTGAAAAAGTTATGGTACTCAAGTGAGCCAAAAAAAAATTATGGTACTCAAGTGATCTCCGTACAAAACTTATGACATTCCTAATATCATTCTCCCTCCTAATCTACATGCAAAGTTTCCTTAAAATGGAACTTCCCTAATCTTATCTTCCTAATGCAACCCTATTTAATGCATGATTCTTTTTTGACTTTTTAAATTTAAGAAAATATCTACGTGAGACATGCGAAATATAAAGATAATCAACAAACATCCATCCGCCTTCAAATTTGGTGACAAAATCTTGTCGGCGAATCGTATCCAACGAATTGCTCATAGTTTCGATCGACATAATAAAATCGGCAAATTGTATCCGACAGATTGCGGATAGGTTTGGCCAATATTTTGTGCATTGAGAATCAAATATGAAGGATTAGATTGTCAAATTATTGCACGTTGTCAAATTAGGAAAATTCCTAATTTACATTATCCCCCAAGATTTTAGAATATGCACATTAGATAATATCTCTTATCGATTAGGAAAACGAATATATCAAATTTGCATTGGATAAGGAAATTACCTAATTCGAATATATTTGCGGATAACGTTTCCAATTCAAATGCAATAGTTAATGATGGATCGGGACGGAATCAGCTCGTCAGATTCGGGTATGGTGGAATGCCGGTGGTGCTCCCTCGGTGGTGGTTGTCACGGGTGATTGGTGTGACGCCTGGTGAGGTACACCGGCGACGTATCGCTGGAAACTCGCTGGTGGTGGCTGAGTTGGTTGGAAAATCGACCGCTTGTTTTCCTCGTTCAGAACATATAATTGTGCGCAAAACAGCAAAAGAAATTATACAGCACTAAAAAATATGCAGCCCTTTGTTTTTTTTTTTTTATATCCACCAAGATCTATAGTGGAGGATGACGACTCGGTGGAGATTCCCAGCTGACTTCACCAAATTGTTTTCTTGTACTCCTGCTACATACGCCTCCCTCAAAGTTTAAGCGACGGGGGAATTTTGACTAACTTCACTCTCTCAATTCAGCTGTGATCTCCTCTTGCGGAGAGAGAGGCCGCAAGTGTTATTGCTTGCGGACGTGAAAACCCCAATCGTGGAGAACGAAACAGAGAGTTGAAGCTTCAGGATGTGCGGCTGTGCGTGGTTTGCAGGGAGGTCGGATGCTCGGCTGCTTCGTCATTGGTCGGCAGGGAGAGCAATCTTGGTCATCGGTGGGGAGATCGCAGCCGTGAGAGGACTTGGCCGCGAGCTCTCTTCTCTCTTTCGCGTTCTCTCTTTGTGTTCTAAATTATAAATTGCCGACCTAATATTGATTGTATGGTAAGTTTATGCTTCCATTGGAGGATAACTTTCTGAACATGATAAGATTTGATTTCAGCATAGAAGTTATCAATATATTACTTACCATATAGATTATAAAGTTCCATTTTAAAGATGCCATTTAGAAGAATTTTAGAGGCTAAAAAATGCAATTTTTGTTGACACATAAATCTTGACTATCTCGTTTCCTCATATAATTAGGATCTTTCCCGACTCCTAAACAAAAATATCATTATCTATATTTTCATTACATCTATATATTCTAAGTTGCATTACATTACATTTTAGGACTAACACAAGTTACGGGAGCCAGAGATGAACTCATTGAGTAGCTCAAAGAAAAATTCCTAATCAACATAGAGAATTAGGTCCAGAATAAGTGTTGACATTAATTTTGAGGCTTAAGTACACTAGAAGTGCCATAATTTGACACGGATGGACACTTTAGTGCCACAATTTCTAAAAGATACACTTAAGTGCCAAAATCGGAGAATAAAGGGACACTTAAGTGCCAACGGCAAGATTTTCCAGCCAAAATGCTGAAGTGTCTTTTTCTGGTGAAAATTTTCAATAATGTGACATTTTTTTAAAAAAATTTAAGCCACATAGACTTTTTGTTAATTTTTTCTTTCGTTTTATAATTTTCCCTTTTATTTTTTCATCCTCCTTCCTCTGGCCGGCAAGCCAAAGGGAGGTTCGGCGAGGCCATGGAGGTCAACCTCGCCATGGCTATGCGAGGCCGGCGAGGCCGACCTCACCCTTGCCCAGCGAGGTCGGCCTCGCCGTCGTCACTGGGGGAGGCTCGACCTCGCCCAGATCTGGCGAGGTTGGCCTTGCCGTCATCGTTGGGCAAGGCTTGACCTCGCCCATGGCCTCACCGACCGTCGCCGGCCGTTCCTCAGGCTGACGAGCCAGAGGAAGAAGACAATAGAAAAAAAAGGAAAATCGAAAAAAGAGAAAAAATTAAGAAAAACATTTACTTTACTAGAGGGGTTAGCGACGATGAGGCCATGGGTGAGGTCGGCCTCGCCGTCGTCGGTGGGTGAGGTCGGCCTTGCCGTCGTCGTTGGGCGAGGCTCGACCTCGCCCAAATTTGGTGAGGTTGGCCTCGCCGTTGTCATTGGGCGAGGCTCGATCTCACCCAGATCTGGCGAGGTCAAGCCTCGTCGTGGCTGGGCGAGGGTGAGGTCTGCCTTGCTCAACGACGGCGAGGCTGACCTCACCCATGGCGTTGCGGGTCGTCGTCGACTGTTCCTCTAGCTGGCGAGCTAGAGGAAGATGACAATGGAAAAAAAAAGAAAATTTGAAAAAAATATAAAAAATTAAGAAAATTAAAATATTATTTGAAAAATATTAGAATATTATATAAAAAATTACCACGTCAGCACCGGTGAGCCACATAAGCTAAAAATATTAATAAAATAAGGCCACATCGGATTTCCGGCAAGCTCGCCGGAATTGGCACTTAAGTGTCCTACTTTTTTTTATTTAAAAATAGCACTTAAGTGTACCTTTTAGAAATTGTGGCACTAAAGTGTTCGCCCGTGCCAAATTATGGCACTTCTAGTGTATTTTAGCCCTAATTTTGGTGACCCATTTAGGTGTGCATTTGCATAGAAAATTAAGGGTCGGTCTCGATCACTAAACAAAAATATTGTTGACTTTGACTTGCATATTAGGAGCATTTTTCATTTAATAACATTAAGCCCACATAAACTGCATTATAATTGGACTGACTTAAACGTGGAGGCTCTGAGCTTAATTGTATAATCCGATCCAAGCCTACAAGAGCATACAATTTGGCGAAGCTCATTGAGAATCTACAGTGGCCGAAAATTGCACATGAGGGCGCCAAATTAGGAGAGATTGTTTTATTGAGGCAAACTTGGGGAGCAATTTAACATTATATTTATCAAATTTTGGTCACATACACCGTTGGATCTACAATAGTATAATATTCAATCCGCACCATCCATCCTAAATTCATCTTGATCTTGACCGTTCACCTGATATTATGTACAATAAAAATAATTGGCAGATTTATTTAGAATTTTTATTGGAATATCTCTAATTCCAATTTGAACTCGACCTAAAGAGACTACAAATTTTCCCCTTTTTGGCCGAGCAAGACACAAGCGTTCTGAAAAATACACAGAAAAATCAACGAAGCGAAGTTCTCTCTCTTCCGGCAGCTCCTCCGATATTCTTCCAACAAGGCGCTGCGGTACAGCAGCCTCGGCAAGTCGCCGCGGTGTCCCTCAAAGTCCAGCAGCGGTCTTCTCCTCCTGTCCATGTCCGCCTGTTGGTCAGCAGCTCCGGTAGCAGTCCCTGCAGTCTGAGTGACGCCCGGGGAACTCCTAGCAGTGCCAGCAAACTCCGAAACTCGTCCAACCCGAATTGGCGAGTTATCTTCAGTCCTGGCAGTCCGGCAGGCTTTCCACCGTGCCTAGTCCTTCCTTGCCACGTTCAGCCTTACACCTCCACTGCCCAGCAGCACCAACGAGCTCCCAACTAGGAAGCACGGACACTCTCCGAGGGCCTCCGCGTCAGTGTCAGACCCACACATGATCAACAAGTGTTAGACATCCGACACGCCAGCGACACGCAAGTCCAGCATCCCAACACGCCATTTCGACAAGCATGGGTCAATTTTAAACATTTTCAATTTTAACAAATGGTGGATTAATATTTTTAATGTAAATTCCTTCTAGGCTCTTTCTTTTAATATTTTTTTTATTTGTGGATTTGAATCAAATTAATTTGATTGAAATAATCATAAAAATGATAATTTACCATATATATAAAAATATACATTTAATTTACAACGTGTCCTAATGTGTCGGAAATCTCTATTTTTGAAGAAATGATGTGTTGGCGTATTGTATTGTGTTGTGTCGTATCATGTCGGTGTCGGTACTACTTAGGCTCTCAACAGCACCTACGAGTCTCGCACAATTGCTAATAAACCACTGCCTGGCGCCATCCTCACTCCACCAATCGCTAGTTTCCGAGAAAGCTCTACCACCGGCTTGCATTGCCAAACCGGCGTCCTTCCAATCCACCGGCCGTCTACTGAGCCTTACCAGCCGTCCTTGCCCAGCTTGGTTCCATTTGGGGCCCTTGGTTAACCCTAATCAAGGTAACTTTCTTGTTTAGCACAAGTCATGTGATAAAGTTTTTTTTTGTAGGACTTTTAATAAAGTTTGCATGCTTGTGATATAGTCATAGAAACCGTAGATTATTTCAATTTCTTTTTTATTATCCCTTGCATTAACCAAGGCATATTGGGGCGTCGGACCTTTGAACCAAAGGTAGAATTCTCAATAATGTCTAATGCATTACATATGATTTATAGTATATAATATATGGTCTCTATGCATGATTGGCTAAATAAACTTTTCTTACATTGAAAGTAATATGTCATTGAACTATACTGATGAATTTTGGATAAGACATATTTAATATATTTTAATGTCTCATAAGATTTATTGATAATCATCACGTGAATGTCAAATGTTATACACATGCATTTAGAATTTAGGTTACATTCAGGATTCATGGCTTAGGGGTTTTATACTTAGGACAATGCATATTATTTTAGAAGTCATAGATTTAGGATAGTTTAGGGTTTTTATTGATAAAATAAAATCAAGTAAAAAATGTCATTAGGATCTCATATAAATTGCATTTAGTTCTGTAGTGTTCATGTCGCATATCATGCGTCAATTGGATAGTTACATTTCTTAGGATTAATTTTCAGTAAGTATCCCATGTAAAAGCATTAATTAATTAGTGCGTGAAAGAAAATATAGAAAAATGAATTAGCATAGCATCATGAAATTATCATTCATATAATAAATGGAGAAGTCATTAGGTCATATTTAGTGTCCTAGGATTTAATTCCCTATTTTTATATAAATTAAAAAAATATGGCCTTCCATATAGTTTGCATTATAAGACTAATCCATGGTTAACTCTATTTCATGTCATAGCATTCATGCCATATTGTTAGGAATTAATATTGCATACATATTGCGTTTAATTTATTATAAAATAGTATACACGTCATTTAGGACATTATGCTGTTAGGATCCATATAATTGTCGCATTTATATGAGTAATGTTTATTTTATAAACGAGAAAAACCCAAAATAAAATAAAATAATTGGCATTGCATTTCATTGTTGATCTAAGTTATGTCATATATTATGCATTAACCATGTTCATGAAGGCTTCTAATTTGTCGTCATCATTATTGTAAAGTAAAAAGAAAAAAAAAGGAAATATTAGCTTAACATGCATGTTTAATCTGCATCATAGCAATTCGTTGTCTCCGCACTATCGTATTTGCTTTAGAAGTCACATTTAGGACATGCATATATCATATCACTATTTGCTTCCTAGTCAAAGTTGAAGATCGTGATGACAGAATAATGTTATATTCAATACACTACCAAGTAAATAGTACACAAGCCTATTTAAAGGCTTTACATAATAACTATCTAAAGTAACAAATCAGGAAAATATACAGAATCACATAATATTCTCTAACATCCCCCTCAAACTCAAGGTGATTTGAAAGATGTCAACTTGAGTTTGGATAATAGATCTAGAAAACACCAAGGTGGATGTGTTTTGGTAAAGACATCGGCAGTTTGATCAACGCATGAAGTAGAGACAAGTCGAATGGTGCCATGAAGAACACGAGATAAGATGAAATGACAGTCTATTTCAATATGCTTGGTCTATTCATGAAAAACATCATTATGTGTGATTTGCATAGCACTTCGATTGTCGCAAGGAATGATTGTTCCACTATGAAGATGCACTCCCATGTCTTCTAGTAGCCACCATAAACATAGTAACTCTGATGTCGTGTCAGCAAGAGCTCGATATTCTGTTTGCGTACTAGAGCGAGAGATAGTGGTTTGTTTCTTGCTATGCCATGAGATAAATGAGTCACCCAAAAAGAAGTAGTAGCCAGTAGTGGAGCGACAATCTTGAGGGTCACCAGCCTAGTCAGTATCGGAATACACTATCAACTCCAAGGTAGAATGAGTAGAAAAGTGAAGGCCATGAAATAACGTACTCTTGACATAGCGAAGAATTCGAAAGACCACATCAAAATGAGTCGTACGAGGCGCGGTCATGTATTGACTAACAATGTGAACATCATAGGTTATGTCAGGACGGGTAACAGTGAGATATATAAGATTGCCAATCAACTGCCGATAAAGTGTAGGATTCGGAAGAAGAGTACCATCCTTGTCATTGAATTTGGCATTCGACTAAATAGGACTGGAAGCAATCTTGTTATTAGTGAGGCCAGCACGAGAAATAATGTCAATGGCATATTTTGCTTGAGATTAATAATAACAAAATTGTTGGACACAACCTCCAAGCCTAGAAAATAACTAAGTTGCCCAAGGTCTTTCATTTCGAACTATTTATTAAGATACTACTGAAGTTTTGTAATGCCAATCTGATCATTGCCTGTAATAATCATATCATCCACATATAAAAACAGCATAATGTACCCACGATGTATGCATCGAACAAAGGGAGCATGGTCATAAGGGTTAGATTTAAAATGAAGAGACTCCATGGTTGAGCTAAACTTAATATACCATGCATAGGGAGCTTGCTTCAATCCATATAATGCTCGACGTAATCGGCCCTCTTTTGTAGATGAATAAGTGTATTCAAGAGGAGGTACCATATAAACTTCTTCTATGAGATCGCCATTGAGAAATGCATTTTTAACATCCATTTGAAACATAGACCAACGCTTAGTAGCGGCAACAGCAAGAAGACTACGCATAGAAGTAAGACGAGCAACAGGGGCAAATGTCTCATCATAGTTAATGTCATACTCTTGAGTAAAGTCTTTTGCTACTAGCCGAGCTTTATAGTGATCCACAATACCATCTGCCTTATTTTTAATCTTATATACCCATCTACTACTGATAGCAGACTTACTAGGAGGCAAATCAACCAAATCCCATGTATGAGAGTTGGCCTGCAACTCATCTGCATAGCTTGCTACCAAAGAGGATTAGTACTAGCTTCATTATAGGTGCGAGGTTCGTGAAGAGAAGCAATGGTAGAGTAACAATGATAATCACAAAGATGAGTCAAAGGTTGACTTACTCTGGTGGAACGACGAACAGAAGTAGATGGATTGTCTGAAGGCGTAGAATCCTTAGTTGGGGCAGACATGTTAGAAGTTGCTGGGGTGGGATCGCCAGATGATCCTGTAGCAAGATGAGAAGAAGACAACTATGGAGAGGAATATTCACAAGTGGACGACAGTGTGGAATCTTTCGGGAATAAATCCATCGAACGATTGGAAAGAATAAGACATGATTTGAAGATTTGAAAGAATGAAAACATCTTATTTTCCCAAAATGAAACATGACAAGACACACGAAGACAGTTAGAGATAGGGTCCTAACATCTATACCCCTTGTGCTCAATGCCATACCTAAGAAAACAACATAAATGGGTGCATGGTTCTAACTTTGTGGATTTATGTGGAAGGAGGTGCACTAAACAAGTACTACAAAACTCGAAGATGACTATAATAGGGAACCTTGCCATATAAGCTTTCACAAGAAGAAATGTTGCCTATGATAGGGGATGGGGTGCGATTAATAGTATAAACAGAAGTGAGACAAGTTTCCCCCCAAAAGTGTTCCGGACATGAGGCAGAGATTAAAAAAGTTCGTGTAACATCTAAGATAAGCCTATGTTTACCTTTGGCCCAGCAATTTTGTTGAGAAGTGCCCAGACATGAACGATGAATAATAGTACCATGTTGAGAGAGAATTCTAAGAAATGTTGTGTCTCGATATTCCATGGCATTATCCGTATGAAAAACTTTGATATCTTTAGAAAATTGTGTTTTTATCATGGCAAAAAAATCACTGTAGATACGTGTAAGCTCATATCGATTTTTCATAAGATAAAGTCAGGTATAACAAGAGTAATGATCAACAAAAATGACAAAATAACGAGAGTCTCCCATGGTGGATGTTGGAGAAGGTCCCCAAATGTTAGAGTGAGTTAAATCAAAGGGAGCATGAGATAGATTCACTAAGATCAAAAGGCAAAGCATGATGTTTTCCTAATTCGCAAGGCAAGCAATCAAAATATTTGTCATCATCGGCGTCTAAATGACCACTTGAAATCAAAGATTTTAATCTAGAAGTAGAAGGATGACCTAACCGAGAATGTCAAATTTCAGATGACACTGTGGCAACACAACCAGCAAAGGAGTTGGGAATATTTAAGGAAACAGGCTCAAATAGGCATCTGACTCTACGGCCAATTCCAATGGTTTGTCTCGTCCATGGATCCTACACTTGAGAACCATGAGAAGAGAAGTGAACATCAAAGCCAAGTTCACATAATTGTCCAATTGAAATCAAATTTAGAGAGAGTTTGGGAACCATAAAGGTGTTAGGTAAGGACAATGTGGATGTTGAGATGTTTCCTATATGACTGACTTTCATTTGTGAGTTATTAGTTGTGTGAATAGTAGCGACATGTGAAGTGAATAATTTGACCGAAACAAATTGGAATTTGAAGTCATGTGATTGCAGTAGGCGAAGTAAAAAAACCATGAGTCAGAAGTACCTGAAGCAACAAACATAAAAGAAGGAACAGAGGAGCTAGAAGTACCAAACTCTCGAAGAACGGAATGAAGATCCCTTAATGAGAAAGTGACAGACATTCCGTTGGAAGTGGCTTTAACGGTAGCAACATTAGCAGATGAACTTGCATGTGGACCGCAATTTCGAGGTTGATTGATTGTCCCTGTAAGTTGCTTAGGTTGTAGTCGATGGCAATTGGACATCGAAACTTCTGATTTACTCATAATATGCTATTTACTAGCTTCAACACAGTAGATTGGTCCATAAATGCAAAGAAACCAGTACCTAGAGAGCTGACACGAAGAAAATAAGGTAAAAAATTGACTCAACACGTCCAAAAACCTTGGGAATCGATTTGTAATTGCCAAGAACCAGTCGGAAAAGTGCAACGAACCAGTCGGACTAGTCTGATTGAACCAGTCAACGGCCAACAGTCGACGGACCCGGTCTGAATGAACCGATCTGATTGAGCTAGTCGGAGATGACATAGCCATGATGTATAGATGACGTCAGCAGGCGAAAGCTGTTGGCGTGTGCAGGCGCGTGACGTTAAGAAGGCGGGTGGATCTCACATGCAAAAGCTTCCTGTGGTGCGTGGAGCTGTGTGAGACAGCGGTTGATGGCGAATCTTCACAAGTTGCCTCGGCGGAGGACGGGGAGTCTAATGGTGGATTTGATTTTTCAAAATGAGCAGCGTAAATCGTCGAAATCACCATTGAACCAAGGTGGGCTCCCTAGGTCCGAGACGAGGCAGTGCATGTGGCCTTTTTTAGGCGTCCGTTGGTGACGAAATTTCAGGGATTCACTTGTCTAAGGGCGGCAAGTCTGATGGTGCTGTCGGTTTTTCAAAATGAGCAGCGAAAGTATGCCGAATAGCAACTAAAGGCTTCGATCTAGGCAGCAAAACGTGGCCGATGAGGGTGGCGTCATGGCGGCCACCGTGTAGAAGACTCAATGGGCACTCCTCAAACAATAATGACTCTGATACCAAGTTGAAGATCGTGATGACAGAAAAATGTTATATTCTATGCACTACCAAGTGAATAGTACACAAGCCTATTTACAGGCTTTACATAAAAACTATGTAAAGTAACAAATCAGGATAATATACAAAACATTCTCTAACAGTCAAAGTTTGTAGAAACCCGGTTTCATTGGACAATAGATAGAAATTCGCTTTCACTTGATTATGCCTTCAAGGCTCTTCAATCTTTTAAGTAAGTTATATCCTATTCTGATTATTGAGTGTTATATTATTGTTTGTGCACCCGCATAATCATTCCTCACATATTAGTAGTTTAGGATTAAAGTCGACAAAGATTACATGCCAAATATTTTTGAAGTAAAGAAAAAAGGCATCGAAAGAGCGTTTGATTAATCTCGATAATCAAGTTCCTGTATCCATAAATCTCTAGTTCACAAAAGTAAAATGTACTCTTGCATTTTGCTTGGGTGTCTAATTAACCCATAACTTATTAATAGTGGCTCTAAGGTAAGATAAATTGCATGTTGAATCTGGTAACAAGTTACGATCGGATGGGCTTGGAAGAGTCTACACTAAACACGAATGATTACCTCATGAGAAGAACCTTCGTTCTTGTTTAATAATTCCGTTAACTTTTCCTTTGTTTAGCGCAAACTTCATAAAGGCTAACTTGAATGACAATATAATCAAGTGAACAAAGGCTAATAATGAATATAAAGTATAGATGCGAATCAAGAGTGTTGACACATTAATCGAGAGAGAGATCATTCGCTTTTGGAAGCTATTAAGGTTAACTTTAGCCATAAAAGATGAATAGTAAGTTCCATGAAAGGTTTGCTTCCCTTATCTTGATGCTCATGTCAATATCTCATCTTCAAAATCTGAAATTCTCATGTCAACTCAATAATTAATTTCATACACACACACATCTAGATATATATGGTATAATCACATGTCACACTCCGACCCTCAAGCGTGCGACGATCCCGATACTTCTCTTGGGTCATTCTAAATGTGACGTCCCAGGATGCGTCGTCGATCCATTCTTTTTATCTTTTGATTAAAGCAAGCAGAAACGATTAATAATAACCCAACAATCACGACAATAGGGATAATAGGAAAAACAACAAAACTACAATCGTTAGCAAAACACACACTTTATTTATATACTTGTTAACCCTATGAAGTTTACATATACAAGCCCTCACTACGAGCTACTTCCTAACAAGACCATAAAAAAGATACCGAGGGTCGGGTTAACTTATCTCCGCTAAGTTGGGGTTATACCAAAAAGTCGGTACTTCAAGTCCGAGCTAGAGGAGGTAGTAGTCGGGAGGAGGGTCAGAATCGCTCTCCTCATTCGAGTCCGACTCCGGATCTTCCACAGCGCCGTCGGGAACCTTTACATCCATCGGATCCCATACTTCCTCACCTAGAGCTCCACCTTTGCCAAGCCCATTGAAATCTCTCAGAGGACCAAAAAGGGCATCACCGTGGTGGACAAACCACGCCTTGAATCGATGAGGTATCAAGTGCCTCAACCCCTCATCAACCCAGACAGTCATAAGGTGAAGCTCAAAACTGTAGTCTGCACTAGAGACGGGGTGCAGTGTTATAACGAGGCTCTGGTTTATAGGAACCCCAAACTGCACGGGTCGCATATTAATGCTACAGGTTTGAAAAGCAGTTAACAATAACAAGTGAAATAAATCTCAGTAAGTTAACAACCTATGTCTTGTGTAGGATGCTGATTTGCCTAGAGCATACCCTAAACATGCAACTTATTGTTAATGGTAGATCAATAGTGGGCAATTCTTGCTCTACTTAATCTATGACAGGTTCGAGCAACTCAACTCATTCAACGAACAAACCATAAGCATTCTTACCTCGCCTTGGCACATACCCTACATGATATCACTTATAGCATTCTATAGACAATGCATAAGATAAGGCATGTAATCAGAACACATAACACTATTTCTCATGCGTAATGCATCCAAGCATGTTCCATTTTATTGCCTAGTGATTACGACCACTTTCGATCACAACACAACCTAAAGGTTGGCGATTTCGACCACTATGGGCCATAGCACAACCCGAAGGTTGGCGGTCTTTCGGTATGACCGGGCATCGTGTCGCCCTATCGGGCACGGCAACGTCTCGACCCCTTGGAAGTTCGGGCACGGCCACACCTCGACCTCCCTCAGAGATAGACGGCATTCCCTAAAGAACATCGGTTTGGCCTCTACTGTGATCCGGCATCTGAACCCCCACAGGGCATCGAATAAAATCGAACATCGTCCCCAAAAATCATTGGGGGTCTGTACTCTTTGTGATTGCACGAGCACACCAATCATGCATGCCAATTTCATTTTCTTCTCATTTAGCTAATGCAATTATGATTCGTGCTCATACGTCAAATTTATTGCAATCTTTCACACGTAAAAATGCAACAATAAAATCACACATGATCACATGGACATGCTTATCTCTTCAAACTTTACATACTTCATTTCTCAAGCATCCTAGATTATTCCAACATCTAAAACTTGGTATCCAAACACAACACATCGCAAATCACCATTTATATGCTAAAAATTACATTCTTTTCAACTAGGAAACAATAGTTCAAGAGACAATCATCTTTTTAAGGCAATCTTGACAGCATAAAATCATGTATAGAAATACTATATAACTCAAGTACAAAACACATTAATTAACAACTTATCACCCAAACTTTGATAGCTTATCGATAATTCCTCAATAGCTTATCGCTTATTTGACGATAACTCATCATCCATTTTCCGATAGCTTATTGTGACGATACCTTCACAAGCTGTGATATCCCAGGATGTCACAAAATCTAAGCGGCTTAATAATTTGATTCATTTTAAAATGCAAATGGAAGACGATAATATAAATTGACATTATCAAAACAACCATAACATGTAGCTTTTTATTTATTTTTTCATTTAGGCGTTGTTCAAATACACATAAAAGGAAAAGGACAATTGGGGAAGTAAAGGTGTAATCTACTTCTTTTGCCAACTACACAAAAACATCATCTGCACGCCTTCCAGAAAATTGTTGTACAGAGCCCTAAAAGACTACCCACTAACGGTTTGAAAAACACGGAAAACAACAACAGTGAGATAAACTCAACAAGTAATTCAAGCCATGACTATTCTACTCAAACTATTATATCACAATTAAAAAGTCTGCAACATACGACTTTCAAGTCCCACTATGCTATGAATAATGTTATGATGTGCATGATATGCATGTCGCCACTCTAGGTAACCACTCTCATTCGTATCACTATCGATTTCTTTATGAGTTGATCATCCGCATATCACATAGCAGCATGCATTTGTAGACCACATAGCAACAAGCATGTGTAGACCACATAGCAGCAGACATCTTGTCTCCTACTCCATGAGGTTATCAAATTCTTTAAGAATCGATCTCCTACAGACCACATAGCAACATGCATCCCGATTTCCCTCGCTGGCTCCCACGGGGCATCATTGGCATGCAGACCGATGATCCTCACCGTACCCATATAATGATATGTATATGTGTCACGCCCCTACCCTCGAGCACGCGACCATCCCGATACACTTTTCCTTTGGGTCATTAAAAATGCGACGTCCCAAGACGCGTCGACGACCCATTCATTTTATCTTTTGATTAACGCATACGGAAGTGAATAACAACCACCCAACAAACACAATAGTAGGGATAGCAGGAAAATAGCAAAACAAATATCAAAAACAAAACTCACATTTTATTTGTATACGTGTTAACCCTAGGAAGTTATATGTACAAGCCCTTACTTTTGAGCCACTTCCTATCGAAACTAACAAAAAGATACTGGAGGTCGGGGTTAACTTATCTCCGCTATACTACGAGTTTACGCCAACAAGGTGTCGGCCCTCCAAGCTCGACCTAAAGGTAGTACTCATTCGAATCCTCATCTAGGTCGGACTCCGGATCCTTGACGGCACCATCCGAGACTTTGAGTTCTATGGGATCCCAAGCTGTTCCACCTGGAGCTCCACCTCTGCCCGGCCCGTCAAAACCCCTCAATGGGCCGAAGAGGGCGTCACCGTGGCGTAAAAACCATGTATGAAACTGGTGAAGGATCAAGTGCATCAATCCCTCGTCGACCTAGATTGTAGTGATATGAAGCTCGTAGCTGTAGTCCTTACTAGGGACTTGGTACGGTTTTACCTCGAGGCTCTGATCAGTGGGGACCCCAAACCGTACAATCCTCGAATTCATACTATAGGTCTGAAAAGCGATTAACAACAACTTGTGAGATAAAATCTCTGTAAGTTAACAACCTAAGCCTCGCGTAGGGTGCCGATTCACCTAGAGCATACCATAAACATGCAACTTAACGTTGATGGCAGATCAATATCGAGCGACTCTCGCTCTACACAACTTATAACGGGTTCGAATGACTCAACTCAAACAACAGACAAATCACTGGCATTCTTACCCTGCCTCTGCACATGCACACGCCCTGTATGTTATTCATTATAACATCATATACACAATATATCAAGCTAGGCACAACATCAGCACATGTAACACCATTTCTCACATGCAATGTATCTAAGCGTGGTCCAATTTTATGCCTAGTGATTACGCCCGCTCTCGGGCACGGTATAACCCGAAAATTGACGATTCTCGACCTCTCTGGGCCACGGTACAACTTGAAAGTTGGCGGTCTTCCGGCATGACTGGGCATCGTCCTGCCCCATCGGGCACGACAACGTCTCCTCCTGTTCGATCAAGGTGCGGCCTCACCCCGACCTCCCCTGTAGGCAGATGACATTCCATAAAGGAGAATCGGTCCGGCCTTTACCGCGATCCATCATCTGAACCCTCGTCGGGAGTCCGATAATATCATCGATAAAATTGAGCATCGTCCTCAATCACCATTAAGGGTCCATACACTTTTGTGATCACACGAGCACACAGGCATACCAATCTCATTTCTTCTTCCTTTTAATCAATGCACTCATGATATGTGCTCATGCCATGATTCGTGCTCACACATCAAACTTATTGCCATTTTCACACATAAAAATGCAATAAAATATTCACATGTGATCACACCAACAGACTTTTCATGCCAGGCTTCACGTGCTTCATTTTTCAGGCCTACTAAATTATTCAAATGCATAAAATTTAGCATTTAAGCACAGCACCAAACCAATCATCATTTACAAGCCAAAAATGCATTATTTTGACTATAAAACCATAGTTCATGAAACAAATATCTTTCTAAGGCAATCTTTACTTTAGGACATGCCAATACATACAACTTAATAAATAATCCAACCACGGTTAATTAACCAAACCATAGTTAACTAACCTAACCATGGTTAACTAACCCAACCATGGTTAACTAAACTAACCATAGTTAACTAAACCAACCCTAGTTAACTAATCTAACCATAGTTAGCTAATCTAACCCTAAGTGCAATTAACAACGTAATCAAGGATTAGGGAGTTAACTCACCGTTTAACGGCGGCGGCGACTACGGCGGCGACGACATGAAGGCGGCAGTGGTGGTGGCTCGGCAACGGCGCGTAGATGGAAGATGGGTATTAACGGCGACTCGACTTGGCAAACGGTAGTGACACGGCGATGGACGTCACGATGCAGCGCGGCTTGGTAACGGCGACGACGATGATCCTCATGATGGCAAGGGCATGGCCCGAGCTTGGTACGATGGTGGACGATAGCAAGGTGGGCGGTTTTGAGGTGGTGGTGGCCAAAACTCAAGAGGAAATGGAAGAGAGGGAAAGGGAGCTAGTGAGCAAGAGAGAAATGGATGAGTGAAGAGTGAAAGAGAGAGAGTGGTCTTGCTATACTTTATCCAAGATTGCATTATTGCTTCTCATTTAATGCAACTTCAAAATATCCAACTTTGCCTTCTTGAAATTTAAGACAACAAGAGCAATAATTGAACAAAGAAGGAAAAGCAAGAGAGAGAGAGGCAGGGGGTGGTTCGGCCAAGGGGGGGAAAGAAGAAGAAAAGCAAGACAAAAAGCTTTAATCATTTTTGTTTTCAATGCATGAATGAAATCCCTTAAAGTCCAAGCTTCTAGAAAGAGCAAAATGGTCATTTCCACCCTCGGCACTATTCATACAGGCTTGCACTGTTCACATGGGCTTGGCACTATTCATGTGGGCTTGGGTTTGAATTTTTGTTGGCCTAATAGGCTTGATATCCAATAGATTCTTTATTTGGGCCTAAAATGGGCTTCAGGGGGCAAAATAGTCATTTCCTATTATAAGGCCTCTTGGTAGCCAAATTTAATAGAAAATAGGTCCGTCGATTCGTGCCAAGTCCGTAACATCTCTTTGGTTCTCAATTTTCGGCTTACCGTCACTTATCCGAAAATTTAGGGTTTACCGATAAACTTTGAAATATCGATTTCGTAACGTCCAATACTCGTTATCGGATTAGAATTCATGGTTAAAATCCATCGAATTCCATTTTACTACCTTGATCGTGTGAAAACGTTTGAAAATCCGATTCTACCTTGTTTCCAAACAAAATCGACAACTATCCTTTGATTCTTCCTTAAAGTCAAAATTTCGGAATATCATAATATGCATGTAATGACGAGAATACAGGTGTCAAATTCTATATTCAACAATAATCATAAAAATAACCCAATAATTCTTCATCAGCATATCCAAAATCATATAATCAGACGTGTCCTTCACTACTTGGCACCATCGAAGTTAGTCTTTTCATTAATTCACCAGCTCGTCATGACAGATATATAAAAATATTTTTTAAGGTGACGAGAAGGCATGTAAACAATAAAAACTAGCCATGCGAAGATATTTTCATGTCCATCGTCTCTCATGTACGGAATTAAATCACACGGTCTCATCACGTCGACACAACTCTAAGTCGATAATTTCACCTCCAAAAAGACTAAAACCTCATGAACATCAATATGCTCGGCCGTAAAGCCTCACAAACATCAACATGTTCGGCCCCATCGAAATTTTCGATCCCACTAAATATCACACATTTCTGTCATTTTAACGACAAATGATCACGTCGTCACAATCACTTCTTTTCAAAGCTTTCACCAAAGTTCACCCATTTTGTATGACTAATAGTCGATTTTACGTTTAACGTTCAAAACACGCTCCACCTCTAATCATAAAATAAAAGGTTGAGAAGAAAAGAAA
Organism: Metrosideros polymorpha var. glaberrima; assembly: GCA_001662345.2. Taxonomy (NCBI): domain Eukaryota; kingdom Viridiplantae; phylum Streptophyta; class Magnoliopsida; order Myrtales; family Myrtaceae; genus Metrosideros; species Metrosideros polymorpha. The sequence goes on along the minus strand of BCNH02000004.1, from coordinate 14,654,539 downwards.
TGGCAAGACGATCGCCGGCGGGCAACGAGCGACAACGATGAGCAGCAACGACAGGCAGTCAGCGATTGGCGGCGGTGACGGGCGATCGGCGATCGATGGCTGGCGATGGGTGACTGGCGGCGGGGACGGCGGCTGACGGCGATAATCGGCAACGGCGACTGATGAGGACCGGCAATCAACAGTCAGCGGCCGACCATTGGTGATCGGTAGTTGGCGACCGACCACCGGCGATCGGCAGCGGTGGAGAGGATGGTAGCGGGCGACGACGGCGACCAATGGGGACTGGCGACCGGCGGTGGTGACCGAGGACCAGCGGCCAACAGCCTACGAGCATGAGAAGGAAAATGATAAGTGAAAATAGAAAAGAATCACTTCTGGCAAGAATTGATTATGGCTCTAGAGAATTACTTCTTTACCAAACGCAATTCTTATTCAGAAGTAGAAAACTATTCCAGAAGTCGTTCTTTACCAAATGCATTTCTGCTCTAGAATCACTTTTGGAACAGAATTAAAAATTCTGACAGGTTATCAAATGAACCCTAAGCAAACTCAGATGAACTGTGACATGGGGTTTTTCAAACATGAAGTCCAAACTGAGCTGAAAGAAATGAAGAAAATGATGACTGAAGGATTGAATGCTGTCATGGATGGTTTGAAAAACCTGAAAGCTGAACTCAATAGGGAATCTCGAATGGCTGCATCAAAAGCTGAAGCCTTCAACCAATATGTGCAAGATTTAAAGCATGTTGTTGAGGCCAAGCTGAATCAAGTCACCGACTTTGATATAGTGCAGATTCTTGTTCCCATAAGCTTTTCTTGTACCGGACCATCTTCCTGTGCCGCTCCTTCAAAAATTTTGAACCAAGCATTCTGTTTTGTTTACTGTTTTTATGATAGCTTTTGTTTAGTTGGTCCATCCTTGATTGATCGTGATTTTTGATGGATCTCTTTCATTTTTCAATAAAACTGTTATCATCTGTTGACGACAAAAAGGGGGGAAAAACACAATTGCATAGGCACATACATACTTATGTATGCTCTTGTATGCATATTCTCTTTTGTATAGGGGGAGATAGACCATTGCAAGCAAAGATATTCAAGATAAAAGGATTCAAGGACAACAATGACTCAACTGGTTAAACAATTTCGATTCTTATCCTTATTCATTTATGAAATTCAAATATGGCACCTTGTTTATTTAGAACATCTTTTGTGCTTAAATCTCTTATCATTTACTCACTTACTTGAATTGCAATTGGAAGTTTTGTCATCATAAAAAAGAGGGAGATTATTGACTAAAGCTCTTAATATATTTTGATGAATAACAAAACTCTCCTTGATTTCCACTGAATCTAATTAAAGATATTTTCAGGTGAAAAGGCTTATGGGAATTTCATATGCTTGAGTATATCATCTGAGATACCTTATGTTCTCTTGTTTGTGGGACTATTGTAATAAGGGCGTAACCCAAGGCATAGTATGAAGAGGAACTGAAATAGACTTGGCTAAGTCTTTTGACTCTGACTTAGACGTTATGCTAAGGAAGTCATGTCTCAAACCTTACTGATAGTCAAGCAATATCATCTGTTAGTGAGGAATCATCTCAGAAGTTAATCACCATAGGAATATCCGCCATGCACAGCTAGTGATCTAGCCTGGATTCCACTCTAGATAATTCGTATATGAAGACCATCACTTTATATATTTATGCAACGGTTATAATGCAAAGTCTGATAAGATTGGTCAAAATTCTCTACAAAGCAAGTCACACCTTCTAAACTAAGAACTCCAACTTATGGAATCTCAAATTCAGTGGTATGGGCAACTTAATCATAAGAGGATTCTAATCTTATCATCAACGGCTCTTTTAATCTCTTTTTGGGAAGTTTATATCCAATAGCAAAGTTTGGATATCATCCTCTGAAGTTGTCCAATGGGTAGTTACGGGCTGGAGGACTATAAAAGGAGACCAAGAGACCTATGAGAGAAAAAGAAGAATCACGAATTCCAAAGTCTGAGAGAACCTTGATTCATGTACACTTGTTCATCTTTTGAGCTTCACACTGTAACCTCTAAGAGACATGGTAAGATTGTAATAATCACTGTACTCTTTAAGTTGATCTAGTGGAATCCAGCCAGTAAGCTGTTAGCGTAAAGAGTGGATATAGGCTTGACCTAAGTCGAACTACTATAATCATCGTGTGCACAATTCTCTTTATCTTTGCTTACTTCATTTCAGACTATTGTACACGAGCTCTGCTCAGACTTTGTCTAGTCTTGCATAATTTCTATCTTGATCTTTTTAATTTCGTGTTTTATATCAAGATTGTTTAAATACTCTTAGCCGCAACAATGATATCCCTTCGGGACACTTGTTCACCTTCCTGTCTTTAATCAGGTTCTTATCTTTGTTGACGGTATAAAATAAGTGCTTATTGCACTTTCATCAATACCAAAGATGTTTACGAACACTATCTTGACTGGTCCTTCCAAGCTACCATGATATCCCCTCGTAGTACTTGTTCACCTTTATATCACAGATAAGGTTTTTCTCTTTGCTGATGTAATATGATCACTGATAATTATAACTTGTCATGGCAAACATTAGAACTCGAGATGATTTTGTGATCATCAAAATACCTTATGGATGTTTTCCCACAAGTGAGACTGTCGCCACCTCACAAGTCACATTACCACCTAAAGACCCCTTCTCCATATCTGCTGTGATTCGTACCCTACTTAGTGTGTCTGGGTTAGAGGTGGATCTTTACAACAAAGCAGTGTTGCATGCAACTGTTAGTGCCACTTGGAGGGAGGCTTTTATCCAAACTCCAACTGAAATGAGAAATAGACTTCTCCAATGTCATTTGTAGATGTTAGGAAATGAATCGAGGATTACGTAGGATTTTTATATTTTGTTTTAGTTTACTCTATGACTTATGTTAATGTTGTTATTTGGTTTTTCAAGATATTCATGTTGAGACTCTTTTATTTGTATGGTAGCATGGATACATTGGATTGCGTGGGATTTTTATATTTGGTTTGCTTTCACTCTACGACTTATGTTGTTGGTTGTTATTGGGTTTTAGATATCCATAGTAATGTTCTTGTATTTGTGTAATGTCATAAGTACTATGGAAGGGGGACAAGATAATGTGTCTAATGGGTTGGTAGCACCGGGTGAATATTACTTGAATGAGTTTGATACTGACATAATAATAATATGGTTGTGCATTGTTATGAAAGACATGTCCTAGCATACGAAAGAACCTATTAGGGATAGTAAATTGTCAGGACTCGAATGGGTGAGTGAGATTCTTTGCGGACATTCAGTTAGAATATATGAAGCCTTCAGATTGGAGAGACGTGTTTTTTTGAACCTATGTGATTTAATAAGGATAAAAGGTTGGTTGAAAGATAGTCAGTATGTTAGGGTCGATGAACAAGTTGGGAACTTTTTATCTTTGGTTGGACATGGTAACTCCATCAGAGATTTATGCAAGAGATTCCAACGTTCGAGAAAAACAATAAGCAAGTATTTTACTATAGTGTTGAAAGCATTTCTCAAATTGGGAAAAGAGGTTATCAGACCACCTTCCTTTGATGTTAAAACAGATGAGATTCTTATGGATCCTACCCATTTACGCTAATTCAAGGTATGATTTTCATAACGATGTTACACTGTTAAATACATATAGTTGATAATCTTGTATAACACTAGACTTTCATAAAATCACAGGGCTGTGTATGTGCTATTGATGGCACCCACATTAATGCTTCCATCCTTGTGTTGATGCAGATCCTATATAGAGGCAGGAAAGGGACTACTACCCAAAACGTGTTATGTGTTTGTTCATTTGATATGAAATTTACTTTCATGTATGCTGAGTGGGAAGGATTTGCCAACGATTGTTGAGTCCTCTTGGCAACACTTAAGACTCATCGACTGCAATTTCCTCGACCACTAGAAGGTAAATGCTATGTTTATAAGGAGTAATTTTCTTTTTGATTGTATTGCAGTTGCATATTATAACAAATTGATATATACCTTGTTATAGGCAAATACTACATGGTAAATTCTAGTTATGCATCACTTATGGGATTTTTAACTCCATTTAAAGGTGAACGGTATCATCTAAATGATTATAGGGGTAGAGAGAGACAACCTAGAACAGCAAGAGAAATGTTCAACCATAGGCACTCTTCACTAAGGCTGGGCAAACCCATCCTGAACATCCACATACAAAGTCAAGGCCTTACTAGAATTGAAACATGGCTAGGAAACTTCAAAAAAAACTTGAGCTCTTTACCGAGCTTGGAGACGATTGTTGCGGTTTTGTTGAATATATGGAAATCGCGCAACCAAGCCATCTTCAGGAGCAAAAAACCAGACCCACACACCCTCATGGACTCTGCTCTGGCTGGGTTGAAGAATTTCAACAGATAGAACTCCAACTCGAGTAAATTTGGGAACAACAACAACAACCCTTCACGAACATCGAACCCACCACAGGTTGGTAATCTGAAGATTAATATAGATGGATCTTATGAACCTGGACACACCGAAGGCTCGATAGCATGCGTGTGCCGCGATTCCGCCCGGAAGTTGATGGATGGAGTGGCTAAATCGGTGGCATCATTGTATGCCTTTGTAGTGGAAGCTCTTGCTCTGTTTGAAGCCCTAAGTTATTTCTACCCTCAAAGACATGAAGCCTTTGTACTTGAAATTGGCAGCCTGAACTTAGTCAGTGCCTTGATGAGTCCAGATCAGCTCACTTGGGAAGCACATGCTCTTATCTTGAAATGTAAAGGTATGCTATCATCTTTCTCAAATATCCGGATAGCCCATTAACTTAGAGAGGCCAACTCAATAGTAGATTGGGTTGCCAAAGCCCACTGGAAAAGCTCTTTATCTCTGAATTGGGTTATGTCCCCTCCCTATTCCCTTTGGGAGCTTTTATGTACTGAAGCCCACTTATCAGACCCTTCTATATTTTACTAGTTAATGAAATATTTCAATTTCCGACAAAAAAAAAAGAGTATAGTAATTGTTCAAGAAAGTGAAAATCAACTCATCGGGGTACTGTAATCCTTTCATTGTGCAAGCCACGCGGTTACTGTTCACTGGTGCTCTCAAATCTGTTCCCGCGCGCCACTGTAGCTCCGCCTGGCCTGCTGCCAGTCCGGCCGCTCCAGTCGGTGGTTCTGGCCCAAATTTCGTGTGGAAGGTCGCCTGGACCTGCTTTCCATCTTCACCAAAGGAATCTCGCCCAGAATCCTCCGTTGGTGAGATACGGCAGATCTGGGTCATCTTCTTCCTCAAGCTCTCGAACTGGTTCGACGTTTCAACAGAAGCTATTCCGGTCGTCTCCGGCCCCTAATTACAGGTGTGGAGCTTAGTCTCCCCTCTTTATATAGAACCTCAAAAGGAATTTAAGGTTGGTGCATTTCGCCTCTTATGGAATTTCTGGGTTGAGTTGTTGCTATTTTTGCTCCGGCCATGTTGCCTTCAAAGTCCCCAGCGGCCCAAGCCGGGGAACTAGGACCTTCGAAGCCGCCCTCATCGGCCCATGTGGCGAAGGAAGGATACCCCCCTTCAAATCTGAAAGCAAACGAAAGCGTAGCCCCTCCCGAAATGGCCGCCCAGTTAATGCCGCCCTCTGAGGTACGCCTTGCCCATGTGGCATCCAATGCGCGCCTAGCCGGTCGGAGTAGGAGCCGTGGCCGGAAAATGTCGAGACCCCCTCCTCAAAAGAAGGCAGTCCCTCGGAGCAATCCCTTACAAGGCACGAAGTCGTGGGTTGCTGTCGCAAAATCTGCGGAAAAAGGTTTTAACTTAACCTATATACCTCTTGTCCTAGTAGGTGATGAACATGCTGTTAGAATTCCGGAGGATGTTTTAGATGCCACGGATCCTAAATGGTCTCAATGCCTAGTGGGGTATTTCGTTGGGAAAAAACTCCCTTTCAAGCTTGTTGAATCTACTGCGAAACATATATGGGGCCACCATTTGTCTGATATGTTGGCCAACAAAGATGGCTTTTACTTCTTCAATATCTCGGATGAGGAGTACCGGCGATCGATCTTGGATAATGGCCCGATTACCATAGCTAGGGTCCCTCTAATCTTATAGCAATGGCATCCGCTGATTGACCTTAAGAAGGGGCAGCATCTTGTACTTTCGGTCTGGCTAAAACTAAGGAACATTCCTCATGCTCTATGGTTGGCCGCGGGCATAAGTACCATAGCAAGTGTCATTGGCAAACCATTATATGTGGACCGCCAAACTGAATCTATGCGTATGATTTCATATGTCCAAGTATGTGTTGAACTTGAGGCCTCTCATGTGCCTCGGGAATCAGTGGAGGTGATCCTGGGCAATACACTTCGGTCGATAGCTGTGGAGTATGAATGGAAACCAGTCGCTTGCACTCTTTGTGGTACCTTCGGCCATAAATGTCCTCCCATGGAGGCGCAGGCCCCTGCCATGCAAAAACCTTCTTCAGTCATCTTAGAAGACCCCCAGGAGGAATGGACCATAGTGACATATCGTCAGAGCAGAAGGTTTGGTAATAAGGAGAGTCGGCCTGCTCCGGAGGCTCATCTTCTGCCTTTGGACCGAACACACCAGGGCGTGGAGGCTTTGGTCCAGGTTGGCAATATGACTCCGCAAGCGAGCACAAATCCTATCCTCCCTGAGCCTAGGGACAGTGATACTCAGAACCTAGAGGACACGGTGAGGCACTCCCAGAGCGGGGAAGCATCGTCGGTCTCTTCTGACCAATCCACGGCCGCGGCCAAGCTCGATCATCTTGGGACCGGTAGTGATGCTGATCTCTCTCCATTGGTCCCTCTAACAACCTGTAAGATGTTGGCAGAGTCGCAAAATGCCAGGCTCACTCGAGGAAAGCAGGTCACTAATCTGCCCCCGCATCACTCTCTTGCATCCAAAGCAAATCCAACGGACCTGAGCATGTCCAGAAACCCGAGGCTGCTTCCTAAGAAGAAGAAGCCACCGGGTTCTAAAAAATGGTAACCATCTCGCTCCCTTCCCAATGTATATAGGCGTTTGGAATATTAGGGGTCTTGCTCACCCGTTAAAGCAAGCTGAAATCAGGAATATGGTGCGTGCGAATCAGCTGAGTTGCATCGGTATTTTGGAGACAAAAGTTCCTATCTCCCTGTTCACAAGCGTGTCATCCAGGCTTCTACCGGGCTGGTTGTGGACCAACAATTATGAGAGTTTTGACCGCGGTAGAATTTGGGTTGGTTGGAACCCTCAAACGGTCTCATTAGAGGTATCCTCGTCCTCTTCTCAAGTTATTCATGCTCAAATGCGGATCTTGGCGTCCCAAAAGCATTGTTTTATCTTGGTAGTCTATGCGGAGCACACGTTTGTCTCTAGAAGGACTCTCTGGGCGAATCTTACCACTTTGGCCCCGTCCCGGGAAAACTCGCCCTGGATTGTGGCAGGGATTTCAATGCAATTCGGGATCCTTCTGACAGAATTGGAAGTTCAGACATATGGCCGCCGTCTTTCAATGAATTGCGGCAATGTTTAGACCATACTGGACTGGAAGACCTAAGGTATACAGGCTTCCGGTTCACGTGGTTTACCTCATCGGGGGAGAATAAAAAACAAAGGAAGATCGACCGGGTCTTAGTCAATGCTCATTGGCGAAACGCCTTTTCCTTCTCGTTGGCCGCGTTCTTAGCCTCGGGGATCTCCGATCACACGCCAATGGTGATTTGGATATCCAGCCCATCCAACGCAAGTAAGCCATTCAAATTCTTTAACTTCTGGTTAGAGCATCTTGAATTTCGGTCGATCCTTAGTCAGGTGTGGGACACCGATATCCTCCGGACTCCGATGTTCTCTCTATGCTGGAAGCTCAAGCTTCTAAAGGCTCGCCTTAAGCAACTCAACCGAGACTCTTTCTCGGATATCTCAACAAGGATGTCCCAAGCCAGGTTGGTTCTTTCTTCGACCCAGAATGCTCTTTTGCTTGATCCGTCCAATCAAGCTTTAGCCGACCAAGAGAAATCCCAGCTTCAGACATTCGTGGAATTGAGAGCGCAGGAAGAATAGTTTTATAAGCAGAAGTCCAGAATTCGCTAGCTCAAAAAGGGTCATTTGAATACCCAATATTTTCACCATTATGTGAACAAAAGATAGAATTCCAATAGGATCCTATCAGTTACGAATGAATCTGGGGCGATCATCTCGGAACAGGATGAAGTCAGCAAGTTCGTAGTCTCTCATTTCGAACAACTGCTGGCTCATCGCCCTCTCCTCTCTCATCCCACCATCCAGGACCTTCGGGATGTGATCCAACACTCTATCAGTGAGCAACAGGTTAGCTCCCTAACCACACCTATCTCAGATAAGGAAATTAAGGCCACCGTTTTCGCTCTACCGACCGGGAAAGCTCCGGGGCCCGATGGGTTTAACGTAGAATTTTTCAAATCATCCTAGGACATTGTGGGCCCTTCGGTGGTGGAGGCTATCAAGGACCTTTTTCGGTCCGGAAGCCTCCTGAGGGAAACAAACATGACAATCATATGCCTACTGCCCAAGGTGCCTAATGCTTCATCTATTAATGATTATTGACCTATTGCTTGCTGCAACACTATTTATAAATGCATAACGAAGATTCTGGTGAATAGACTGGCGCCTATCCTTCCTTCCATTGTCAGCTCTCCTCAGAACGCTTTTGTTCAAGGGAGACACATTAGCGACAACATTCTTCTAGCTCAGGAATTATTCTGCGGCTTCCACCATGATCCTTACCTCCCAAAATGCGCAGTCAAAGTGGACTTCAAGAAGGCTTATGACACGGTGGACTGGGATTTCCTAGAAATGGTGCTGAGCGCATTCGGCTTTCCAGTATCCTTCACTACGCTGATTATGTCCTGCGTCAAGACGGCCAAATTCTCGGTGTCCATCAATGGTGACCTCCACGGTTTCTTTTCGAGTGGCCACGGCATTCGTCAAGGTGACCCTATCTCTCCATTCCTTTTTACCTTGGTGATGGAAGTCTTTTCGGGAATTCTGGATAAACAGGCCTCCGAGCCAGGGTTTAAATTCTTCTGGCGGTGCAAAGGGACCCGGCTTTCCCACCTTTTCTTCGCCAATGATGTGCTCTTATTCGCTGAGGCAAACAGCCATTCGGTGGCCCTGCTGAAGGAAGGGCTTGACCACTTCTCGGGTTGGTCTGGACTACTCCCCAACCTCGACAAGAGTGACATATTCTTGGCCGGGGCCTTCGGGGACCTTCGGCACTCTATCCTCAATACTCTCGGGTTCAAAGAAGGTGCATTGCCTGTTCGGTACCTAGGAGTCCCAATCATAGCCTCTAGGCTTGGCAAAGTGGACTGCCTTAGCTTAGTGAATGCCATCACAGCCAGAGCTAAATCTTGGTCTCAACGTTTCCTATCTTTCGCGGGACATCTCCAGCTCATAAAGTCTGTCCTGCATTCCATTCAAGTATATTAGGCTTCCCTCTTCATCCTCCCGAAGTCTGTTATCGCCCAGATTAAGCAGGTGCCTCGTCAGTTCCTATGGAAAGGGCCGAATCTGGGTGTGGGGGGAGCCAAGGTCGCATGGATTGATGTGTGCCGCCCCATAGAAGAGGGTGGATTGGGTATTCGTCGTCTTATGGATAGCAACCGGGCCTCCATGCTTAAACACATTTGGATTCTGTTTACAGACAAGGAATCCATGTGGTGCAAATGGATTCATTCCAATTTTCTGAAAAGGCGAAATTTCTGGCACGCGACAAAACCCGTCTTCTGTTCGTGGGCATGGAAAAAGCTTCTGGATCTTCGAGCCGCATTCCAACCTCATTTCTAGTGGAGGATTGGTAATGGCCAGACAAGATCCTTTTGGTTTGACGCTTGGCACTCTCTTGGCCCATTGTATAAGCAATTCTTGGATAGGGAAATCTACTGCTCGGCTATTCCTCAGAATGCCAAAGTGGCGGAGGTGCTCTCGCTTCTTCCGAGGGTATCCCAAACAGTAGTGGCAGTCTTCTCGCGTCTGCAGCCCCTGCCCCCCCTCATACCTTCCTCGCCGGACTCTTTCCGATGGCGCCCTCACCACTCAGGTTGTTTCTCTATTGCGTCAGCGTGGGATCTCATTCGATCTCGTGGAACAGTGGTGCCGTGGTCCACCTTCGTATGGGATAAGGGCATCACCCCAAGGCATTCTTTTTTGATGTGGCTCTCCACCCTAGGTAGGCTTCTTATTCAAGTATATCTCCTTAATTATCGTAGAATACAGGAGGGTCGGTGCGCTTTCTGTAACAGTCGGCCCGACTCCACCAACCACCTCTTTTTCGGTTGCCATTTCACCGGCGCCTTGATTCTTTTTTGGGCGGCCCGATGTAATATTGTGTGGCGTAATAGGGGATGGCAAGATAATGTTCGATGGGCTATGGACCACATCAGTGGTAACCAATTCTACAAATTGATAGCCTGGTTCTCCTTTGGAGCTCTTTGCCACATCATTTGGACGGAAAGAAACAATATCCTATTTCGGAGTTGCCCCCGCCCGATCCCGGCGATCAAGAACCACCTTCTCAAGATGGTCTAGGACAAAGCCCTGTCCATGAAGCATATTCAAGACAATCCCCGAAACAGGCGGATGCAGAGAGGCTGGAACATCCCTCCCTCCATTTTTGAGTAGTCGGGCGCTGTCCTTGGTGTTGTTGTTGTGGCCACTTGTTTGGCCCTAGTTTAGCTCTTGCTTTGTCTGCCAAACCGCCTAGCACCAACAGTGACACCTGCTTAGTTGTCATCGTGGGGGCTAAGCTTGCTTCTCAGACTTCCTTGTTTTCTCTTTCTTTGATTGGATATATCATACTTACCTTACCAAAAAAAAAAAAAACTCATCGGGGTACTGTTCACCAGTTCTCTCCCTAGCTTTTTCCCACCCAGTTCTGTTCATCTTCTCCAGGCCTCTGTGCTGCACCTGATTGAGCCAACGGTTTCGCCTGAAATTCAGAGTAGATGAGTGCCTAACATCCCTCTTCCTCTCCACAGAAGGAATTCTGAGTTGATCCCACTTGTTGGACGCCATGGCAAATCTAGCTTGACGTTGTTTCTTCTTCTGCGACTCAGCAACAGGGCCATGGCAACGATGGGTCCGCCTCCTCCCGTGGCTCATGCCACAAACTCTGGTACACCTTTGACCCTAAAGAAGAAGGTTGTGGTCCAATCTGGACTAATTGAAGCCGACCTAACCGCGCCTGCTCGTTCGAATCTGGTAAAGGGGAAACACTCTGCAGAACCAGCGGATGGTTCTGCCCCAACGAAGGCGCAGGTAATGAGCCCATCTCAACCTGGTAGGCACAGCCGTAGTTGAGGCAGGGCACTCTCCAGGCACCCTCATCCTCGGATAGACCAAACCGGGAGTACGCCCCGCCCTGCTCCTAGAACATGGGCGGCGGTAGCAAAATCAGCAGAGAAAGGGTATGCACTCTCTTATATCCCACCTACACCTGTTGGGGATGATCTAGTTGTTAGCATTTCTGAGGAGATTCTTGAAGCCATAGACCCCAAACGGAAAGCATGTCTTGTGGGGTACTTTGTGGGCAAAAAGTTGTCTTTTAAACTAGTTGAATTTGTTGCAAAGCATGTATGGGGGCTGCATTTAGCTGAAATGATGATGGCCAATGACGACGGGTTCTATTTCTTTCATATTCCTGATGATAGTTTTAGACGCTCAATCTTGGATAATGGCCCTATCACCATTGCAAGGGTACCTCTCATCTTTCAACAATGGCACCCTTTTATAGAACTCAAAAAAGGTCAACATCAATCCCTACCGGTTTGGATCAAACTGAGAAATATCCCATTCTCCATGTGGTCGGCAATAGGCATTAGTGCCATAGCTAGCGCCATTGGTAAACCCCTATATGTGGATCCTCAAATGGAGAGCATGAGAACGATTTCATATGCCCGGGTCTGTGTCGAATTAGATGCCAAGCAAGCTCGACGGGAGTCTGTAAAGTTAATCCTTGGAGATACTACCCGCACAATTCTAGTGGAATACGAATGGAAACCGATCTCCTGTCCTAAATGTGGCACTTTCAGGCATAAATGCCCACCAGCAACTACAGATGCCCCTCCTACCCCAACTGCCCCGGTGGCCCCTTCCATAAATGTTGCAACCGAGAGCTCAGAGGCATAGACAACAGTAGGCAAACGTGGCCGTCTAACCATAATAGCCGAGGCTACCCAGAATTCCACAAGGGCCGAGCCTACTCAGAATGTCCCAATAGGTGACATCATGATCCCGATAGAAGCTACCCCAATGGCAACACCAGCGGACTCCCCAACGGCCTCTTCTGATGAGGAAGTGGATGGCAATGATGTTGGTAGTAATATAGGCAGCGAGGAGGAGGAAGACATACCTCCAACCCCCCCCAACCACTTGGAAAAAACACGCTGAAGCCCAAGCTTCACAAGCTGATCTCGGGAACCCGCCCAATGTCAACAACAGACGGACCCCCTTGCAGGCTGCGAATCTAGCAAAACGACTAACCCGACTTCCCGAAAAAAGAAGCCGATTGGTCTTCGTAAACGGTAACCCTACACCCTCTTCCTTTTTGTACATAGGTATATGGAATATAAGGGGCCTTGCCGACCCACTAAAACAGGCTGAAATCAGAAATTTTGTTCGTTCCAACAAACTCTTATGTATTGGTATTCTGGAGACTAAGGTCCCTCAAAACTTTTTCCCAAGATTGGCCTCATCTCTACTGTCGAGGTGGGAATGGATAGCCAACTATGATATGTCACATAGAGGTTGCATCTGGGTTGGTTAGAACCCCCTCTGTGTTCAGTACATGGTGGCTTCTATCTCTTCACAAGTCATTCATGGCCATTTGAGGATCTTGGCAAATCAAAAGGAATGCTACCTCTCAGTCGTTTATGCGGAACACACCTTTGTGGCACGTCGAACTTTATGGATAGATCTTATACATAATAGCACTGCATTGGAAGCCCACCCCTGGTAAGTTGCCGGCGACTTCAATGCCATTAAGGACCCAACTGATAGGATCGGCAGTTTCGATGTTTGGCCCCCGTCCTTCAGCGAGTTCGGCCACTACCTAAACCAAGTTGGACTCGAGGACTTAAGATACATAGGCTTCTGCTTTACCTGGTCTACTTCCTCAGGTACTCGACGTAAATAGAGGAAAATTGATCGAGTCCTCATCAATGCAATGTGGAGGAATGCCTTCTCCTTTTCCGAGGCGTCCTTCCTGGCTTTGGGAGTTTCTGACCACTCTCCAATGGTAATAAAAATCTTTGACCCACCGTTCTCTAACAAACCGTTCAAGTTCTTCAACTTTTGGATAGAACACCCCTCCTTTTTGTTAATGGTGTCGCAAGTTTGGGAATCAGAGATTTTGGGGTCGCCTATGTACTCTCTTTGTCGTAACTAAAGCTCCTTAAGGGCCACCTCAAACAGCTTAATCAACATGCCTTTGCAGACATTTCAGTTAGAACTTCTCGTGCAAGGTCAGATTTGTCCGCGCTTCAGGATATGCTTGCCAAGGACCCCTTAAATCAGTCCTTGGCAGATCAGGAGCACGCCTCCCTTCGAGCCTTCTCTGATCTTCAGACCCAAGAGGAGTCCTTCTATAAACAGAAATCCTGCATCCGTTGACTCAAGGAAGGTGATCTTAACACCCAATACTTCCATCATTATGTTAACAAACGAAACAGTGGCAACCATATCCTCTCCATCATTGACGACGCTGGCAATCTCCTCTCAGACTCAAATCAGATCAGCGACACGTTGTGGCCCACTTTGAAGACATCCTAGCACCACACCCGGCTCCGATCAGACCTAACTCCCTTGATCTTCGGTCGCTGATTCACCAGCAATTGGATACCAACTAGGTAAGTTTCCTCTCTAGACCTTTTACGGATACTAAAATTAAGAACACCTTGTTCTCATTACCGGGTGGAAAGGTGTCGGTCCCGGATGGCTATAATGTCGAATTCTTCAAATTCTCCTAGGACTTGGTAGGGGGTCTGTTCTTGCAGCGATAAAGGATTTCTTTCTCTCGGGTTCTTTGCTCCAAGAAATCAATACTACTATCCTCTGCTTGATTCCTAAAATCCCTAATGCCTCCACCATGAATGACTTTCGACCCATTGCATGTTGCAACACCATATACAAATGTATTACTAAGCTCTTAGCCAATAGACTTGCTTGTGTCTTACCGTCCCTGATTAGCCCCTCCCAGAATGCCTTTGTCAAGGGACGGCGTATCAGCGACAATATTCTCCTAGCCCAGGAGCTTTTCTGTGAGTTCCATCATGAACCTTACTTACGCAAATGTGCAATCAAGGTAGACTTTAAAAAGGCGTATGATACAGTGGATTAGGGTTTCCTGGAATCGGTGCTCTTGGCTTTCGGTTTTTTGGACATGTTCACCAAGTTGATTATGACTTGTGTCAAAACAGCCAAGTTCTCTATCTCAATCAACAGGGAGCTACACGATTTTTTCTCCAGTGGACGGGGTCTTCGACAAGGTGACCCTATATCTCCCTTTCTATTTAACTTATTCATGGAGATCTTGTCGAGCATTCTATACAAGCAAACCCGCAAGCCAGGCTTTAAATTCTTTTGGAGATGTAAAGACACTCAATTGTCCCACCTCTTCTTTGCGGATGATGTACTGATATTCTCGGAAGCCACGACTAGGTCCATGGATTTGTTGAAAACAGAACTTGACCTCTTCGTGAGCTGGTTCAGCCTCACTCCCAACTTGACCAAAAGTGAGATTTATTTATCTGGCGGCCATGGGGACCTACGTAATCACATCTTCTCTACCTTCGGCTTCCAAGAAGGGCATCTACCGGTATGTTATCTCGGTGTCCCTATTATATCTTCGCGTCTTGGTAAAATGGATTGTGAATCACTCATCAACTCTATTACTGCTCGAGCCTAATCCTGGTCCCATAGATTTCTGTCATTCGCGGGGCGCCTACAGCTTATCAAGTCGGTGCTCCATGCCATCCAAGTGTTCTGGGCTAACGTATTCATGCTACCCAAGTATGTGCTTGCTCGTATAGAACAGATACTCAGACAATTCCTTTGGAAAGGACCAAACCTGGGTGTAGGGGGTGCCAAAGTTTCGTGGGAGGACGTTTGCCTTCCCAAGGAAGAAGGCGGGTTAGGCCTCCGTAGACTCTTAGATTGTAACCGAGCATCTACGCTTAAACATATATGGTTGCTCTTCACAGACAGGGAATCACTATGGTGCAAATGGATCCACTCTATGTTCCTGAAAAATAGGAACTTTTGGTGCGCCCCCAACCCCACCTTTTGTTCATGGACTTGGAAAAAGATTCTGGACCTCCGCCCAACCTCTCAACACTTATTCCAATGGCGGATTGGTAATGGATGCTCTACTTCTTTTTGGTTTGATTCATGGCATACCCATGGACCTCTGTACAGGTTTGTCTCGGATAGACAGATTTATGACTCCGATATTTCCCGCAAAGCGACGGTTGCTGAAGTGCCGGCCAACCCCATCCTTGCATCTCAAGTTAGTGCTGACTTTGCGGCCTCGCTGCATTCTTTCCCACCCTTGGAACCGCCACAATCTGATCAGTTCTGTTGGACAGCACACCCTTCGGGCGAATTTTCGATAGCAACGGCATGGGACCTGATTCGTGGAAAAAAGGTGACCGTGTCTTGGCATTCTTTTATATGGGACCGTTACCTAGCTCCGCGTCATTCTTTCCACCTTTGGCTGGCCACCCTTGGAAGACTCCCAACCCAAGTATTCCAGGAAGGCACATGCCCTTTCTACAAGCGTCGTCCTGATTCCATGGATCACCTCTACTTTAGATGTACTATTACTGGGGCCTTAGCGTCGTTTTGGGCTGCACTATGCAATATTGTTTGGTGCAATAGGAACTGGTACGAAATTCTGTCCTAGGCCACCCATCTTCTTCATGGTCAACAATTTCACAAGACCGTTGCTCGGTTCTCCTTCGTTGCCCTTTGTCATATCATATGGATAGAGAGGAATAACATCCTCTTTCAGGACCAATCCCTGTATGTGCCGGCCCTTAAAAGACACCTCCAACAGATTGTCAAGGACAATGCTCTAATGTTCAAACATGTTCAGGACACGCCAAGCAATCAGAGAGTCCAATGAAGTTGGGGTATAGCTCCTTCGATCTTTCAGTAACGACCGCTATGCTCCATCTTCTTTGTTTGTAGTTTAGTCTTTTTTTACTTTGCCTTTGATGTAGTAGTTCTCTTTTAGTCTTGCCTTCGACATCCTTCTACCCGCATTGACGTCTCTCAATGTCATCACGAGTATAAGGTTTTTGTCGGTTGGCCCCTTGTAATTCGATCTTTGGAAGGATAATATACTTAACTTACCAAAAAAAAAAAAACTCATTGGAATTTTGAAAATGGGGGTCGGAATAAAAATGTGCCGCCAGTTTAGGATAAACATCTTCATTCTAAACATAAAGATTTTTCATATGAATTTCCTCGAAATACTTCGATAAAAACAGCCCATGAGATTCAAAGAAGTCAAAGTTCACAAATGGTGAGGCATAATTTCTTGAGATAAAAGGAGAGATTGAAATGATTGTCACGTTCAATCGACAAATAGTAAGGATAATTGAAACTTAAAAACTTGAAAGAAACACTTGGTTGGTCAAAAATCAGCATACACCCTTTCATTGTTGGATGTATGCCCTTAAGCAATCGTGTAATAGTTACATGTTAGGGATTTCAGTTGTACTTTCTTATTATTTAATTAATGGCAAAGACGTATTCATTCATTTGTCCAATTATTATTATTATATATATATAAATGATTTCATAAGATCAGTTGTGACCGGACCTATTCTTAAGACGTTAAGAATATGTGTGATAGGTCCACTGTTAAACTAAATCTTTAAACTGTTCACGGTCGATGGATCATTAAATGGATATTAATGATCCTGTTGAGACTGGTGTATTCGTAACTTCACAATTAAGTATTGGATACTCAAGGGAATGACGAGTCACGAGTCATTGGGTATCGCGACGCCCGAGTTAGAACACAGGTCCTTGTACAAGACAAGTTCACTGAACGTGACACGCATTGAACAATTAACAATATGGAAGCTTTTAGCATGGTCAATGTTTAATCATTCATGGTCTGGTCTTGTGTAAATAATCCTTAGACTTAAGGCACAGTGTTGACTTGTGTGTTGGATGGCTATGGTTCACAGGTATGCATATTGACGGTTCGTTGCTCCATCTCTGTCCTTGATGGTCATAGTTTGTTCACATACGAAGTTACACGTGTGCACAAAATGGAATCTGTCTCCTTGTTACATGCAAGGTACAATAATGATGTCCTATACGATCTAATCGTGACACAGCATTAAAATCATCGGCCGGGGTTGCAATCGAAAATAAATTGTTTATGTCTCGTATAAAGTGCATGTCGATTAGGTTTGTGCATATGATCGAATTGGTGGCTTGACAAATATTCCATGGTTTTTGTTCGATCGGGACATAGTAACACAAAGGGATTGAATTACACTGTAGCCAAAGCTAACAGGTTCATTATGTTCTTAAAGCATTCACAATGTCTGGATAGACATCACCTATTGCTAGATGTCAATCATGGCTTGTAAGACCTAAAGATTGATCGGGACAATCAATTCTCTTTGAAGTACTAATGTGTTAGTGCAAGTCTTACTACCAGCTCAGTATTGAACATAGGGATGTCACACACCATAACCAATTCAAGATAACGTTGAGCGGAAATGACAATATTGCAAATATGTTTGCAATTACGGCAATTGAATTGAGTCGGACTGAAATTAAATTAAATGAGATTTTATTTAATTTTTTGTCATGGACGCACATGCATATGATGCATAGGCACGCTCGAAATGGACGCATATTGATGTGCCCAAAAATGCATGCATGCTGATATATATATTTATATATATGGATAAATATATATATTTATATATATGATATATATAATATATTTTTAAAAAGGATAAAAGTGCACGTGTGCATGTGATGGTCAGCAACTAACAATTGCTGACCATGTGATCGTGTGCACATGCACGGTCAGACTGTTGACCGTGCGCCATGCGCACATGCACGAAGTGCACAATCTGCACAACGTGCGCAAATTGATCTGATCAGTTCTGCACTTTGCGCACTTCCTAATCAATTAACGCACAATCAGTTCTTGTGTGCGTATATGATTGCTGATCAGAAAGCTATTCAGGTGTGCGAGTGAAAAATGTTGTAGAGAGAAAATCAGTTTTCTCCTTCAGTTTTGATTGCCATAAACAAAATACGAGAGAGAGTGCGGAGTCCACAAGATTGTTAGCACAATTGAAGTGATGTTTTTCCGCGGGATCTTTCTTCCATTCGTCGAAGATTGGTGGTGTGTCTGAATTAGAGGTCTGACGTTTATGAGGCTCAAACTGAAGAACATTTGAATTAGTCGCTTCGGGCACTCTACAAGAGGTAATCCGATTAGCCACTTCGTAATTCTGATTTTTTATTGAAACGCACAAACAACGCCTCTGGAGATACGTGTATATATTTTTATTTCCGCTGCGTATATGTATAATTTACCTATGCACGTTACGTGAAAAGCCAATAGTGGTATCAAAGCCAATCCTTAGGTGTATTCGTGCGTTTCCTTGAATCAAAAATCCGTAGATTATTTAATTTTCCATTTGGCTTCTGCAAAATGATTCTCGAATGTGAATTTGAGGGCGACAACATTGTTACCGCTTGGAAATATGCATGTGAAAATTGTTTCACCACTTTTGATTTCTTGACGCAGCTTGCGTTGCGACCATGAATTTGATTCAATGCAAAAAAAAATTTGTACCTTCCAGAGCTTTAAATTTTGCAATTTTTTTGCTCGCGCGAAAGGGTGGTGATCATGGAAAAACCCTTAATCAATGTGATTGATGTACGGATGAATGTATGATGATTACAAGTATTTTTTGGGGTTGTAATTATTAAATGAAGGTTGTGCCCTTCCTTTTATTTTTTCACATAATATTATTTTTTAGTAGTAAATTTTGTATAGTCAATTGTTGATGTATACATTACAAGAAGATTACGTGGAGGAGCCATTAAGCCAGAGAACTCTATGGGCCCGGTCCATGAAGAGTTCAAGGATCGAAGAAGAAGTGAAGAGCATCTTCATTATTAAAACATTAAAATGACTAAATGATGTCTCATTGGCTCGAGACGCATTAAGACATAATTCCATGATCACCACGTAGGATAAATATTTGACATCTATTTATTTATTCTGTTTTATGTTATTATGCATGTTAAATCGGTTAATGTGCAAAGTGAGACCGTAATTAACAACCCAAACCTCCTTATTAAATATATTAAGTCGAAACGGGTTTCGAACTCATGGCCTTCTATCGTTGTGGTTTGATCCAACATTATAGTGGTTGATTGACCAGTTATGGATACATAGGGGTCAATTGCCATTCATAATATTGGACCACTCCATTATGCATATGATGTTGTCGAGTTGAAACCAAATGATTTCCAATGACCGTCAGGTGAGGGGATTGTTTGTTTTTCAATACTTGCATGAGATGATGGGCAAGACTTAACTATGATCATGAAGTCAATAATTGTCAGGTAAGACTTTTATGGTCTAGAGGCCGAAGGTATGATTGGGACTCACATATGATGCGTTGAACAAGTTAGTTCACTCACTAAGTTCATAGTACACCAATAACTGTCAGGTGAGGTGGACTATGAGCTAGTGGGACTCTAATCCCCACTAGTAATCTTTACCCAACAAAAATTGCCATTTCCCATTTTAAGGAGTATGAAATCCGAATATAAATTTAGTAGGAGGACCTATTTCATTTGAAGGCCAAAATGAAATATTTATTTTGAAATACAATGGCTAACAATTTATTTTCTGCACAAATATTTATTACTCTGAAAATGGTGAACACAAACCTCGATACTCGACAAGAATTGTTTGACTGGACCCAATTTCACCGACTAGGTGAGAAATTTGAGAATTGTTCTCAATTAAAAAAAAATCGGGTATATGCTTGATGAAAATATGCCAAAATCCTTTCATGAGGGTGGGACTCAAGAGGAACGTGTCACTTATGATAAGTGGCATGATAATGACTTAAAATTTAGGTCATATATACTTGCTTTAATGAATAATGAATTTCAGAAGAAATATGAAAATATGGAAGATGCTAGGTCGATCATCTTGCACTTAAAAGAACATTTTGATGAGAATGGTTGAACCTCTAGATATGAGATATCTAAGGCATTGTACCGTATGAGGATGGCTGAGGGTTTATCAATTAATGATTATACTTTGAAAATGATTTGGCACATTGAAGAATTGGCTAGGCTAAATCTTGTAATGGACAATGAGTTAGCTGTGGATTTGATCCTCCAATCTTTACCCGATTACTTCTCTAGTTTTGTCTAAAACTTTCACATGCATAAGATGGAGAAAACTCTTGTTGAGTTACATAGTATGCTGGTAGTTTATGAGAAGGAAATGCACAACACGAGGCCTAATATAGTGGCCATGGCTAAGGCTTCTTCTTCAAAGAGTAAGATTATTTTGAAGAAGAAATGGAAGAAGCTTATGAAAGCTGTTGTGCAATCAAAGCCCAAGGTTGATAAAGGGAAATGTCATTACTGTGGTGTCAAGGGGCACTGGAGAAGGAATTGTAAGAAGTACCTTGCGAGCTTGAAGGTCAAGCCCAAGGACCCACCTCGCGAAGGTATGGTGTCTATGCTTATTGAGACTAATTTTATGGTTAGTGCTGAATCCAGCTTATAGGTTCTAGATTCTACTGCAACTTTACATATTTGCATGTCTTTGCCGAATCTGGAAATAAGCAGGATGCTGGGGTGAAATGAGATTGTTCAGACATTTGCAAATAGAGCAAGGGTTGCTGGATTAGCTGTAGGGACTTTCGTTTATGTTTACCTTCTGGACATGTGTTGGTTTTAAAGAATTGTTTGTATTATGAGAATGCTATTAGGAACATCATCTTATACCTCGTTTGAGTAAAGAGAATTACGAATTTTCTTTTGTTGATGATGTATGTTCTATTTATTCTAATAGAAGATGTGTTGGTTCTGGTTTATTAACCAATAATCTTTATACCATTACAATGTCTGGTAATGTGATTACCAATGTTAATAAGCAAAATAACAATATAAATACCATAACTAATAAACACTCTAGAGATAGTCCAAATCCAAAGTATGTTTGGCATCTTCGTTTAGGTCATATTGGAGAAGACAGAATCGACAAGTTAAGTAATGATGGGTGTCGCGACCTAAAAATTTTCTCTCGGGCACTAGGCGGAAATGGTAATGCCCAAAAGATTTTAGAGGGTAATGCCTATTTGCTTTAGGCGCGAGCTCTCCCATGCCTTACCTAATTGCGACTTGAGTTCACTTGAAAAGAAATGTTCAATTTTGAAGTCGCCACTAATCGTTTTGGGATAGGTAGATTAGACACCTAATCGAGTCGGGGGAGAATTGACTCGATTCTACGAAACCAGAGATTCTAGAGTCCGGGGACTTGCTTACGCTAATATTTCTATTAACGTGCTTTTGGTACCTAATTAGTCAGAATGATTTCTAAGTGCTCATACAATCTTGATAGTATTTTAGTCCTAAAGGTCAAAGCCATTTTTGTAGGTGAGCATGCAATATGTTTTTGTGATTTTCTCATTTTAAGTCCTAAACTAGACTAATCTATCCTAGAAAAGGAAATTAGCCAAACAAGGCATTGAAATGCGGAGCAAAAGATAAACACTCAAGCAATTTAAAGGAAATTATTCTAAGTGTGAAAAAATAAAACCCGCAACTCATCAGGTATTAAGAATTACAACCTTTTCCAAATGATAAAGAGGGATCGGAACGGACATCGGTCAATCGCGATTCTTCAACAAATAAAAGAGCATCCTGTCGGGACATGAAATGCCTAATCATGCATCTAATGATTGAATGCAAATAAAGGCAATCAAATGGCCTTGGGGTCAGCCTTTGCAAGCATGCAATTTCAAGATTCGTGCCTAAACGAGTGGTCGGGATTTATTATCATTGATCGAGCCCATTGACTCTCCACTTTGCACAAGCGTCGTGAGAGGGTAATGGCATCGATCCTAAGGCTTAAATGATGTAATTTGATACTCTAATGTCGAGCATACATCGGAGGATCGAATCGAATATTCAAATAGACAGCAATCATGAGATATTTGAGGAACACGACATAAAAAACATGAATTAAAAGTGATGTCCTTATTTTTGTGCAAATCTCGCCCAACGACCATGAAACACAAAATTTAATCATTAAGAAATCTCAAGAATGAGGTTTGAGGGTGCAAGTATCAATTTCGGCCACATGAAACTTGAATACTTGAAAACATTGTCAAACTAAACCCATAAATCAGAAAATGAACTGGTTTTCCCCGGAGGTCAGACAAAGCCTGTTTTTTCCTGACACTTTAAAGAATTAAAAAAATAACAGACGACAACCTAAAATCACGAAAATTTACGAAGACATAGATCAATGTGTTCTGAGAAACTTTCATGTTTTGAGTTTTTGCAAATAATGACTACAACCCCATCTTATTTGAGAAATAAAAACAGAACAGATTGCTGTTCTGGAATTTGAAAATTTGACCTAGAAAGATCAGTAACGTGGAGGTTGATATGACCGAGTTAAAAATTTAGTATGGTCTTGAAAAGTTTTCACAAGATATCCATGGGTGTGTTCTACAACTTTCATGTGAAACACTTTTCCAAATTCTGTTTGGGAAAAATCATGAAAAATCAACAAACCGCGAGGGTCGGTCAGAAAAGAGTGAGAAACAATGAAGAACAGCAACAGTTTTCATTTTTCCAGATTTCAGGACGAGATTTGAAGGCCCGATTCATACAGTAGATGATGTCTTGTCGGGGCCCATAAATACTCAAATCGAAGATTGGGACGTCGAGATCGATTAACTCAACTATGGCTTCCTCAAAAAATGTCGTTTAGAAGGTCACATGGCTATTGGAAGTGAGAGGGGTCAGAAAAACGATTTTTGCACAAAACTTGGGATACCACTCAGCAACAACCGGCATGCATACAGAAGCTATTTACCATCATTTTAGGCTCAAAGATAGCAAAGCACAGCAACAAACTTATCTTGAAAATATGGCAAGAACATGAGACCAAACGGGTCCTTATTCGACCGGCAAATGCCGAGTTTTAGGTCAAGGCCGAACCTACCTTTGTCGACGGACGCTCGAACCTCAAACGAGCTATTTGGCCACCCAAGGGATGTCTTGAACGGCCACGAACAGCTCGGCAATTCTCTGATTCAAGGAAGAAATTGAAGTCATAAGTAAAGCGAAATGGCAAAATATAAGCGACGAAAGAAGATACAAAGAAACGAGGGACTCCGGCGGCGGAATGGGTAGACTCTGGGCACGGCGAGCTCAAGAACACGTCGGAGGGTGGTGTCACAAAGCTGAGGGGGCCAGGATGAAGGAGAGAGAGAGTCTGTCGGTAGTGGTGGTGGTTCGCCAGAGGGGGGCGGGCCGGCGATGCACGGTGGTCGGAGGTGGAGCGGCCGAGGGTGAGAGAGGGAGAGGGAGAGAAGAGAGAGTGTGTCTTTCTATCTTAAAATGCAGCCCTCAAAAAATGATCCCCCCTCTAGGATTTTTGGAAAATTTGTCATTTATATAGTCACTTAAGTGATCTAATCTTGACCCTTTATCAAGCAATGGTTGAGATTTAACTTGTTCCCTAAATTTGTGGTATTTTTGTAATTATGGCTCAAGAAGGTGAAATGGGCTTGGCTTTGGGAAATTGGTCAAAAAAGGGGGCAAAAATGGCTAGAAATGGTCAAAATCCAGCCATTTCACCAGATCTCTAGCGAGCTGGTCGGATCGGGTCAACCCGGTCAAACCCGGGTTGACCGGTTTGACTGATTCTTGACCGGGCCGGTTTAAAGGTCAAACGAACTCCGATTTTGATGAAATTTTCACCAAAATTTTCTTTTTTTCCTCTACTTTCTAAATATGAATTTTCCAAAATTTATCTGGACCAAGATTTATTTATTTTTTTAATTTCTTGATTTGACTATATAATTCCAAAACATACTAATTCATCCTTTCTTGCTAAAGCTGCTAAGCATTCTAGACATATTGGCATACGATTGATTTCCTTGGCCAAATTGAATGTCTAAGGATGTACTAGGACGCCTAATTAGAATGGGTCAAAAGGAATTAGGTCACTCGAAATCATTTAAGTTCGGTTTTAAACCTAAACCACTCTTAATATGGTCAAACCAATCTCAAGATGAGTGAATTTTCCAAAAAGGATAGTAGATTATGGTTTGATTTAATCAAATGACTTAAATCTTGGTATCGTCTCACAACTCATAAAGCAATGGTTTGAGACAACCGTTTAAGCTCGAATTAGGGCTAATTCAACAATATACTCAAAAATTGAAATTGATTGAGGGCTTTGATGTGAAACATCCTCTAGCTCAAATGTCTCAACTACAAGAAATTCTAAAAATGCTATCTAAATGGTCAATTTTGATTTTTGGGCCAATTAAGGCTTACTTTTCCTTGAATTGGGGGAAAGTATGTCCCCAATTGATTTTTGTGAAATTGAAAGTGCAGAAACTCAATTAAAAAATAGAAAGGATGTTTCATAATTTTTCTCTAATTTTTTCTAATTTTTTCAGAATTTAGGCCAAGAAAATTCATTTTTCTAAAGGAAAATCAATTTCTATGGTTAAATTCGTGAATTTTTGAAAAAAGAAAGCAAGAAAATTCAAATGACACCATTTAGAACATGTTCATGTGAAAATACAAAATTCGACCCCAGAGTTGACTCTTGGCCTGATTCTAGTAAAAGATTTGACCAAAAAGTCAATTCAAAAGTTGAATTTTGACTTTTTGAGGTTAAAGCTCAAATGCATACTAAATGCTGGGCCAAAACATGGCCAAGTGAAAAAATGACTCTTTTTGGTTTAAAAAAATGATTTTGTCTCGATCAAAACTCAAATTCCAAGTTTTAACTTTAAAATGACTGATCGGTTAAAAATCAGGTGTCAGCAATAGGTATATTGATCTATTCAAGTTTGAACCATACTCAACCTGTGAGGCATGTCTTCAAGGAAAAATGACCAAAGTGCCATTTATAGGACATATTACGCGAGCTGCGAACATACTGGGATTGATACATACAGATGTATGTAGACGATTTAATGAAACTGCTAGAGGTGGTTATTCTTACTTCATTACCTTTACTAATGATCAATCATGGTATGGTTATTTTATACTTAATGAAGCATAAATCTGAATCCTTTGAAAAGTTCAAGAAATTTAGAGATTAAATTGAGAAACAAACAGGAAAGTCTATTAAGGTTCTTCGATCTGATCGAGGAGGTAAATACCTTAGTATTGAATTCCTAGACTACAATGGCATTTTATCACAATAGACACCTCCTGCGACTCTAGAGCACAATGGTATATTTGAAAGAAGAAATCGCACTTTATTAGATATGGTGCGATCTATGATGAGTTACACCAATTTGCCTATATCCCTTTGGGGATATGCCCTTGAGACAGCTGCATATTTACTGGACAGAGTGCCGTCCAAATCTGTTTCAACTACGCCCTATGAGATATGGTATAGTAGGAAACCAAGTCTTAATCATATTAAGATTTGGGGTTGTCCAACTTTCGTCAAGAAGCTGAAAACCGATAAATTGGATATTGGATCTGAACAAGGTCACTTATTGGATATCCAAAAGAAACTCTTGCATATTATTTCTATTTTCACTCTGACCAAAGAGTTTCGGTCAGCAGGCATACTTCTTTTCTAAAGAATCAGTTCGTCCAGGAAGGTGGTGCTGAGCCAAAAATAGTCTTATAAGAAGAAAATAATGAAGTACAAAACAACCAAGTTTAGACACCAATCTCTGATTCAGTGGGAGCTTCTGATACACAACCTCTTATGAGGAGTACGAGAACGTCTCGTCCACCTATTCGTTATAGGCATTTGGTTGAAGATATTGAAACACTATTCATTGTGAATGATAGCGATCAACCTAGTGATCCTAATACCTATGAGGAGGCGATGTCGAACATTAATTTTGGTAAATGGCTAGAAGCTATGAAATCTGAAATGGATTCAATGTATTCCAACGAAGTTTGGACTTTGGTTGACCAGCCTGATGGTAGTGTACCAATTGGTTGCAAATGGATCTTCAAGAGGAAGATGAATGCTGAAGGTCAAGTTGGAACTTACAAAGCATGGCTGGTAGCGAAAGGATATCGTAAAAAAAAAAGGATTATGACGAAACTTTCTCACCTGTAGCCATGCTAAAATCCATTCGGATCATGTTAGCTATAGTTGCACACCTTGATTATGAGATATTCCAAATGGATGTCAAAATGGCTTTTCTAAATGGTTTTCTCGAGGAGGACATCTATATGAAACAACTACGGGGTTTTGAATCTAATGGTGAAAGTCAGAAGGTGTGTGTAGGCTTAAGAGATCCATTTATGGACTCAAACAAGCCTCTAGAAGTTGGAACATCCGTTTTAATGAAGTAATCAAATCGTTTGGCTTCATAAAAAACACAGATGAACCTTGTGTATACAAAAAGGTCAGTGGGAGCGCAATTGCGTTTCTAGTTTTGTATGTTGATGATATACTTTTGATTGGGAATGATACACCAATAACATCATTGATCAAATTATTCTTGTCATAGAAATTCTCTATGAAAGATTTAGGAGATGCAATATTTTAGGTATCAAGATCTATAGAGATAGATCAAGACAATTGAATGGCCTCTCACAATCTATGTACATAGACAAAGTGTTAACACGTTTTAACATGCAATGTTCCAAAAGAGCATTATTGCCTTTTAGGCATGGAATCCGTCTTTCTAAAGAGATGTGTCCAAAAAATTCCTGAAGAAAGAGTGCGGATGACGAAGATACCTTACACATCTATTATTGGAAGCATAACGTATGCTATGCTATGTACAAGACCTGATATTGTATGTGTTGTGAGCTTTACTAGCAGATATCAGTCTGATCTAGGAGAAGAGCACTGGATAGCAGTCAAGAATATTCTTAAGTACTTACGAATGACTAAAGATTTATTCTTGATATATGGAGAAAGAGAGTTTAAGGTTGAAGCTTATACTAATTTCGATTTTCAGTCGGATCCTAATAATTATAAGTCAACATTTGGGTTTGTCTTTACACTCAATAGTGGTGCAGTTAGCTGGAAGAGTTCCAAACAGAGCATAACTGCTGATTCCACCACTAAGACAGAGTATGTAGTTGCTTCTGAAACAGCAAAGGAAGCTGCTTGGATGAAGAAGTTCATTTCTAAACTTGAAGTAGTTCCTTCCATTAAGCAGCCAATTACATTGTTTTGTGATAACAATGGGGTAATTGCTCAAGCTAAGGAACCAAGGTCTCACCAAAAGTCTAAGCATATTGAGAGATGCTTCCATCTCATCAAAGAAATTGTTGGGAGAAGTGATATCGCCTTGCAGAAAATTGCCTCAGCGGATAACATGGCAGATCCCTTTACTAAGGCCATATCTCAGTCGTCTTTTGAAAGACACATTGACAAAATAGGTTTGAGGTTTCAGACAAGTTGGCTTTAGTGCAAGTGGGAGATTCTTGGATGTATGTCCTAAAGAAATCGTGTAATAATTACATGTTAGGGATTTCAGTTGTACTTTCTTATTATTTAATTAATGGCAAAGACGTATTCATTCATTTGTTCAATTATTTAATATATATAAATGATTCCATAAGATCAATTGTGACTGGATCTATTCTTAAGACATTAAGAATATGTGTGACGGGTCCACAGTTAAACTGAATCTTTAAACTGTTCACGGTCAATAGATCATTAAGTGGATATTAATGATCCTGTTGAGACTGGTGTGTTCGTAACTTCACAATTAAGTATTGGATACTTAAGGGAATGACGAGTCACGAGTCATTGGGTATTGTGACGCCCGAGTTAGAACACAGGTGCTTGTACAAAACAAGTTCACTAAACGTGACACGCATTGAACAATTAACAATATGGAAGCTTTTAGCACGATCAATGTCTAATCGTTCATGCTCTGGTCTTGTGTAAATAATCCTTAGACTTGAGGCATAGTGTTGACTTGTGTATTGGATGGCTATGGTTCACAGGTATGCATATTGATGGTTCGTTGATCTGTCTCTATACTTGATGGTCATAGTTTGTTCACATATGAAGTTACACGTGTGCACAAAATGGAATCTGTCTCCTTATTACATGCAAGGTACAATAATGATGTCCTATGTGATCTAATCGTGACACAGCATTAAAATCCTTGGTCGCGGTTGCAATATAGAATAAATTGTTTATGTCTCGTATAAAGTGCATGTCAATTATGTTTGTGTATATGATCGAATTGGTGGCTTGACAAATATTCCATGGTCTTTGTTCGATCGGGACATAGTAACACAGAGGGATTGAATTACACTGTAGCCAAAACTAACAAGTTCATTATGTTCTTAAAGCATTCACACTATTTGGGTAGACATCACGTATTGCTAGATGTCAATCATGGCTTGTAAAACCTAGAGATTGATCGGGACAATCAATTCTCTTGAAAGTACTAATGTGTTAGTGCAAGTCTTACTACCAGCTCAGTATTGAACCTAGGGATGTCACACACCATAACCAATTCAAGATAACGTTGAGCAGCAAGGACAATATTGCAAATATATTTGCAATTATGGCAATCGAATTGAGTCGGACTGAAATTAAATTAAATGAGATTTTATTTAATTTTTTGTCATGGACGCCCATGCATATGTTGCTTAGGCATGCTCGAAATGGACACATATTGATGTGCTAAAAAGTGCACGCATACTGATATATATATTTATATATATGGATATATAGATATATATATAGTTATATATGATATATATAATATTAAAAAAAAGGATAAAAGTGCATGTGTGCATGTGATGGTCAGCAATTAACAGTTGCTGACCGCGTGATCGTGTGCACACGCACGGTCAGACTGTTGACCGTGCGCCATGCACACATGGACGATCAGCGGTTGCTGATCGTGCGCTGTGTGTAGTTGTGCACGAAGTGCACAATCTGCACAACGTGCGCAAACTGATCTGATCAATTCTGCACTTTGCGCACTTCCTAATCAGTTAACGCACGATCAGTTCTTGTGTGCGTATATGATTGCTAATCAGAAAGCTATTTAGGTGTGCAAATTAAAAATGGTGTAGAGAGAAAATCAGTTTTCTCCTTCAGTTTTGATTGCCGTAAACAAAATACGAGAGAGTGCTGAATCCACAAAATTGTTAGCACAATTGAAGTGGTCTTTTTCCATAGGATCTTTCTTCTGTTCATCGAAGATTGGTGGTGTGTCTGAACTAGAGGTCTGACTTTTGTGGGGCTCGAACTAAAGAACATTTGAATCAGTCGCTTCGGGCACGCTACAAGAGGCAATCCGATTATCTCCTTTCGTAATTCTGATTTTTTATTGAAACACATAAACGACGCCTCTGGAGATATGTGTATATATTTTTATTTTCGCTGCGTATATGTATAATTTTCCTATGCATGTTACATGAAAAGCCAACAGTCATCGCCATCCTCCTCCTTTCCATCAGTCCTGACCTCCGATTCAAGTTAAGTTCGCATTTTTGCTTCTTCCTCCGGTGTGACTTGCTCCACCACCTGTTCCTTTCCTTTTGTGCACCTTCTCTGTTCTTCAATTTCTACTTGCGGTGGAGTTGGAGTGGCTGTTCTTGGTTCTTGGAGAGGAGATGCAGAAAAAGCTTCAATGTTGCTCGTAGGATCGACCTAATGTCGTGAATCAGACTGATTATTTCCTCCTTGGTCGGCCCTTTTTGCCTCAGGCTTTCCATCATGCTTTGGACAACATTTTAATTTTGAAACGGCCAGGCGCAGTTGGAGTCGCCATTGCTGTCCCGTCCTTATGCTCTGTTTCACTGGGTTCGCCCATCAAAAGGGTCATTGAATTGTTTCCCTTCTTGGATTTCCAAACCAGTGGAACTTCTTCCCTTTCAATCTAAGTCGTCTTGCATGCTGGTGAGATTAACAGAGTAGGGTTCCTCTGGGGCTTTGGAGAAAACAAAGGAACGGGTGATGATTTTCGAAGACCAGCGTACCTCTTGTGTGTAACTTTCTTCTTCATTGGAGACCATTGTGAGAATTTGAGGGTTTGGACATGAAATCGAGAGAATTTATAAGAGATGGAGAACGGTTTTTCTCTCAGAATGTAACTTCTCGTGTTTGAGCAAGAGGTGTGAGGGTTGTTGGTTTGATTGAGATCTACAAGGAATATTTTGCATCGTTTTTAGGGATGGGCACAGTGCAGATTGGTTCAGTCCCAGTATAAAACCAAGAATTGGACCTGATCGGTACCCGTACTGGTCGGTACCCGTACCGGTCCATCGAAAAAGGCCAAAGAAAAAGTTATACACCAAGCAATTGTACCCCAGCACTATTCAAAAAACAAGCATCAATTGGTGAGAAATATTAATCTTTCACAACTTCATCAAAAGTCATACCTTGAACGTAAATTTTTGTATATGAAAGCGCATGTAAATATAAAGGTCCAATCCCATTGGAATCGGTAAATAAGTCGAAAATTTTCTAGTGGAATTAGAAAAAGCTGAAGAAAAAAGTCATGCACTGAACAATTGCACCCCACCACTTTTCAAAAAACAAGCATCAATTGGTGAGAAACATTAGTTTCTCATAACTTCGTCAAAAATCATATCTCGAACGTAAATTTTTGTATATGAAAATGCATGTAAATATAAAAATATATATAAACCGATTCAATCCGAGCGGTTCAGTCCGGTCCAATCCCCCTCAAAATTGGGAACTGGATCGCCTGGCCACGAATTCCACTTTTAAGAATCGGGAACTAGACTGATACTCTCAAGAATCGGACCAAAATGATTGGTCTGGTCCAATCCACTTTGCTCACTCCTAATTGTTTCAGATTCTGCAAAGAGAACGAAGGTTTTGATTTGGAAAGATGCAATCTTGGAAACTGCCGCCAAATTTTATGAGTGAATATATAGGTTATTATCACACCTGAGCGAGAAAGAGAGACGGAGAAATTTCAAAATTTTGAATTTTCAAACCTATTTTACTCCACCTTATGTGTACACAATAAACGGCAAAAGTAATTGTGGAAATATAGGTTAATCATTACACCGTCAAATGTATATTTTTGTCAGAGACATTTTAGACACGAAAATCGAGGAAAAAGATATTTACCTTGTTTTCAATTTTAATAAGAGATCTTTCCGTCAAAGTACTTCTATCCAACCCTTGCTTATATTTACTTATTGCTTATACTGACGAGCCCCTCCTTCGTCTAAATGATTGCAAATTCTCAGGTTACCTCTGATGTGCTCAAAGTACTTTTATTGACAGATTTAGAATAAAATTTTTATTTTAGAAATAAGTTTGGAATAGAAATACTTTTAGTAACATAATTTTATTTTTCTATTTTTGAAACAAATTTCTATTCCAAAAAATATAAATAGATTAGAAATCATAAGTAAAATTTTTACACTTTTCTATTTTTGGAACAAAAATAGAATTTTTTTTTTTCACTATCCTCTCTCTCCCAACTCCCTGCCTCCTCCCTCCCCTCTGTTGCCCACTCGCCACTGTTTGACACCCATCGCTGGCTACCGTTGCCCTCCATTTGACGCTCCTTGCCGCCGGTTCGATATCCATTGCCATTCGCTCCCCATGGACCGCTGTCCGCCTCTAATCACTAGTCCGATGTCCACTGCCATCAGCCACCCCCACAACGGCCACCACTAGTTCGACGTTCGCTGCCTACCGTTCGCCGCCCCCACCGCCGACCACTGTTGGTTCGACGTCCATCGCCATTCGCCCGTTGGCTGCGAACAGCCAATGTATGCCGCCCCTACCGTTAGTCGCCACCATTCGACGGTCACCCACCATTGTCTGCCAGTCATCCGCCATTGTCCGCTGATCCGATGTCCACCACCATCCGCCCATCGTCGTCCGCAACCGTCAGAGAAATATAAATTTTATGTTATTATCAAACGAATTTTTGTTCTATGAACATAAATTTGTGACGTTATCAAACGCGCTTTTTTACTCAGAAACTCGTCTAGAAATCAAAAATATATAAATGCATTTTTGGCCGGAAATTGATTTTTGGAACAGAATGGTTGTCATTCGCGCCCTTAGTGATAAGTTCGGCCAATTGATGTTTAGAATCAACAAATTATATACTCACATCATTATTCACATGATCACCTATAAAATAATATTTAATCTCTACATGATTTTCTCATCAATATATAAGATTTTTAGTCAAATTTATTGCACTTGTATCTTTACACATAATATGTATATTTGAATTTTCTTCACCAAAAAGTAAGCACAACAACCCAGCGCTATGTACTCAACTTCAAAAGTTGATAAAGCAACGCAGCTTTGTTTTTTTGACAACAATGAAACTAACATACAAACTATCAATTGACAAGTACTTGATGTGCTTTTGCATCCAACAAAATCAACGTAAAAAATCCAAGTCGAATAAAATCTGAATTCTTAGGATACCATGATCCTAAATTAGGAAAGGTTCCAACATACATAATAATTCTCTTAACAGTAGTCAAATGAGATTTCTTGGCATCAGATTGGAATCTCACATACACGTGACACTAAATAAAATATATGATCATGATGCAGTTAAATATAGTAGAGATTCTATCATGCTTCTATGGAGCTTGGAATCAACAGACTTACATTTGTTGTCCTTGTCCATTTTGGTAGACAAAAATAGGAGTTTCCCTTTTCTTGTAATTCTCCATACCAAATTTTTTTATCAACTTTGTGGCATATTTTTCTTGAAATATAAAGGTGCCACTTTCGGTTTGCTTTACTTGTGTCTCAAGAAATTTTTAATTATTCAATTATGCTCATTTCAAATTCACTTTGCATGACTTTGGCAAACCCCTTGCACGTACATTCGTTTGAAGATCCAAAAACAATGTCATTGACGTAAATTTGAATAAGCATGATATCTTTTCCTTCCTTCCGAAGAAATAGGATTGTATCAACTTTATCTTTTTCGAATCCATTCTCAATCAGGAAAATGCCGAGTCTTTCATACTAAGTTTTTGGAGCTCGCTTGAATTCATATAGAGCCTTTTTTGGGTTGATATACATGGTCGCCTCTACTAGGGTATTCAAGACTTGGAGGCTGCTCTACATTACTCTTTCTTTGATATAACCATTAAGAAATATACTCTTCACACTTTGATGCAATTAAAATCATAATAACAATCGTAAGTAAGTAATAGTCTATTTGCCACGAGAGTATAGGTTTTATTATATTTTATACTTTCTTCTTGAGAGTAACTTTTTGCTATTAACTTAGCTTTGTTACAAATAATTCTACATTTATCATCAAGTTTGTTTTGGGGTACCCACTTGGTTCCACTTACTAGTGATAAGTCTATAAAAATAGAATTATTTCACTTATTTTAGGCAACAATTAATGTGATATTCGTGAGAAAATATTTGGATTTCCTTCTCACGAATATCACATTAATTGTTGCCTAAAATAAGTGAAATAATTCTATTTTTATAGACTTATCAACTAGATAGTCCTTTAGTCTAGGAACAAGCTCTCAAACTTCATTCCCTTTGAACATAGACTGTTTTTTTTTTTGCATGGCTTCCATCCAGTTTTCATCTGATAAAGCTTCATCTGCTCCTTTTGGTTTTATCTCAGTGAAAATATCGTTTTGATTCCTTCATATACATTTCCAAGGACTTGCTCTTGAGGTAACTTGTACTTCCTATCTTTTGGCAAATCTGATTGATTGGATCCTTGTTCTTCAATTGATATAACCTAGCTGGTAGAAGCAGGTTTTTCTACTGGTTGAACAAGTTCTTCTTCCTCAGCATACTTTATATATTGAGGATTATATTCGAATTTGACATTAATTGATTCTCCTATTTCCAGTGATTTCTTATTAAATACTATATATGCTTTGCTTGAAGTTGAGTATCCGAGGAAAATACCTTCGTTCGCCTTTGGTTCAAACCTTTCCAGTATTATCATTATGATTCTTGAGGATGAAACATTTGCAACCAAAAATACAAAAATAAAAAAATATTTGATTTTCGGTTTTCGATTTTCGATTTTTGTACGAGTCATCAAGGTTTTGCTCTGACAATGGTCTCAAGAAAACTCGGTTTATAATATAACAAGCAGTTACTACTGCCTCTGCCCAAAATACAACGAAATACCACTTTCAATTAAGATGGTTCGTGCCATGTCTTGCAAAGACCTATCTTTCCTTTCAAGAAACCCATTTTGTTGAGGAGTGTAATGTGACAATCTCAACACGAACCCTGACGTCGACGTCCCTGGGAGTCACATAACTAACGACTTAATTATCAGATTTATTTAAAAATGCAAGCAGAAGACGAATATACAAACATCGATGTCAGAGAAACATAACGGCAACTTTTTATTTATTTCCTATTTTAGGCATTTCACATATTTACAAAAAAAAAAACGCAAGGAAATGACATCAGGGATGGCAAGGGTCTAGCCTACTTCCACCATCATCTACACAAAAGCATCATATCCACGCCCACCACCAAGCTGTCGCACTCTGACCTCTAGGGCCATCCGTCATACTAACGGTCTGAAAACATGGAAGGCAACAACAGTGAGATAAACTCAGCAAGTATGTCAAGCCATGACTATTCTATTCAAACAGATATATCACAATTAAAGAGTCTGCAATATGCGACTTTCAATTCCCTACCAAGAGATGAATGATATTAAGATATGTATGCTATGCATGTTGCAACACTGAGTAACCTTTTTTATTAATATCACTATTGATTTTTTTATGAATCGATCATTTGCAGACCACACAGTAGCAGGCATCCCGATTTCCCTCGCTGGCTCCCACGGGGCATCATCGGCACGCAAATCGATGGTTTTCATTGTTAACCATATAATGATATGTATATGCATGTAATGACGAGAATGCACAATGTCATATTCTATTTTCAACAATAATCATAAAAATAACCCCATAATTCGTCATTTCAACGACAAACGATCACGTCGTCACAATCACTTCCTTTCAAAGCTTTCACCAACGTTCACCCATTTCGTATGACTAACAGTCGATTATAGGTTTAACGTTCAAAATACGCTACATCTCTAATCGCAACATAAAGGGTTGAAAAAAAGAGAAATGGTGAGACCACTCGTTTTCAATTCAGGTGAGACGCTTGAATCCTTTACTTCCTCGAGTTGTGCTGGGGATCCACGCTTCAAGGAACGAAAGACGGGCAAGATTTGGGAAGGCAAATGTCACGCCCCGGCTCTCGGGCACGCGACCATCCTTATCACTTATCCTTTGGGTCAATAAAAATGCGACGTCCCAGGACGCGTCGACGACCCATTCATTTTATCTTTCAATTAATGCATGCAGAAACGAACTACAACTCTCGACAAACGCAACAACAGGAATAGCAGGAAAAACAGCATAGCAAACATCGATACCAAAACACGCTTTCTTTTATTTATAAACATGTTAACCTTAGGAAGTATATTTTTTACAAGCCCTCACTTTCGGGCCACTTCCTTCCCGGCCTACAAAAAGATATAAGGGGTCGGGTTAACCTCTCTCCGTTACACTACGGGGTTACTTCCAAAAAGGTGTTAGCTTTCTAAGCCTGACCTAAGGGTAGTTCTCCTTCTTCGAATCCTCCACAGCGCCATCTGGAATTGCCAGGTCTATGGGATCCCATGATGCTCCTCCAGGTCCTCCTCCATTAGTTCCGTCAAAGCCCTTTAGTGGGCCAAAAAGAACGTCGGCATGACGCATGAACCATGCCTTGAATCAGTGGGGGATTAAATGCATCAATCCCTCATCAACCCAGATGGTCGTAATGTGCAACTCGAAGAAGTAATTTTTGTCAGGGATTAGATACGGTTTAATTTCGAGGCTTTGATCCATTAGGACCCCGAACCGTACTATCCTTGTATTCATACTACGGGTTTGAAAAATGATTAACGATAGCTAGTGAGATAAGAATCTCAATAAGTTAACAACCTAAGCCTCACATAGGGTGCTAATCCACCTAGAGCATACCCTAAACATGCAACCTAACGACGATGGCAGATCAATAGCGAGTAGCTCTCGCTCTATACAACCTATAACAGGTTTGGGTGACTTTCGCCAATCAATAGACAAATCATAGACATTCTTACCTTGCCTTGGCACATGCACACGCCTTGTATGTTATCAGTTATAACATTCTATAAGCCACACAATCACCCAAAACACATAATCAGAACACATATCACTGATTTTCATGCGCAATACATCCAAGCATGCTCAAATTTTATGCCAAGACATACGGATTACGCCAGTTATTCACCAGTCCGCGCAAGGTACTTCCGGCATGACCGGGCATCGCCCCAAAACCATCAGGCGCAGCAACGTCACATCCTCCCCCGAAGATGGACGGCATTCCATAAAGGGGAATCGGTCTGGCCTCTACCGCAATCCGTCATCCAGCCCTGCCGGGCATCCGATAAATTATCATCATCCCAACTCGATCCGAGACTAGGATAAATCAGGCATCATCCCCAATCACCATTGAGGGTCCATACACTTTGTGATCACACGAGCACACATGCATACAAATCTCTTTTCTTCTATCTGTTTAATCAATGCACTCATGATACGTGCTCATGTCATGATTTGTGCTCACACGTCGATTTATTGCCATTTTCACACATATAAATGCAATAACAAATCACACGTGATCACTCCATTATACTTTTCATGCCAAACTTCATGTGTTTCATTTTTCAAGCCTCACATATTATTCCAACACATAAAGTTCTGTGTCTAAGCATGAAACCACACCAACCAGCATTTATAGGCCAAGATACATTATTTTTAATAGAAAACCATAATTAACTAACCCAATCATGGTTAACTAACCTAACCATGGTTAAGTATCCAACCTTAGTTAATCCAACCAACCATAGTTAATCCAATCAGCCTTAGTAATCTCCCATTTGCACTTAAACAAATCCCTAAGTGTAATTAACAACCTAATCAAGAATTAGGAAGTTAACTCACTTGTTTTTGCGACAGTGGCAACTACAATGGTGACGGCGGTGGTGGCATGAAGATGGCGGTGATGAAGATGGCTCGGCTTGGTGGTGGACAGTGGAGCTTGGCTTGGTGCGGCGGTGATGGCGCAGCTTGACAACGGTGACGACGACGATCCTTGCGGCGGCAAGAATGCGGCTCAAGCTCGGGATGGCGACGAACGGCAGTAGTGCGCCGTGGCTTGGTGATGGACAGCGGTGAGGTGGATGGCAATTCAGGTGGGCGGCGGCAAGGGGGTGGTGTGGCCGAATTGCAAGGAAAATGAGACAAAAGGAAAGAGAGATTTCAAGAGAGAGTGTCTTGCTATTTATACTAGTAAGAGTGTATTATTGCTTCCAATAATGTAACTCAAAAGATCTAGCTTGGCTTCTTGAAAGGTCAAGACCACTTTAAGGCTAATTAATGGAAGAAAGAAAAGGCAAGAGAGAGAGAGAGGCAAGGGGGAATGGATTCGGCCAAGGGGGAAAGAAGAAGAAGAAAAAATATCTCAACAAGCCTTAATGATTCTTGTCTTTTGCCCATTAATGCATCTTCAAAATATCCAACTTTCTAGAAGGGGCAAAATGGTCGTTTCCCTAATTTCAGCACTATTCATGTGGGCTGTACTATTCACATGGGCTTGAGCTTGAATTTGATGGGCCAAATGGGCTTGATATCTAATGGGTTCTTTATTTGGGCTAAAAATGGGCTTTTGGGGCAAAACGGTCATTTCCTATCATAAGGCCTTTGGATGACCGAATTTAATAGAAAATAGGCCCGTGGGTTCCAGCCAAGTCCGAAACGTCTCTTTGGTTACCAATTTTCGACTTACCGTCTCTTAATCGAAATTTTAGGGTTTATCGATAAAATTTGAATTATCGATAACGAAACTTCCAATACTTCTGATCGGATTCAAATTTGTGTTTACAATCCATCGAATTCTATTTTAGTACATTGGTTGAAATTTGGGATGTCATAGCAAAAGATGAGAATAGAGAGGAAAATGAGAGAGTATGGTGGAGAGAGAGATGGTTCGGCCAAGGTGGGGGAAAATGAGGGGAA
The DNA here is from genome assembly GCA_001662345.2 of Metrosideros polymorpha var. glaberrima. Classification (NCBI taxonomy): domain Eukaryota; kingdom Viridiplantae; phylum Streptophyta; class Magnoliopsida; order Myrtales; family Myrtaceae; genus Metrosideros; species Metrosideros polymorpha. The sequence continues at coordinate 14,616,162 of BCNH02000004.1, read as the reverse complement.
GAAGGAGAAGAAGAGAGAGAGATTATATAAAGTCAAGAGCCAACATCACTTTGCCATAAATGGGATCTCAAAATTTTATCCAATTCCTCATACGGACTTCAAATTGTATCCAAATAAGTTTAGGAAGTGATGAGGTAAGAGAGAGGGAGAGAGAGAGAGTGGAAAACTTCTAATCCTATTTTGGCTTCTTCCTCACAAATGTCCAAGCTTGTAACTTCTTCACCAAGATTGCATTCATGGCACAAAATATCTATATAGCTTTGTCTTCTAAACATTAATGCAACTTCAAATATTGTCCAATTCAACATATGGACTCCAAAGCTTCTTTAATAAAGCAAGACAAAAAAATCAAAGAAGAAAGAGAGAGAGGGGGGAACTTCTTCACCAAATTTTCTTCTTAGCATTAATGGTAACAAAAAACTCTAATCTTATTTTGTCTTCTACCCCAAAAATATCTCTCTTAAGATAGGGTTTTTAGAATGGGCAATTTGGTAATTTCACCCTTGACATTGTTCATATGGACTCGGGCTTGATTATGAAAATGGGTCTAAGATGGGCCTATGAGGGCGGAATCATAATTTCCTCCTAGTTGGGCCCTTGTGGCCGAATTGAAGGAGAGTGAGGCCATTGGGCCTTGCCAAACCCATGAGCTCTCTTCGGTTATCAATTTTTGACTTACTGTCACCTATAAAAAGTTCGTGCATCTCAAAACCACAATCATTGCGAAATCGATAATTTACAGCAAGAAAAGTAGCTAAAGCATGAATCAATCATCCAAAGACTATCCCTCAACAAACATTATTAAATAACATTTCCAAATGTTATTCTCTGCGCATTAAAATAGATGAGCCAGAATCAGGATGTCATATGTAATTAGAAAAAAAATTATGTTTGAAACTATTTTCATCACAAAAATTAGAAAAATCATTGGTTTTCAAAAAGAAACAATATACCCTTTTTCATTTTGAAACTTTTTCGCAAAGTTTATGAAGGTTTTGAGTGCTTCATTCTTGTGAGCAAGAAATCAAACCCAAGTAAATCTAGAGTAGTCATCCATAATTACTAAACAGTAATTCTTAGCTATTTCCCAGAGTGCAAGCATATCACAGATCACTCTTTTCATATTTCTGTTTGGGCTATCCACCAACCATATCTTTGGAATATAGCTTCGATAATTGTTTGATACTTATGCGACCTAATTTTCTATTCCATAGTATACCATCATCTTTAATGAAAACAAGATACTTGATAGAATCAAGATTTACATCTAAGAAATATATTATTGTATCTTCATCCAGTGAAGGTTTGTGATATGATTTCTCTTACCCCAACGATCTTGTTTTCTTCAAAGCTAATCTCGAATCCTTTGTCGCATAATTGACTTATGCTGATCAGATCGAAATTTAGCCGTTTGACTAGAGATATATCTTCAATGGCCAGATTCCTAGCTTGATGGTTCCTCTCTCAATAATCTTTCATTTTCCACTTCCTCCAAAGGTAACGTTTCCTCCATTGAATTTTGTGAGGTTGATGAACTTGGTTGAATCTCCTGTCATGTGTCTTGAACATTCACTATCTCAACATAATTTATACTTTTTTCCTTTTTCCTTACACCAAAGAAAAAATTTATCTTCTCTTTTGGTACCCAAACGAGCTTGGGTCTTTTCTTATTAGAAAAAACATTGAATTATAAGTTGTTTTTTTTTTTAATTTCTTCGAAGTAATATGACATTTCTGCTTGGAGTGATTAGGATCACCGTAATTCGAACAATTGAAATATTGATGACCAATTGGATTGACAAATTGCCTCCTAAAATGATTCTTTTAAAACTGATTTGAAGAACTATGTCTTAATCTCTCCTTGACCATCAAAAAATCATTTTATATTTCACTTTCCTTTCCAAAATCAAGACTGGATATTTTGTAATGGAAGTTTGGATGAAAGAATGTGCTCTAGTATGCTCGATTGAAGAGAGAATGTTGTGCAAATCTAAGAGATTTCTTCTTTGTGGGAATCACTTTCCTTTTGCAGAAGGTTCTTCTCTACCTTGATAAAGGGAGTTTCCTTTTCCAACTCAACAATCTTCTCTTCTTGCAACATGTGCATTCGAAGTCCTAAAACTTGTCACAAAAATGTAATTGAGTCCTAAAACTTGCAAAAAGTGCAATTAAATCCTAAAACTTGTCAAATTGATACTATCGAGTCCTTCCGTTAACTTCGTCCGATTAGACTAATAGAAAATGATGACGTAGCCTTTTTATTATTTAATATATCCTATGTGGTGATGACGCGGTTAAAACAATGTCATTTTTGTCCAAATCCAATTTTTGATATAAATTTTATTTAAATTAAATATAAAAAATAAGCTAAATTATAAATAAATCAGTCAATAAAAAGGAAACCAGTGACTGAGGGCTACAAGCCCTTGTCGCCATCGCCCCACCTTCATGGAGAATGGCCCATGATGGTGGGGGAATGGTCGGCGAGCCGACAACCCCCGCCGACTGGAGGCGAGGGCCTATAGGCCCTTATCCCCTGCCACTGGCGGCCTTTGGCAAGACATGGGCCAAGGCCAATGACCCTCCCTAGATCTAGGCTAGGGCCTACAGTTAGCATGGGTTGCCGGCCTTTGGTCAAGGTCTTGCGACCCCCACTAACCATTCCCGGCAATGGTGGGGCAGTGGCGGCTAGAGCTTGCAGCCCTCAGCCACTGATTTCCCTTTTTTATATAAAAAAAAAATTTACCTTATTTTTTATATTTAATTTAAATAAAATTTATATTAAAAATTGGATTTGGATCAAAACTGCGTTGTTTTAGTCATGTCATCGCCACATAGGATATATTAAATAATAAAAAAGCTACGTCAGCATTTTTCGTTAGTGTAATTGGATGAAATTAACGGAATAACTCGATTGCATCAATTTGACAAATTTTAGAACTTGATTGTACTTTTTGCAAATTTTAGGGCTTAATTGCACTTTCATGACAAGTTTTAGGACTTACAGTGCACTTTTCACTTTCTTCTTTTAAAGCACTTTTCTTTTTCAATTTAGAAATTTTCTTTTTCAAATTGGAGATTTTCTTCAAGGCCTTTTTATGCTCATCACATAAGTCCTTAATAAACTAATTTGTATCATTAGAATTTGAGCAAATTACATCTTCCTCGTCTAATTGAGCATCAACCATTACATAGAGATTTGCTTGGTCCTCAATCTCTTCGTCATTGGATTCGCATTCAGTCAGTCCATGTTTCTACTTTTAGGGTCTTCTTTTTCTCAAATTTCTTCTTTGATTTCTTGAGTAAGGAATAGTCTGGTTTAATGTGCCCACGTTTTCTACATTCAAAGAAAATTTTGTCCTTACATTTATTGTCCTCTTTGTTCTTCGAGAACATCCTATCATCATGTTCTTTGAATTGTTTGTTGCCCTTAAAGTTTCTCCACTTTCTTACTAGATTTTTTAATCTCTTTGTCAATAAGGCCATCTCCCCATCATCCTCATCTTAATCTGATGTTATGTCAACTACATCATAAGTGTGTCAGCCTTAAAAGCAATTGACTTCTTACCTTTCTATCGCTTTCATCTTGTTGATTTGCTTCATAGGCCATGAGAGTTCTTATTAGCTTGTCCATTGTCAGAGGTGTGATCCTTATAATATTTCGAATGGAAGTCTTCACATGGTTCCACTCTTTTGGTAGTGCTCTTAGGATTCTTGTTCCCATTCTCTTCATTTTTAGATGTCACTCCTTGATAGGCTAGACCATTAACTAATTCTGTGTACCTAGTATTCATGTCTGTGACAGTTTCATCGTACTTCATCTTGAAGGTTTCATACTTTCCCAGAAATATATTCATTTTGGTTTCCTTGACTCTATCAGTGCCTTCAAAGGTTATTTGAAGTCTATCCTAGATCTCTTTGGTTGTTGTACGTGTGGAGATGAGATTAAATTAAGAGGAAGATCAAGCACAATAAAGTGAATATAAGGCTTTGGAAGAAAATGACATCGTGATTTGGATTAGATCTTGATGAAAAATAAATCAATGTGAAGTTTATTTGATAAGTTTAATGGATTTTTTGTGAAGGGAAAGGGGACAGAGATACTTCTATCTCATCTGAAGGAGAAGTGAATCAATGAATGAAAGTGGAAAGATTGGAGTTTAACCCCCTTTTCTTTTCCGGGCTAACCAATCACTTCTTGAAAGGATCCTTACTTCATATTACTTCTATTTCTTTTTATTTTTTTTATTTCATTTCATTAAAAAATTCTCTTTTTCCTAATTTCAACTTTAATTATTATTTAAATTGAATAATGAATCTACAGAAAATTCATTTTATTTCATAAAATTCAAGATATAAGGCTTTCCTATCATGACAAGTTGTTAGAAAGATCTCCCGTTCTTCCATCACCCTACTATTATTAGTATTTATTAGTATTTTTATTCCATTTTGTATAAAAATAATATTGCGCTTTATTATCTAAGGCCTGTCTCCTTGATAGTTCTTATGGCTTGTGGTGTAGTAGGAGTTGCTCCACTTTGCTCAGTGTGATGTGGACATTGAACCCTATCGAGGAGGAGGTGCTAGGGACCCGTTGGTCTATCCGCTAGGCCCGATCACTCGAGCGAGAGCGAAGGAATTCAAACAAGCTGTCGGCATCATGGTTCAAGATATTTGGAAGGGAGACAATCTGGATTCGAGACTTGAAGATTCTAAAGCTCCTTGGTGCAACATGATTACTCTTGGTCCAACGAATTCCAAAGGAGCTTAGAGTTAATGAACTCTGAATTGGCTCAAATTTGGATGGACGCTTGGAAGCGGGCCGCTGATCAATACTCATTACTTTAGTAATGATTGATGACTTTTTTTTAGTGATTTGGAGTCATTTAGATGAAGGCCTTTTTCCGTTTTTGGACGAATTTTTATTAATTAAGGATATTTTTGTAATTTTAATCCTAGTGGGGTTAGAATTAGGGTTAGCACCCTATATAAGGTTACTTATAGGTTTCTAAGACACACATATTTTGAGAGAGTAATTTTCTTCTTTGAGTTCTCTTGAGGACTAGATCTTATCAAGGCTTTCTTGTGGCGATCCAAATTCAACTTGTCGAACAAGACCGCGAATTCTCTTGTTCGTGGCTTTATAGCGTGGATTGGTTGACACAGGTTCGTCAACAGGTCGCGTTCATACCGAGGTTACCAATCACAGGTTCGATTGGGGGTCGAGGTCAGCAATTCGCAACTCGCGGATCTTCGTAGAACCATAACTTCCGCTTCAGATTTATATCATTTGGTATCAGAGCGAGGTTCTAGGTTCTACAAGGTCTAATTATCCTTTTTTTTTACTGCTTTTCATTCATCAATCTAGGGTTCTTAATTTGTTCTTGCTGTGATTTCAATTTTGATTTAGGGTTTTCGGTCCTAGTTGTTTTCTTATTGTAATTGAGTTTGTCAAAAAAAAATAAAAATTTAAGAGGACGACTCGTTTTATCATTGATAGTTGGACCGAATAAAAAAAAATTCAATGTCAGAAATTGAATCTGAATCCGAATCTAGCAAAAAAAAATTTGTTGAATTGCTAAGTTGAGCAGTATACTGCTGAATTTGATCTTGCGTGGTGGTTTATCAATTGTTGTGAGGGGCTTGTGAGACTAGATTCAAGCCTGATAAAGAGCTTGCAAGAAGGAAACGAGAGGTCAAAGGCAAGAGTGTGTGAGTTTAATTGAAAAAAAAAAGTCAAAATTGAGTTAAACACGAGAGGAGTGACAAACACCTTGAGCGAAAAAAAAAATGTGAGGGAGTGTCTGGTGAGATTACTTTTATCTCTAACATTTTCTTGCAAGTTTAAAGATTAAAAAAAAAATGTCAGGCTTAGGCCAGGAAAGTGTGAATCAAAAGGAGGATGGCACTCATCCAAGGGATGATGTGATTCTAGCAGGCATCCAGCAATTGAGTTTACAAATTGAAGCACTTAGCACCCGAGTTGCAAGATGTGAGACGAGATTTGATGATGACCGAGAGCCACCACGAGGGAGGCCACAAAATCAGCGAGAGGAGCCTAGGGCACGACCTAGATGGCAGCGCCAATTTGATAATGCATATGTGTCCGATACCGAAGATGATCGAGATGGCGGGTTTGAGAGGAGAAACAGACGCCGAGGATTTAGACATCGAGAAGATGATGAACTTGGCAATATCAAGATGAAAATTCCATTTTTCCATGGAAAGAATGATCCTGATACGTATCTAGAATAGGAGAAACGGACGGAGATGGTATTTGATCGCCAGTGATATTCGGAGCTCAAAAAGGTAAAAATTGCAGCTGTTGAATTCACTGATTATGCGATAATTTGGTGGGATCAACTTGTGACTAGCAGGAGACACAATAGTGAAAGATCAATAGAAACGTGGGATGAGATGAAAGCGGTGATGAGGAGGCGCTTTATACCTAGTCATTACCACAAAGACCTGTTCCATAAGCTGCAAAATCTCACACAAGGCAATAGGAGTGTGGAAGAATACCATAAAGAGATGGAGATTGCTATGATCCGTGCTAATGTGATGGAAGACCGTGAGGCCACAATGTCATGATTTTTGTGTGGTTTGAGTCGAGATATAGCAAAGGTGGTAGAGCTGCAACACTATGTTGAATTGGAGGAATTAGTGGACAAAGCCATCAAAGTTGAGCGGCAATTGAAGTTGGATCGAAATTACAGGAGTGGTGGAGGTTCGAGCTCAAATTGGAAGTCTAATTGGAAGAGAGACGAGAAGCTGATTTGGAAGGGAAACAACACCAAGGCCGAATCTTTAAAGGAGAAGGAGAAAGATGGCAGAGTTGGTTCGAATCCGGCTTTAGGTAAAACTGAAAACTCTAACACTAGAACACGTGAAATTAACTATTTTAAGTGTTTAGGCAGGGGTCATATGGCAAATCAATGCCCTAATAGGAGGGTGATGATGATGACTGAACTTGGAGATGTTCAATCTGAAAGTGATAGGAAGGAAGAGGATGTTGACATGCTACTGTTGGATGACTATAGCGATGTTGAGATGCCAGTCAAGGGTGAATTGATGGTCGTTAGGCGTTCTCTTAGTATTCAAGTCAAGGAGGAGGAGCATCATCAGCAACGCGATAACTTGTTCCATACAAGATGCTTGGTGAATGGTAAGATTTGTAGTTTGATTGTTGATGGAGGTAGTTGTACAAATGTAGCAAGTTGTACCATGGTGGAGAAGTTGGGATTGAAGACTACAAAGCATCCACGACCATATAGATTGCAGTGGTTGAACGATAGTGGTGAAGTAAAAGTATTGAAGCAAGTTCGAGTTCCATTTGAGATAGGGCGATATATAGATGAGGTGGTGTGTGATGTTGTACCTATGCAAGCAGGGCATCTTTTACTTGGTAGGCCATGGCAGTATGATCGAAAGGTACATCATGATGGGTACACTAACCGATATTCATTGGTGATGAATCAGAAGACTTACACATTGATACAAATGACACCTACTGAGGTGTATGAAGATCAATTGAAACTACAACGTGAGGCTGAGAGAGAGAAAAAAAAGTGATAAAACTGAGGGCTTGCGTCTAAATTCTGAGACGCAAATAAAAGGAGAGGAAGAGAATAGTAGAGTGGTAAAAACTGAGGGAAAAGGATAGAGAAAAGAAGAGAGAGAAAATAATTTTTATGCAAAATCGAGCGAAGTGAGGAGAGCTTTGATTCTAGACCGACTGATACTTGTACTTTTGTACAAGGAGGCACTGTTTACTATTAACGAACTTGACCCGAATTTGCCAAGTTCTGTCGTGTTTTTGTTGCAGGAATTTGACGATGTTTTTTCTGATGAGTTACCTAGAGGTTTACCACCGATTCGAGGCATAGAGCATCAAATCGATTTGATTCCTGGTGCACCATTGCCTAACCGACTCGCATATCGAAGCAATCCTGAAGAGACAAAGGAACTTCAACGGCAAGTTAACGAATTACTAAAGCAAGGATATGTGAGAGAGTCTCTTAGCCCATTTGCTGTACCTGTTTTGTTGGGGCCAAAGAAGGATGGGTCTTGGTGAATGTGTATTGATTGCCAAGCAATCAATAACATAACGGTAAAGTATCGACATCCTATTCCTAAGCTAGATGACATGTTGGATGAATTGCATGGAGCTTAAATATATACTAAAATTGATCTGAAAAGTGGTTATCATCAGATTAGGATGAAAGAGGGGGATGAATGGAAAACAGCATTTAAGACCAAGTACAGGTTGTATGAGTGGTTAGTCATGCCATTTGGTTTAACTAATGCACCTAGTACTTTCATGCAACTTATGAATCATGTTCTGCGTGCTTTTATTGGTTGATTTGTAGTTGTCTATTTTGATGATATTTTGATATATAGTCGAAGCCTTGATGACCATATTGAGCATGTGCGAGCTATTTTGCAGATTCTAAGGGCTAAGCAATTATATGCTAACCTAAAGAAGTGCTATTTTGTAACTGACAAATTAGTATTTCTAAGCTTTGTTGTTGGTGCTGATGGAATACAGGTTGATGAAGAAAAGGTGAAAGCAATCCGTGAATGGCCACCACCTAAGACAGTAGGAGAGGTGCGCAGCTTTCATGGTTTAGCCAGTTTCTATCTTAGATTTGTAAAAGATTTCAGCACCATCGCTGCGCCTTTAACCGAGGTTATCAAGAAGCACATAGGGAGAAGAGCAAGAGAGAGCATTCAATCTGTTAAAGGATAAGTTGACTAATGCTCCTTTGTTATCTTTACCGAATTTCAGTACTACTTTTGAGGTAGAATGCGATGCTTCTGGTACAGGAATTGGAGTTGTGTTGATGCAGGGAGGACGTCCCATAGCGTATTTTAGCGAGAAGTTAAGCGGAGCGACATTGAATTATCCAACTTACGATAAGGAGATGTATGCTTTGATGCGAGCTTTGGAGACTTGGCAAAATTACCTGTGGCCAAAGGAGTTTGTGATCTACACCGACCACGAGACCTTAAAGTACTTGAAGGGGCAGCAAAAATTGAACAAAAGACATACCAAATGGATGGAGTTCATTGAGACTTTTCCATATGTAATCAAATACAAAAAAGGTAAGGAAAATGTGGTAGTCGATGCACTTTCTCGAAGGTACGCAATTCTAACTACTCTTTGAGCAAAGTGTCTAGGTTTTGAGCATATCAAAGGTTTATACACTAACGATGATGATTTTGGAAGAGTATTTGAAGCTTGTGAGCATGCTGCGTTTGAAAAATTTTATAGGCATGATGGATATCTCTTTCGTGAAAATAAGTTGTGTTTGCCTGAATGCTCTTTGCACGAGTTGTTAGTGTGAGAGGCACATAGTAGTGGTTTAATGGGGCATTTTGGAATCAATAAGACTTATGAAGTTCTGCATGAACATTTTTATTGGTCACACATGAAACGAGATGTCACATGAGTTTGTGAGGGATGTATCGCATGTAATCAGGCTAAGTCTACGATTAAACCACATGGTTTGTATACACCTTTACCTATTTCGATGCATCCTTGGGTTGACATCTCTATGGATTTTGTGTTAGGATTGCCTAGGTCTAAGCATGGCAGGGATTCTATTTTTGTGGTTGTTGATCGATTTTCAAAGATGGCTCATTTTGTACCATGTCATAAATCTGATGATGCATCGCATGTTGCTGAATTGTTCTTTCGTGAGGTTGTACGTTTGCATGGCATGCCTAGGTCCATTGTTTCTGATCGAGATACTAAATTTCTTAGCTATTTTTGGAAGACATTGTGGAAGAAGTTAGGTACACAACTTTTATTCTCTATTACTTGTCATCCACAAACTGATGGTCAAACTGAAGTAGTTAACAGGACTTTAGGGACATTGTTGCATGCTATCATTACAAAGAACATTAAGTCTTGGGAAGATTGTTTACCGCATGTTGAGTTTGCTTATAATAGGAGCGTGCATTCTGCTACTAAATTCACTCCGTTTGAGGTTGTCTATGGTTTTAATCCCTTAACTCTGTTAGATTTAACCCCTTTGCCTGTTGATGAGCGTGTGGATTTAGATGGTGCTAAGAAAGCTGAATTTGTGAAGACTTTGCATGAGAAGACGCGGCTGAATATTGAGCACAAGACAGAGCAGTATGCAAAGCAAGCCAACAAAGGGCGCAAGAAAATAGTGTTTGAGCCTGGCAATTAGGTTTGGGTTCATATGCGCACAAAGCATTTTCCCAAACAACGACGTTCTAAATTGCTACCGCGAGGGGATGGACCATTCATAGTGTTGGAAAGAGTCAATGATAATGCGTACAAACTTGACCTTCCAGGTGAGTATGGTATTAGTGCTACTTTCAATGTTTCTGATTTGACTTTTTTTTATGTAGATGCTGATTTGAGGGCAAATCCTTTGCACGGGGGAGGGAATGATGCGGACATCGAACCCTATCGAGGAGGAGGTGCTAGGGACCCGTTGGTCTATCCGCTAGGCCCGATCACTCGAGCGAGAGCAAAGGAATTCAAACAAGCTGTCGGCATCATGGTTCAAGATATTTGGAAGGGAGACAATCTGGATTCGAGACTTGAAGATTCTGAAACTCCTTGGCGCAACATGATTACTCTTAGTCCAGCGAATTCTGAAGGAGCTTAGAGTTGATGAACTCCGAATTGGCTCAAATTTGGATGGACGCTTGGAAGCGGGCCGCTGATCAATACTCATTACTTTAGTAATGATTGATGACGTTGTTTAGCGATTTGGAGTCGTTTAGATGAACCTTTAGGCCTTTTTTCCGTTTTTGGACGAATTTTTATTAATTAAGGATATTTTTGTAATTTTAATCCTAGTGGGGTTAGAATTAGGGTTAGCACCCTATATAAGGTTACTTATAGGTTTCTAAGACACACAGATATTTTGAGAGAGTAATTTTCTTCTTTGAGTTCTCTTGAGGACTAGATCTTATCAAGGCTTTTTTGTGCCGATCAAAATTCAACTTATCGAACAAGACTGCGAATTCTCTTGTTCGTGGCGTTATAGCGTGGATTGGTTGACACAGGTTCGTCAACAGGTCACATTCATATCGAGGTTACCAATCACAGGTTCGATTGGGGGTCGAGGTCAGCAATTCACAACTCACGGATCTTCGTAGAATCATAACTTCCGCTTCAGATTTATATCACAGTGCTAGAGAACGCTGTTGATACAATCGTGGTTCCTAGTCGGGCAACATTTACGCCCTCTTGAACAATGTCCCACATTGTTGGATCTGCTTGTCTGATATGTGCTTGCATCTTGCATTGTTTGTTCCATGAAAATATGGAGGTCTCGTTGTTGATTGTCCTTGATAGACTCCTGCACCAATATGACAAGCCATGGCAGATCTTTATGCTCTTAAAATAAAAACACTCCAAAATATGTGAGCAACTTGCTTTGATGCCAATTGTTTGGCTAAATATGAAACATAGAGGAGGGTGAATAGGTTAAAACCCGAAACTTGGTACATTTTGCAAAATTATTAAAATCAAGTCTGATATATGTAGGAATGACTAACGATATCAAATGCAGTATACTTCTATCAATCAAATATAAAAATGAATAGAGAGAGGTTACACCGTAACCTGTGCTGCTTCTACACAAAGCTAGTAGATCACACTACCAATCCCAAGCACTATTATGACTGGTAAAATTCTCAAAAGAAATTACAATCGTGGTATGAGGCCAGACTTTATGGGCAATCATGAACGGCATTAGTTCTGCATTCCTCATACTATCCTCCTTCACATGTACCGTACGGTGAGAAAGAGATTTGGAAAGCTCCCTTATGGCACACTGATCACTTGCATTTTCAAATATAAGGGCATCCAAATCCCTGATGAAATGAAATAGGACCAAATAATTAACTTGGAGATTGTAAAGGAGACAATACGCAAGATGCCTACTGTGGATGGATGGGGGAATAGCCGTTTCTTCGAGTATGGATGGTTATAAACATATTAATGTTGACTAATGTCAATGAGATTGTTCATATTGGCGATGGGGATGATGAAAGATAAAAAATTGTTCTAACGGAAAAGCTGCAAGAAGGGGGCGAGAACGAGCACAAAGAGGAGGGTTCAATGCCAATAACAAGCGTTGAGTATAGAAAGAAGAAGGAGACCACAAAGGGGGAGCCTTCAAAGAAAAATGATGTGGAGGAGATTCATCCTGACAATGTTGAGTTGAAGGAGGATGTCAAGGGCTTGAAAGAACAAGATGGCAGAGTGTGCTGATTCTCTTCTCCATGAACGAGATTGTTGGGCGTTTTTCGGTTGAAATTGAGAAAACACTTTATTCGATGAAATGCTTTGATCTTGTGCAAGCCAATTTTGATCCCTCATTCACTTCCAAATCTCCCTCCTCATCGCACAACAGAAAAAGAGTTTAGGAGTTTAGGTGTTTTGATGTTTTGTCTGAATGGTTGATTTTAGTTTTTGATAATGTAGTTTGTTAGTTTTTTATGAAGTTCGCTGTTAGTTTTTGGATGGCTATGTAAATCCATGGACCCCTTTCGGCTGATCAATACGGTGTGCTGTGTTTGACTATTTTTATTATGTTTATTCTTTTTTATTTTGA
>BCNH02000004.1:14517909-14603547 GCA_001662345.2 Metrosideros polymorpha var. glaberrima | reverse complement strand
GGGGGGGGGGGACAAATAGGGGGAGAGTAGTTGATATGATATATGCAGATGTTATTATATGCAAATGTAAGTACTGATACTAATGTTGTACATGGTGGATTAATGTTGAGTTTGGATGATGCTGGAAATACTCGAGACATTGCAGATGTTGAAAAAAGCATCAAAAAAGGGCAGCATTTCATTCTCGTAGCATATTGTTTATCGTTTATCATCAAAGTTTGCCTTAACAGCTTCTAAAATAAGCCTTAATAGCTTCCAAAAAGGGAAGGCATAATTCTTTTAGAAAGTTAGCCTTAATAGCTTCTAAAAGCGGATGATATCACTTAATGGTTAAAATTAGTCTTAATAGCTTTCATATGACAACACTATCTCTTCTTTATAAGAAAAAGGGATATGTTCACTAGAAGTCCAAAAACTTGTCAGGAAAGTGCAATTGAGTCCTAAAACTTGTAAAAAGTACAATCAAATTCTAAAACTTAGCAAAATAGTGCAATCGAGTTTTTTCTGTTAACTCCTTCAACTAGGCTAATGGAAAATGCTAACGAGGCACTTTTAATAATTTCTCTCTCCTATTTGGCATTATTATTATTTTTTATTCAAATCTTATTTAAATTATATTAATAACTAAAAAAGAAAAGATAAATTTTTATTTTAAAAAAAATTGAAAAAAAAAGAAAGAAAGAGGGAAGGCTGCCAATGGGGCTGCAGCCGCTGCCACCCATCACCATATGGTTGCCGGCCTTCGTCAGGCCAAGGCGAGGCCTCGTCAGCCCCAGGCAAGGGCCAGTGAGCCTCGCTAGGCCTAGGTGAGGGCGCCTAGATTTGGGCGATGCTAGTGCTTGCTTGGGCCTAGCAAGGGTTGCTGGCCTTTTGTGATATCCCAAAATTTTGACTTGATGGATTAATCAAATGACGATTGTCAATTTAATTCGGAAAAAATGTATAATCAGATTTTCAGATGTTTTCACACGGTTAAGGTAATAAAATGGAATTCGATGGATTTTAACCACGAATTCTAATCCGATAACGAGTATTGGACGTTACAAAATCAAAATATCAAAGTTTATCGGTAAACACAAAAATTTTCGGATAAGTGACGATGAGCAAAAAATTGAGAACCAAAGAGACGTTACGGACTTGGCATGAACTGACGAGCCTACTACCTATAAAATTCGGCCACCAAGAAGCCCTATTATGGAAAATGACTGTTTTGCCCCCTAAAAGCCCATTTTAGGCCCAAATAAAGAACCCATTGGATATCAACCCCATTATGCCCATTAAAATTCAAGCCCAAGCCACGTGAATAGTGCCAAACCCACGTGAATAGTGCAAACCCGTATGAATAGTGCCGAGAGTGGAAATGACCATTTTACCCTTTCTAGAAGACTTGGACTTTAGGGGCAATATTAATGGATTAAGGACAAGAATCATTAAGACTTACAAGTGGTCTTCTTCTTCTTTTCCTCCCCTAAATGGTCACCCAACCCCTTGTCTCTCTCTCTCTCTCTCTCTCTCTCTTACTTTTCTTTCTCTTCTATTATTAGCTTAAGGTTGTCTTGAATTTTAAGAAGCAAATTGGATAAGTTTTGAAGTTGCATTAATTGTGAAGACAATAATGCAATCTTGAAGGGAGATATAGCAAGACAACTCTCCCTCTCACTTCTTCCTCTTCTAATTTCGACCACCCCTCATCACCCCCCTCACTGCCATTCACTTTGCCGCCCACGTTGCCGCCGCAGTTCGCCACACCGTGCGGAGCTTGAGCCACATCTTTGCCGCCATAGAACCGTGCTGTCCATCACCGTGTAGCCACGCCCTCACCGCCCAAGCCAAGCCAAGCCACCGCCGCACCGAGCCGAGCCTCCATCCATACGTATTTTCCATCCACGTGCCATCGTCGAGCCACCACCACTACCGCCACCGCCTTCACGCCGTCGTCGCCGTAGTCGCCACCACCGTTAAATGGTGAGTTAACTCCCTAATCCTTGATTAGGTAGTTAATTGCACTTAGGATTAGATTAGTTAATTAGGGTTATATTAGTTAACTATAAATTAGTTAGTTAACTACGGTTGAGTTAGTTAACTATGGTTGGGTTAGTTAACCATGGTTGAGTTAGTTAATTATGGTTGGGTTAGTTAACCATGGTTGAGTTAGTTAACCATGGTTGGGTTAGTTATTAAATTGTATGCTTTGTGCTGGCAATGTGTAATATTTTTATATATGAGGATTTCCTTAGAAATGTAATTATTTTTATGAATTATTATTTCTTATTTGAAATAATGTAATTTTTGGTATATGATTGGTGATTGGTGTGGTGTCATGCTTAGATACTGAGTTTTATGCATTGGAATAATCTAGGAGGAAAAATGTAGCACGTAAAGTTTGACATAAAAAGCATGTTTATGTGATCACATGTGGTTTATTTATTGCATTTTTACGTGTGAAAATGGCAATAAGTTTGATGTACGAGCACGAATCATGGCATGAGCACGTATCATGAGTGCATTGATTAAAAGAAAGAAGAAATGGGATTGGTGTGCTCATGTGATCACAAAGTGTACGGACCTTTAATGGTGATTGGGGACAATGCCCGATTTTATCGATGATATTATCGGATGCTCGATGGAGGTTCAAATGACGGATCGCGGTAGAGGCCGAATCGATTTTCCTTTATGGAATGTCGTCTACTTGTGGGGGAGGTTGGGGTGTGGCTGCACCTCAATCGACCAAGAGGAGACGTTGCCATGCCTAATGATTTTGGGGTGATGCCTGGTCATGCCAGAAGACCGCCAACCTTCGGGTTGTGCGATGGCCCAGAGAGGTCGAGAACTACCAACCTTCGAGTTGTGCCATGCCCGAGAGCAGGCATAATCACTAGGCATAAAATTAGATCACGCTTGGATGCATTGTATGTGGGAGATGATGTTGTGTGTTATGATGTTGTGCCTAGTCTGATGCATTGCTTATAAAATGTTATAACCAATATCATGCAGGGCGTATGCATGTGCCAAGGCAAAGTAAGAATGCCTGTGATTTGTCAATTGATTGAGTTGAGTCACTCGAATCTGTCGTAAATTAAGTAAAGCGAGAGTTGCTCACTATTGATCTGCCATCGATGTTAGGTTATATGTTTAGGGTATGCTCTAGGTGAATCAGAACCCTACACGAGGCTTAGGTTGTTAACTTGCTGAGATTTTATCTCACTAGTTGTTATTAATCGCTTTTTAAACCTGTAGTATGAATACGAGGATTATATAGTTCGAGGTCCCTACAGACCAAAGTCTCAAGGTAAAATCGTACCTGATCCCTAGTAAAGATTACAGCTACGAGCTTCATATTACTACAGTTTGGGTCGACGAGGGATTGATGCACTTGATCCCTCGCCGGTTTAAGGCATGGTTCTTACGCCATGGTGACGCCCTCTTTGGCCTATTGAGGAGCTTTGATGTGCCTGGTGAAGGTGGAGCAGGAGAGGAAGCCTGGGATCCCATGGACGTCGAGGTTCCCGATGACACCGTCAAAGATCCGGAGTCTGATCCGAATGAGGAGAGTGATCCTAAGCCTCCTCGAGAGTACTACCTCTAGGTCAAGCTTGGAGGATCGATACCTTTTTGGCGTAAACCTGTAGTATTAGCAGAGATAAGTTAACCCCGACCCCGGTATCTATTTTATGGTCTTTTTTGGAAGTGGCTTGAAAACGGGGGCTTGTAAATATAACTTCCTAGGGTTAACAAGTACATAAATAAAATGTGAGTTTTGCTATCCATGTTTGTTCTGCTGTTTTTCCAGGTATCCTTATTGTGAAGTTTGTTGGGTATTTGTTATTCGTTTCCACATGCGTTAATCAAAAGATAAAACAAATGGGTTGATGACGCGTTCTAGGACGTCGCATTTTTAATGACCCAAAGCGAAGAGATGTATCGGGATGGTCGCGCACTCGAGGGCCGACAAGGCCTCACCTTAGCTTGGCGAGGGCCAGCCACCCTCGCCCAGGTCGTCAACCACTTTGGTGATAGGCAACAGCAACCCCATCAGCAACCCTCCCTCTTCCCTCTTCCCTTTTTATTTCAATTTTTTTAAAAATAAAATTTTATCTTATCTTTTTCAGTTTTAAATATAATTTAAATACTTTTTCAATAAAAAAATGATAAATGCCAACTAGGAGAGAGAATATATTAAAATATGCCACGTTAGCGTTTTATGTTAACCTAATTGACGGAGTTAACAGAAATTATACTATTTTGCCAAGTTTTAGAACTTGATTGCACTTTTTGCAAGTTTTAGGATTCAATTGCACTTTCGCAACAAATTTTAAGACTTCTAGTGCACATATCCCTAAGAAAAACTATTTCTAAAAAGAAGCTCAAGCCAAGCTTAGATCCTATCTAAACCCATACACCATTATCAATCTCATGTTGTGCCATGATCATATTAACTGTTGGAGACTATATCAATTGCTTGCTGATGCTTAAACTTCCATTATTCTTTGAGCATAATAAAGCATTTTAAACCTTATCTCATTCATTAAACCTATGTGTTACATCTACACATCCATATATAATTTTGTCATCCAAAAAAAAGGGAGGATTGTTGAAAAAACCTCTCATTATATTTTAAAACCGACAAAACCATCTAATTCTTATTATTACTTAGTAAAAGTAGATGTTTTATTACAGGTAATCTTGATTATGGAGATCTGTCACCATTTACGAGTTCCAAAGTACAAAGTGAAAAGACTCGTGAAGATTGGAAGAACCTTAATAAAGGGAAAACAAGTCGGAGGAACAGGAAGTTCATGGAGACCTGGAGATACCATAAGGTGAACAATTCTATGGAGCCTTGATCACCAATGTACTCAGAAAGATCAAATGGAAGGATCTATAGAAGTCGACTACCAACGGGATGCTTAGATAGTCTCACGAATCACTGATATAAGCATCTCCCTACATCACTTGAGAAGAACGTGCATATCATGTTGTTACACATTCTGATTTGAAATTCCGGATGTTCCTTTGATTGTAAATCTAAGTCACAAGGAATTTTGACAACAAGCCACATGCCTAGAACTCCGAAAGAGATACATGAAGGAAAATCCAATCAATTAGTGTCAATCATGTTTGTTAGAAGGATTATTTCCTAATATAAACAATTATATTCCCGGAAACTACATCATTGCTAGGAAGATTTGATTGTATGGATGACCCAATCATACGGTAATTGTGTTGTTAATCTTCAACAAATAAATTGATTATCTTAAAACATTCAACGGCTAGTTCGGATACTGAAGACTATATAAGAAGATCAAATATGCTAGAGAAGTTATGAATTAAGAATCATGAGAACAACAACGAACTAAGAAAGCTTTACTCTATGATACACGCATACTTTGTTGAGTTATTGAGTGAGAAGTTCAATTACTTAAATTGCTTGTCATTGATTGTAATCTCTTCTGATAAGTGTACAAGTGTTGTAGTAGTGCTTGGGATTTGGTAGTGTGATCTACCGGCTTTGGGTAGAAGCAGCAAAAGCTACGTTGTAACCTTTCAAAGGATTACTAGTGGATTCCAACATGTTGGTGGATATTAGTCTGGGAGAGTAGACAGAAGCTTTATCTGAGCCGAACTACTATAAGATCTGCATGCAACATCTTATGTTCTTTCTACTTATTTTCATATTATTTGCTAGAAGTATATTGCACTTGATATCATCAACTTACTATTACATATATTAAACCGTTCTTGGAACATATGAAACTTAATTTTGATAACTCAACCTATTCACTTTGTCTAGGTTGCATATTTAGCCATAACACCTTCTTCAAGGATTGTCTAAGCAGGGGATTCATCAATCCCTGCTTGTATTTAGAAATGATAGGATTCATCAATCCATCATGTGATGTTCCATTGTGAAGGATTGTCCAAGCATGGTTCTGTCAATCCCTACTTGTGTTAGATATAATAGAATTTGTCAATCTATCATATGATGTCCCTTCTCCAAGGGTTATTTAGGCATAAGGGTTTGCTAATCCATGTTTGTGTTTAGAAATGACAGGATTCTTTCGCCAAGGATTATGTCTATACATGATTTGTCAATCCCTACTTAGTTCTACAAATGACAAGATTTGTCAATCCATCATGTGATATCCCTTGTCAAGCATTATTTAGGAACGGGATTCGTCAATCCATGTCCTATGATTTGTCTATCCTTTGTAATGTCGTCCTTCATGATGTATTCTCTAAGCAAGAGATTTGTCAATCCCTCATTCTCACGTATGGGATGAAGATCAGTTCCAAGGACTGGACCAACAAATCTAGCAAGCCTGTGCTTGTAGGTGACGATGATAACACTCCTCTGATTGTAAAATTGCAAAAGCAATAGGAATGTAGAAAGGAGGTGCAGAAGCAGTAGGACCTGCAAAGGGAAAGGAAGGGCAAAGTTATTCTCTTTGAAGATTGCTGTCATTGGTGAAGACATCGATAATGCCATTACTAGAACCATTGAAAAAATATTTGCCTATTAAATCAAGGAGGATGAAGACAATGAAAAAGAGAAGGAGAAGGAGAATGATGCAGTTGAAGCATCTGCAATAGAATTTGTTGAAACTGAAAGTGATGCAAGAAGAAATTGACTCTACAATGTGTATTCTCTAGAAGGACTAGACAGGGAAGGTGATGCAAAAACTAGAATCTAGCGGAAAAGGTAATAGTTATTGAGACCAAATTCCATGAGACTTATGGTGTGTCGAAGAACAATGAGAGAAGTATCAAGACCTTTGGAGTGAGACTGTATGATGATATCATACACATGAGGGCTGCTCAAGATTGGTCAAAGAGTTTCTAGAAATTTATCGCATTCTCACCACAGTCAATCACAACAAGATCAAACTCTCAGATACTATGCAAGTCAACATGCGTGTCCAACCCATTCACATTCCTGATGATTTTAATGATGTGAATGTTGGATGTATGCCATAAAGCAACTATGTAATTGTTACATGTTAGGGATTTCAGTTGTACTTTCTTATTATTTAATTAATGGCAAAGATGTATTCATTCATTTGTCTAATTATTTTATATATATGAATGATTCCATAAGATCAGTTGTGACTAGACCTATTCTTAAGACGTTAAGAATATGTGTGACGGGTTCACAATTAAATTGAATCTTTAAACTGTTCCCGATCGATGGATCATTAAGTGGATATTAATGATCCTATTGAGACTGGTGTGTTCGTAACTTCACAATTAAGTATTGGATACTTAAGGGAATGACAAGTCACGAGTCATTGGGTATTGTGACACCCGAGTTAAAACACAAGTGCTTGTATAAGACAAATTCACTGAACGTGACACACATTGAACGATTAGCAACATGGAAGCCTTTAGCATGGTCAATATCTAATCGTTCATGCTCTGGTCTTGTATAAATAATCCTTAGACCTGAGGCACAGTGTTGACTTGTGTGTTGGATGGCTATGGTTCACAGGTGCACATATTGACGGTTCGTTGATCCGTCTCTGTACTTGATGGTCATAGTTCGTTCACATACGAAATTACACGTGTGCGTAAAATGAAATTTGTCTCCTTGTTGCAAGCAAGGTATAATAATGATGTCCTATGCAATCTAATCATGACACTGCATTAAAAATCCTCGGCTGAGGTTGTAATCGAGAATGAATTATTTATGTCTCGTATAAAGTGCATGTCGATTAGGTTTGTGCATATGATCGAATTAGTGACTTGACAAATATTCCATGGTCTTTGTTCGATCGGGACATAATAAGACAGAGGGATTGAATTATACTGTAGCAAAAGCTGATAGGTTCATTATGTTCTTAAAGTATTCACGCTATCTGGATCGCCATGACATATTGCTAAATGTCAACCATGACTTGTAAGACTTAGAAATTGATCGGGATAATCAATTCTCTTGCGAGTACTAATGTGTTAGTGCAAGTCTTACTACCAGCTCAATGATGAACCTAGGGATGTCACACACCTTAACCAATTCAAGATGATGTTGAATGAAAAGGCGATATTGCAAATATGTTTGTAATTATGGCAATCGAATTGAGTCGGACTGAAATTAAATTAAATAAGATTTAATTTAATTTTTTAGTCATGGACACACATGCATATGATGCACAGGCATGCCCGATGTGGACGCATATTGATGTGCCAAAAAATGCACACATGTTAATATATATTTATATATATAGATATATAGATATATATTTATTGATTTATATATATATGATATATATTATTTTTTTAAAAGGTAAAAGTGTGCACATGCACACAATCAGCAGTTGCTGACCATGGTGCACAGTTAGCAACTGCTGACCGTGGAGCACACAAATGATCCAATCGTGCATGTGCACAACGTGCATGAGATCAGTGCACAACTGATCGTGTGCACTTTGGTCCACATCCATCAGCTATTGCTGATCTTCAATCAGTAAATCAGATATACGTCAAAGTGTGGGTAGTAAGCATGTTTCTTTTTGTTCGATGAGAGAGAGAAGCCACAAGTGAGAAAATAGTTTTCTCTCTTTAGTTTTGATTGACGTAAACGAAATACGAGAGTGTGGAGTCCACGCGATTGCTAGCACAATTGAAGTGGTGATCATCCGCGATTTCTTCGTTCCGTTCGACGTTTGATTGGTGGTGTGTCTGAACTAAAGGTCCGATGTTTGTGGGGCTCGAACTAAAAAACATCTTAACCAAGTCGTTTCGAGCACGCTACGAGAGGTAATCCAATACCCCCTTCGTAATTCTGATTTTTGATTGAAACACACGAACGTCGTCTCTGGAGATACGTATATATATTTTTATTTCCACTGTGTTTATGTATATTTCGCCTATGCACGTTACGTGAAAAGCCAACAATGGTATCAAAGCCAATCCTTTGGCGTTTCGTGCGTTTCCTTGAATCAAAAATCCGTAGATTATTTACTTTTGCGTTTGTCTTCTGCAAAATAATTCATGAATGTGAATCTGAAGGCGACAACATTGTTACCGCTTGAAATAATGCACATGAAAATTGTTTCACCACTTTTGATTTCTTGATGTGGTTTGTGTTGCTCAGCCATGAATATGATTCAGTGCAGAATTTTATTTATGCCTTCCGAAGCTTTAATTTTGGAAATTTATAGCTCGCGTGGAAGGGTGGTGATCATGGAAAAACCCCTAATTAATGTGATTGATGTATGGATGAATATATGATGATTACATTTTTTTTTTTTTGGGTTGTAATTTTTAAATGGAGGCTGCATCCTTCCTTTTATTTCCATGTAATTTTTTTAAAGTATATTTTAGTATAGTCAATTGTTGATGTATATGTTACAAGAAGTTTACGTGGAGGAGCCATTAAGCCGGAGAGCTCTATGGCCCCGGTCTGTGAAAAGTTCAAAGATCGAAGAAGAAGTGAAGAGCATCTTCATTATTAAAACATTAAAATGGTTAAATGCGGTCTCATTAGTTCGAGACCCTTTAAGTCATAATTCCATTATCATCAAGTAGGATAAATATTTGACATATATTCATTTAGTCTGTTTCATGTTGTTATGCATGTTAAATCGGTTAATGTGCAAAGTGAGACTGTAATTAATGACCCAAACCTCTTTATTAAATATATTAAGTCGAAACGGGTTTCGGACTCGTGACCTTCCATCATCGTGGTTTGATCCAACATTACAATGGTTGATTGACCGGTTATGGATACATAGGGGTCAATTGACATTCATAATATTGGACCACTCCATCATACATATGATGTTGTAGGGTTGGAACCGAATGATTTCCAATAACTGTCACATGAGGAAAATCGTTTGTGTTTTCAATACTTACATGAGATAATGGGCAAGACTTAACTATGATCATGAAGTCAATAATTGTCAGGTGAGACTTTTATGGTCTAGA
Source organism: Metrosideros polymorpha var. glaberrima (assembly GCA_001662345.2). Classification (NCBI taxonomy): domain Eukaryota; kingdom Viridiplantae; phylum Streptophyta; class Magnoliopsida; order Myrtales; family Myrtaceae; genus Metrosideros; species Metrosideros polymorpha. The sequence goes on along the minus strand of BCNH02000004.1, from coordinate 14,593,626 downwards.
GGCCGAAGATATGATTGGGACTCGCATATGATGCGTTGAACAAGTTAGTTCACTCACTAAGTTCATAGTACACCAAAAACTGTTAGGTGAGGTGGACTATGGGCTGGTGGGACTTTAATCCGCACTAGTAATCTTTACCCAACAAAGATTGTCGTTGCCCATATTAAGTAATATGGGATTCGAATATAAATTTAGTAGGATGACTTATTTCATTTAAAGGTCAAAATGAAATAGTTATTTTGAAATACACTTACTAACAATTTATTTTCTGTACAGATATTTATTACTCTGAAAATGGTGAACACAAACCCGCTCGCTTCGATACTCAACAAGAATTGTTTGACTGGACCCAATTTTACCGACTGGGTGAGGAATTTGAGAATTGTTCTCAATTAAGAAAAAATCGGATATGTGCTTGATGAAAATATGCCAAAATCATTTCCTGAGGGTGGGACTTAAGAAGAACGTGTTACTTATGATAAGTGGCATGATCACGACTTAAAAGTTAAGTCATATATACTTGCTCCGATGAATAATGAATTTTAGAAGAAGTATGAAAGTATGGAAGATGCTAGGTCGATCATCTTGCACTTAAAAGAATATTTTGATGAGAATGGTCGAACCTCTAGATATGAAATATCTTAGGCATTGTACCGTATAAAGATGGCTGAGGGTTCATTAGTTAATGATCGTTCTTTGGAAATGATTTGGCACATTGAAGAGTTGGCTAGGCTAAATCTTGTAATGGATAATAAGTTAGTTGTGGATTTGATCCTCCAATCTTTGCCCGATTCCTCCTCTGGTTTTGTACAAAACTTCCACATGCATAAGATGGAGAAAACTCTTGCTGAGTCACATAGTATGCTGGTAATTTATGAGAAGGAAATGCACAACATGAGGCCCAATATAGTGGCCATGGCTAAGGCTTCTTCTTCAAAGAGCAAGACTATTTTGAAGAAGAAATGGAAGAAGCCTATGAAATGTGGTGTTTAACCAAAGCCCAAAGTTGATAAAGGGAAATGTCATTACTGTGGTGTCAAGAGGCACTAGAGGAAGAACTGTAAAAAGTACCTCGCGAGCTTGAAGGTCAAGCCCAAGGACCAACCTTGTGAAGGTATGGTGTCTATGCTTATTAAGACTAATCTTATGGTCAATGCTGAATCCATCTTATGGGTTCTAGATTCTGTTACAACTTCACATATTTGCATGTCTTTATAAAATCTGGAAATAAGCAGAATGCTGGGGGCGAAATGAGATTGTCCTGACATTTGCAAATAGAGCAAAGGTTGCTGCATTAGCTATAGGGACTTTTCGTTTATGTTTTCCTTCTATACATATATTGGTTTTAAAGAATTGTTTGCATTATGAAAATGCTGTTAGGAACATCATCTCTATACCTCGTTTGAGTAAAGAAAATTATGAATTTTCTTTTGTTAATGATGTATGTTCCATTTATTCTAATAAAAGACGTGTTAGTTTTGGTTTATTAACCAATAATCTTTATACCATTACAATATCTGATAATGCGTTTACCAATGTCAATAAGTAAAATAACGATATAAATGCCATAACTAATAAACGTTCTAGAGATAGTCCAAATCCAAAGTATGTTTGGCATCTTCGTTTAGGTCATATTGGAGAAGATGGAATCAACAAGTTGAGTAATAATGGGCATATTGATCCATCCAAGTTTGAACTATACTCAACCTGTGAGACATGTCTTCTAGGAAAAATGACCAAAGCACCCTTTGTAGGACATAATGCGCGAGCTGCGGACATACTGGGATTGATACATGCAGATATATGTTGACCATATATGGTTATTCTTACTTCATTACCTTCACTGATGATCAGTCAATATTTAATGAAGCATAAATCTGAATCCTTTGAAAAGTTCAAGGAATTTAAGGCTGAAGTTGAGAAACAAACGGGAAAGTCTATTAATGATCTTCAATCTAATCGATGAGGTGAATACCTTAGTACTGAATTCCTAGACTATCTTAAAGACAATAGCATTTTATCACAATGGACACCTCCTACAACTCCAGAGCACAATGGTGTATTTAAAAGAAGAAATCGCACTTTATTAGATATGGTGCGATCTATGATGAGTTACACCAATTTGCCTATATCCCTTTGGGGATATGCCCTTGAGACAGCTGCGTATTTACTGAACAAAGTGCCGTCCAAATTTGTTCCAACTACGCCCTATGAGATATGGCATAGTAGGAAACCAAGTCTTAATCATATTAAGATTTTGGGTTGTCCAGCTTTTGTCAAGAAGCTGAAAACCGATATATTGGAGGCTAAATCTGGATAAGGCCGCTTCATTAAATATCCAAAAGAAACTCTTAGATATTATTTTTATTTTCATTTTAACCAAAAAGTTTCGATCAACAGACATGCTTCTTTTCTGGAGAATCAGTTCGTCCAGGAAAGTGGTGTTGGGTGGAAAATAGTCTTATAAGAAGAAAATAATTAAGTACAAAACAACCAAGTTTAGACACCGATCTATGATTCAGTGAGAGCTTCTGATACACAACCTCTTAGGAGGAGTGTGAGAATGTCTCGTCTACCTATTCGTTATAGGCACTTGGTTGAAGATATTGAATCACTATTCATTATGAATAATAGTGATCAACCTAGTGAGGAGGCGATATCGGACATCGATTTTGGTAAATGGCTAGAAGCCATGAAATTCGAAATGGATTCAATGTATTCCAATGAAGTTTGGACTTTAGTTGACCTGCCTAATGGTATTGTACCAATTAGCTGCAAATGGATCTTCAAGAGGAAGATGAACGCTGAAGGTCAAGTTGGAACTTACAAAGCATGGTTGGTGGCAAAAAGATATCCTAAAAAAGAAGGGATCGATTATGACGAAACTTTCTCACCTGTAGCTATGCTAAAATCAATTCAGATCATGTTGGCTATAACTGCACACCTTGATTATGAGATATTCCAAATGGATGTCAAAACGTCTTTTCTAAATGGTTTTCTCGAGGAAGACATCTATATGGAACAACCACAGGGCTTTGAATCCAATGGTGAAAGTCAGAAGGTGTGTAGGCTTAAGAGAACAATTTATGGACTCAAACAAGCCTCCAAAAGTTGGAACATCCATTTTGATAGAGTAATCATATCGTTTGGTTTTATAAAAAAAACCCAAATGAACCTTGTGTAGATAAGAAGGTCAGTGGGAGCACAATTGCGTTTCTAGTTCTATATGTTGATAATATACTTTTGATTGGGAATGATATACCAATGATATCATTGATCAAATTATTCTTGTCATAGAAATTCTCCATGAAAGACTTGGGAGAGGCAACCTATCTTTTAGGTATCAAGATCTATAGAGCTAGATCGAGACGATTGATTGGCCTCTCACATTCAACGTACATAGACAAAGTGTTAACACGTTTGAACATGCAATGTTCCAAAAGATGATTATTGCCTTTTAAGCATGGAATTCGTTTTTCTAAGGAGATGTGTCCTAACACTCCTAAAGAAAGAGAGCAAATGGCGAAGATACCTTACGCATCCGCTATTGGAAGCATAATGTATGCTATGCTATGTATAAGATCGCATATTGCACATGCTGTAAGCTTAACTAGCAGATATCAATTTGATCTAGGGGAAGAGCACTGGATAGCAGTCAAGAATATCCTTAAGTACTTACGAAGGACTAACGATTTATTCTTGATATATGGAGAAGGAGAGTTTAAGGTTGAAGCTTATACGAATTTCAATTTTCAATCGGATCCTAATGATTATAAGTCAACATCTAGGTTTGTTTTTACATTTAATGGTGGTGCAGTTAGTTGAAAGAGTTCCAAACAAAGTATAACTGCTGATTTTACCATCAAGGCAGAGTATGTAGCTGTTTCTAAAGCGGCAAAGGAAGTCACTTGGATGAAAAAGTTCATTTCTGAACTTGGAGTAGTTCCTTCCATTGAGCAACTAATTACATTGTTTTGTGACAACAATGGGGCAATTGCTCAAACTAAGGAACCAATGTCTCACCAAAAGTCCAAGCACATTGAGAGACACTTCCATCTCATCAGAGAAATTGTTGAGAGAGGTGATATCGCCTTGTAGAAATTGCCTCAGCGGATAATGTGGCAGATTCCTTTACTAAAGCCTTACCTCAGTCATCTTTTGAAAGACACATTGACAAAATGGGTTTGAGGTTCCGAACAAGTTGGCTTTAGTGCAAGTGGGAGATTGTTGGATGTATGCCTTAAAGCAACCATGTAATAGTTACATGTTAGAGATTTCAGTTGTACTTTCTTATTATTTAATTAATGGCAAAGATGTATTTATTTATTTATCTAATTATTTTATATATATAAATGATTCCATAAGATCAATTGTGACTGAACCTATTCTTAAGACGTTAAGAATATGTGTGATGGGTTCACAGTTAAATTAAATCTTTAAACTATTCTCGGTCAATGGTCCGTTAAGTGGATATTAATGATTCTATTAAGATTGGTGTGTTCGTAACTTCACAATTAAGTATTTGATACTTAAAGAAATGACGAGTCACGAGTCATTGGGTATTGTGACGCTCGAGTTAGAATACAGGTGCTTGTACAAGACAAGTTCACTGAAGGTGACACGCATTAAACAATTAGCAAAACGGAAGCTTTTAGCATGGTCAATGTCTAATCGTTCATGCTCTGGTCTTGTGTAAATAATCCTTAGACTTAAGGCACAGTGTTGACCTATGTACTGGATGGCTATGGTTCATAGGTGTGCATATTGACGGTTCGTGTGATATCCTCAAATTTCAACCAATGTACTAAGAATGAATTCGATGGATTTTAACCACGAATTCTAAACCGATGAAAAGTTTTGGATGTTGCGTTATCGATATTTCAAAATTTATCGGTAAACACTAATTTTTGAATAAGTGACGGTAAGCCGAAAATTGATAACCAAAGAGATGTTACGGACTTGGCATGAACTGACGAGCCTACTACCTACGAAATTCGGCCATCAAGAAGCCCTATAGGAGGAAATTACCGTTTTGCCCCCGAAAGCCCCATTTTGGCCCAAATAAAGAACCCATTAGATATCTAGCCCATTAGGCCCATTAAAATTCAAGTTCAAGCCTTATGAATAGTGCCAAACCCACATGAATAGTGCAAGCCCGTATGAATAGTCCCGAGGGTGGAAATTACCCTTTTGCCCCTTCTAGAAAACTTGGACTTTAAGAGGCATTTATAGATTAAAGACAAGATAAATTAATGTGAGACAATGATGTCTTCTCTTCTTTCTTCCCCAAAGTGGCCAAATCCCCTTGCTATCTCTCTCTTTCTCTCTTTCTTTCCTTCTTTCCTCAATTATTTGGCCTTAAGTTGTCTTGAATTCAAGAGCAAAGTTGGATAGAATTGAAAGTTGCATTATTGAAAAACAACTTGGTGAAGAAGAAAGGAAAGTAGCAAGACAACCCTCTCTCTTGCTCACTTACGCTCTCTTCCTCTCTTTCTTTCCCTCTCTTGAATTTCGGCCACCACCCTTACCGCCGCCCATTCGCCGCGTCGTGCTGAGCTTGAGCTGTGTCCTTGCCGCCATGGAACCATGCCGTCCATCGCCGTGTAGCCACGCCCTCACCACCCAAGCCGAGCCAAGCCACCGCCGCACCGAGCCGAGCCGCCATTCATATCCATTTTCTATCCACATGCCATCACCAAGCCGCCACAATCGCCTTTGTGCCATCGCCGCCGCCATTAAACAGTGAGTTAACTCCCTAATCCTTGGTTAGATTGTTAATTGCACTTAGAGTTAGATTAGTTAACTATGGTTCAGTTAGATAACTATGGTGGTTTAGTTAACTATGGTTGGGTAAGTTAACTATGGTTGAGTTAGTTAACTATGGTTGAATTAGTTATTAATTAGTACGCTTCGCACTTGTGATGTGTAATATTTCTATATATGTTTTGGTATGTCTTAAGAGAAGAATTTCTTAGAAAGGTGATTATTTTTATGAACTATCATTCTTATTAGAAATAATGTATTTTTGATATTTAAATGGTGATTGGTGTGATGTCGTGCATAGATACTGACTTTTATGCATTGGAATAATCTAGGAGGCTTGAAAAATGAAGCACACGAAGTTCGACATGAAAAGCATGTTTGTGTGATCATGTGTGGTTTATTTATTGCATTTTTACTTGTAAAAATGGCAATTTTGACGTATGAGCACGAATCATGGCATAAGCACATATCATGAGTGCATTGGCTAGAAAAAAGAAGAAATGAGATTTGTATGCCTGTGTGCTCGTGTGATCACAAAATGTATAGACCCTCAATGATGATTGGGGACAATGTGCGATTTAATCAATGATATTATCGGACGCCCGGCAGGGGTTCGGATGACGGATCACAGTAGAGGCCAGACCGATTCTCCTTTATGGAATACCATCTGCCTGCAGGGGAGGTCGGGGTAGGGCCAGACCTTGATCAACTAGGAGGAGACATTGCCGTGCCTGACAGGGCGAGATGATGCCCGGTCATGCCGAAAGACCGCCAACCTTCAGGTTGTGCCGTGGCCTAGAGAGGTCAAGAACCGCCAACCTTCAGGTTGTGCCGTGGCCTAGAGAGGTCGAGAACCGCCAACCTTCGGGTTGTGCTGTGCCCAAGAGCGGGCGTAATTACTAGGCATAAAATTGGACCACTTGGATGCATTGCGCATGAAGTTGGGGTTATGCGTTATGATGTTATGCATAGTCTGATGTATTGTTTATAGAATGTCATAACCAATGCCATGCATGCTATGTGCCAAGGCGAGGTAAGAACGCTTGTGATTTGTCTGTTGATTGAGTTGAGTCACTCGAACCTGTTATAGATTAAGTAGAGCGAGAGTTGCTCGCTATTGATCTGCCATCGATGTTATGTTGCATGTTTAGGGTATGCTCTAGGTGAATCAACACCCTACACGAGACTTAGGTTGTTAACTTGCTGAGATTTTATCTCATTTGTTGTTAACCGCTTTTCAAACTCGTAGTATGGATAGACACCTTGTGCGGTTCAAGGTTCCTACAGACTATAGCCTCATGATAATACCGTACCTGGTCCATGGTAACGACTACAGCTATGAGCTTCATGTTATGACGGTTTGGGTCGATAAGGTATTGATGCACCTAATGCCTCACTGTTTTAGGGCATGGTTCATACGCCACAGTGACGTCCTCTTTGGCCTATTGAGGGGTTTTGACGAGCCGGGTGGAGGTGGAGCAAGCGAAGAAGTTTGGGATCTGATGGACGTCGAGGTTCCCAATGGCGTTGTGGAAGATTTGGAGACTGATCCAGATAAGGAGAGTGATCTTGAGCCTCCTCCCGAGTACTACCTCTAGGTCTAGCTTGGAGAGCCGACTTTTGACGTAACCCTGTAATATAGCGGAGATAAGTTAACCTGACCTTAGTATCTTTTTTATGGTCTCGATAGGAAGTCGCCGCAGTAAGGGCTTGTACATATACACCTCCTAGGGTCAACATGTATATTAATAAAGTGTGTTTTGGTAATGATTTTGTTCTGCTATCCATGTTGTGATGTTTGTTTGGGTGAATATTTATCGTTTCCGCTTGCGTTAATCGAATGATTAAATGAACGGGTGGACGACGCGTTCTAAGACATCGCATTTTTAATGACCCAAAAGAAGAGATGTATCGAGATGGTCACACGCTTGAGGGCCGAGGCGTGACAGTTCGTTGATCCGTCTCTGTACTTGATAGTCATAGTTCATTCACATACGAAGTTACACGTGTGCACAAAATGGAATCTGTCTCCTTGTTAAAAGCAAGGTATAATAATGATGTCCTATGCAATCTAATCATGACACTGTATTAAAAATCCTCGGCCGGGGTTGTAACCGAGAGTAAATTGTTTATGTCTCGTATAAAGTGCATGTTGATTAGGTTTGTGCATATGATCGAATTAGTGACTTGACAAATATTTCATGGTCTTTGTTCGATCGAGACATAGTAAGACAAATGGATTGAATTACAATGTAGCCAAAGCTGACAGGTTTATTATGTTCTTAAAGTATTCATGCTATCTGGATAGCCATGACATATTGATAGATGTCAATCATGGCTTCTAAGACCTAGAAATTGATCGGGACAATCAATTCTCTTGCGAGTACTAATGTGTTAGTGTAAGTCTTACTACCAGCTCAATAATGAACCTAGGGATGTCACACACCTTAACCAATTCAAGATAACGTTGAATGAAAAGGCGATATTGCAAATATGTTTGTAATTACGGCAATCGAATTGAGTCGGACTAAAATTAAATTAAATAAGATTTAATTTAATTTTTTAGTCATGAACGCACATGCATATGATGCACAAGTACACCCAATGTGGATGCATATTGATGTGCCCAAAAATGCACACGTGTTGATATATATATTTATTGATTTATATATATATGATATATATATTTTTAAAAAGGTAAAAGTGTGCATATGCACACGGTCAGCAGTTGCTGACCGTTGTGCGTGTGCACAATGTGCACGAGATCAGTGCACAACTGATCGTGTGCACTTTGGTCCACGTCCATCAGCAGTTGCTGATCTTCAATCAGTATATTAGATATACGTCAAAGTGTGGGTAGTAAGCGTGTTTCTTTTTGTTTGACGAGAGAGAGAAGCTGCAAGTGAGAAAATGGTTTTCTCTCTTTAGTTTTGAATACCGTAAACGAAATACGAGAGTGCGAAGTCCACGCGATTGCTAGCACAATTGAAGTGGTGATCATCCGTGATTTCTTCGTTCAGTTCGACATTCGATTGGTGGTGTGTTTGAACTAGAGGTCAGACGTTTGTGGGGCTCGAACCAAAGAACATCTTAGCCAAGTCGCTTTGGGCATGCTACGAGAGGTAATCCAATACCCCCTTCGTAATTATAATTTTTTATTGAAACGCACGAACGATGCCTCTGGAAATACGTGTATAGATTTTTATTTCTGATGCGTTTATGTATATTTCGCCTATGCACATTACATGAAAAGCCAACAGTGAAGCCCCCAAGTCGAGTTCTAAGAAGAAGAGAAGTACAAAGTGATATTTGGTGTATGCTTTGCATTTTTGTTTAGCATAGTAGAATAAGCTTTTGTGCAGCAACTACTTGTCTTTTGTAATGATCCACTTACAATTTTAGTATGCTTTTTATTATGTCTTTTCTCTCTTTATTGCTCTGATGCTTCTTCTTTTTTATGACAAAAGGGGAGAAATAATATGAAAAGTAGTGGTTAATTGCTGATGTGAATCTTTATTTGCTCTAATACATATCTCTGTCATAATGTTACTTGCTCGGATATGTTATATGCTATCTGGATTTATCCTCTGATAAATGGATTATGCATATTTGGTTAAATGCTCTGATATGTATACTCACAGTCACGGGCAGCATTTTTACTCCTATCATTGTCCACGCACTTAGGTGAATTCATGCTTTATAACTCATATTTCTGCATAAGAAAGGTGGGGGTTTTGCTATTATCAAGAAAAGGAAGAATGTTGGATAATTTGAAAACCAATGTTGAAATCCCTTCAATTAGTTTGACGATCACAAAACCTTACCAAAGAATTTGATGAGTTCTTTGAGTGAATGCAGAAGAAGTTTCACGGGTTAAAGATCTACAGCAAGTGTTCATCTAATGATTATTGGAACAAAGAAGGAAATACAGGGGATACAGCGTAACAGTGATACACTATGAAGATCAGAATTGCAGAAGTTATATGTGCTACATCACAGTTACAGAAGATCGTACATGAAAGTTTTTGTATATGAATCAAGTTCGTGGAAATTCAAATATCCACGACACAGCTCATCGATATTGTTGTGATATTCCATACACGATAGCATATCTAATTGAAGATTATTAGATATGTTTCATGTATAGAAGATTCTCTATAGGCTTGTCAATTGGATTGATTGGAAGATATTTTAAAATGTTGATTTCATGGACTAACGGCTACAATATTTAAGAGAACTCAAGGTTGATACAACGGCTGTGATTCAAGCTTCAACGTTTGGATTTGAAGATATGTCGAGTAAAGTACAGTAGAAGTGCCAAAACTTATGTATCGAGATCACTTTAGTTTTAAAACTTTTTTTCAGATTACTTAAGTGCCCATTTTTTAAAAAAATGATCACTTATATGCTAAAACTTTTTTTTACGAATCAATAAAGTGTCAAAATCGGAGAAATTTTTGTCACTTAAGTTATCATTATTCTCCGATTTTGGCACTTAAGGGCTTGTTTGACAAAATTCTGATTCTCTAATTCTACTCTCCGTAACATAAAAAGATGAGAATCATGTTTGGTAACAAAAATGATTATGATTCTCAAAATCAGTAATTCTGTTCCTAGAATCAGTTTTAGAGCAAAATCAAGAATAAATATAAAAAAATTTGATTCTTTGTTCTATAATTACTTTTGAGAAACTTTTTTTTTTTTACAAAAATAAATCATTTTTTGCCCCTTAAAAGTCTTGTATTTTCATTCTATTGTTGAAACAAGCCTAATGTATCTTTAAAAAATTGATAAATGTCTTAACTATATAACATTTCAAAGTAAATGTCAAAATGTTAATCGAGTTTTACTAATCACAATAGTTTTTCATTTCCAAAAAACTTACTCAAAACGAATGTCATTAATTAGCTGGTCTCATATATACATGTATATACATGTATCTACTCTTTCACAACGATTGCATCTGATCCTCTTCTCTCTCTCATTTTGTTCTCTAGCAAAACCGATCTTCATGGCATACATTCATGAAGCCAATTCTTAAAGAGTGGTTATGTTCACATTGATGAACTCGTATGAATGAAAATCAATTCTAGAATGAGTACATGGGCATCTATTCGAACGCTTGAACCCTCCACAAGGGAAAAAAGAAAAAAGAAATCGCATGGACCCTCCACATTCAGGTGCTCCCCATGTAAGTATGTCCACATTTGTGATGCATGAATTGGCTTTGCTCTCGATCTTTTTATACGTACCCATCATCAATTTGTGCACGAAACAATATGAGATAACTAAAAAAATCACTTTTGTTTATGATTGTATTTGTGTGATGGTATAGTTACTTTTATAGTGACAAAATGTAATTATTTGATTTAAATGAAAAAAAAAATTAGGAAGAGAAATTGTCCATAAGAACAAAAATTATGTGTAGTTACCAAACGTGTTTCTGTTTCTGAAATAGGAATTTTGTGCAATTACCAAACGCGTTCTAATTCTATGAAACATGTCCAAGAATCAGAATCACAAAAAATTAGTTCTGAATAGAATTGATTTTTTGGATCAGAATTGTTGCTAAACGAGCCCTAAGTGATCTGTGAAAAAATATTTTGGCACTTAAGTAATCCGAAAATAAGTTTTGGCACTAAAATGAGCGTCGTACACAAATTTTGACATTTCTAGTGTATTTTACTCAAGATCTGTCAATATAAGAAATGAATCTGAGAAGACTACCAATTGAAATGTTGCACACTCGGGTACTTGCGAACACATATTCATTCTCCATAGCTTCAAATTTGCGAGTTTAATCTGAGAGTTGAGAGCTTATGTGAAAATCTTCTCTGAAGACTTGTTATTCATTTGTAAACACTTGTGGGTGTGAGAGATATAAAAGAAAGGTTATTATAAGTGCTTGCAGAAAGCCATTAGTCTTGCAACTGCATGATGTTGTAATTTTGACCAAGTATTTAACAAAGGGATTTGTAAATCCACTGTGAGGGGTGAGAGCTCTAGTGCTGTTGTGGGGCACTGGCAAAAAGAAAAAGTTAATTTTATTGTGGGGGCATCAACAAAGGAATTGTAGGAGAAACAAGTTCCGTGCGAAATCATTACACTGCTAGAGTTTAGAGAGTGGAGTAGGCACAACCAAAACCAAACCACTAGCAATGTCGTCTTGATACTGTTTATTCCTATTTATCTTCATTCTCGCGTATACTGCATAGTTCGCTTTTATTGTTGCACTCACTCAACTGTCTACGGTAGTTTTAAAGTCTATTGTTCTTAAAGTGTAAAAAAAAATCTGCACTCACACTAAAAGTATATACTTGGCTACGTATAAACTAATTCACCTCTTACTTAATTTTACATCTAGAACTGATATTTGATATCAGAGCTTTATCTCAAATTTTCAGCGAATGTTTTCACTTTGGAGTCGAAGGTCGAATAGCAATCATCGTCGGGACTAGTGTGAATGAATGTAATTCAATCACAAGGGCACCTTTATTTGATGGGCTAACTGTCATATCGGAAGTGCATGATGACTTGAGGAAACTGTGACACTAACTTAGGTCGAAGATATATTATCTCGGGGTTCATCTAGAGTACAATGTTATATGGTTGTGACGTATGGGATGATAAAATAATAATTTACGGGGCCAACAAAAGCGTTAAGTTGGAAAAGTTAAGTCTCTCCCAATCATCTGCAATCATTGCAAGCTTTACTTCACCCTCTCTCATCATTCTAATGGGCGACATCCCAGCAATCTCTCTTTCTCTCTCCATGTTATCGGAACCTTTTTTCCCAATCACATCATCTTTATCCCCATCTTTTCAACTACCTTGTCATTACACGACCTAAGCGTTGAATTATTTTTTTTTTTTTGTCGAAAAATTGTCTAATTAAATATGTACCAAAAAGCAATTGTTGTGCCACACGTAATGTTTAACTGAAAGGAGAGTCATGTCGAGGGTTCGAATTTTGGACCTTATGGAGAAATAAACAAAAAAGTAATCAATTGAATTAAAGGTGTGTTGATTGGAAAAAGTAATTGAGAAATAATTAAATAATTATCTTTAATTCATTATGAAAATAACAGCATTATTTGAATTACAAAAAAAATTATTAATTATTAATTGTTGTGAGTTTACTCTTTCAAGAATTCTTCTTGAGAGAGAGCAAATGATGATAAGGGTGTCAATAATCCAGTTCAATTTGGGCTTTGCACAAATCTCCGATCCAATCCAAATACAAAGGGTATGTGCTTTTTTTTTTATGACCTGACTAGAGACCTAACCTGCATAAAATCAAAATAAAAAAAAAAATGGTTCGAGTTATCAAGTTTCATTATTTGTAGGGTTAATACCAAGAAAAACTTCAAATTGGTACATTTATGATAAATTTACCCCAAACTAGTACACATAAGACAAATTTACCATCCATTAGTTTCCGTAAAATTTTATTGTCAAATTTCTGAGTTTGATCACGCGCAATAGTTAACGGAGTGTATCGGTTTGGGATTTTGCCCTCCATTTGTCTTAGGTGTGCCAGGTGGAGATTTTTCATGGTATTAACCTAATTTAATGGCGACTAATGGAGGGTAAATTTGTCATAGGTGTACCAGTTTGGGGTAAATTTGTCACAAATGTGCCTGTTTGGGGTTTTTCATGGTCAAAAAATTAGTTCGGGATAATTTATCATATGTGTACCAGTTTGAGGTTCTTCGTTGTCAAAAAATTAGTTGAGGGTAAATCTGTCACATGTATACCAATTTGGGGTTTTTCGTGGTATTAACCATTGTTTATATTCATAAATGTGTTTAGTGTTTAGTAAACACTATTTACTCTAATTATTTTGATTTTGAAATAAGGCCAACAATGTGTCTTAGATCAATTCAGGTTTATGATCCAGAACTGAAATGAACCATTAGAAACTCGGTGTTTTACTTACTACCAGAACCACAATGAAACCCGACTTGAAAACTCCTGAAACATTTGGGTCGGATTGGTTTGAATGATTTTCTAGGCACCCCTAATGGATACAATGTAGGATTAAGGTTTCTTAGATATTACACGAGTGACTAATATGTCATTGGGCGAGTTTCTATTGTGCACGAAGTTTGACACAACACAATTGCGTGAGCGTACGTGATTGCTATTAGAAAATTGAGCGATCGAAACAATAAAGTAGATAGAATAGAAAATAAATTGTATACCAAATTTTCGTGGTTCGGTTGTAATAACCTACATCCACGGGAAAAGCAGCACGAAATTCCACAATAAATCAAGCAATACAACAGCGATTACAATCACACTCGAGTCACTCAAACACTCTCAGTGTTTTCCAAACTCCAATTACATCCAATAACCTACAAGTGTTCAATCCCACAATTATTCATGAAATAATCTCTCAATCTCACAAAGAAATTACACAAATCTCACGCTAAAATTTAATCGACTTCAATACTCTCTTACTTCATGGTGTAATTCACAAGTAAAAGCTCCTCTTTGATGATCTTCACAAATAACATCCACTTCTTATTTATAGGCAAGGATTGAATCCAAAATAAGAAACCTTCTCCAATTAGGAAATCATTCAATTTAGAAAACCTACTTGAATTAGGACAGCTTCCTTTTTAGGCTCAAATTCGAGACATATTTTTAACAATCTCCACATTGGCTCGATGTTTGAGCCAAGTCACAATTGTCATGCCCCGGCCCTCGAGCGCGCAATGATCCATATCAATTCTCTTAGGTCATTTGAATGCGACGTCCCAGGACACGTCGCCAACCCGTTCATTTTATCTTTTGATTAATGCATGTGGAAATGATAAATATTCACCCAAACAGTCACGACAACAGGAATAGCAGGAAAAACAACAAAACAAACATCATTAGCAAAACTCACATTTTATTTATGTACTTGTTAACCATAGGAAATTATATGTACAAGCCCTCACTACGGGCCACTTTCTATGAAGACCATAAAAAAGATACCGGGATCGAGGTTAACTTATCTTCACTACTACTACGGGGTTATGCCAAAAAGTTGATTCTCCAAACTCGACCTAGAGATAGTACTCGGAAGAAGGCTCGGGATCGCTCTCTGCATTCGGGTCCGACTCCAGATTTTCAATAGCGCCGTCAAGAACCTCGACGTCAATAGGATCCCAAACTTCTTCGCTCGGACCTCCACCTCTGCCTGGTCCATCAAAACCCCTCAAAGAACCAAAAAGGGCATCACCGTGGCAAACGAACCACGCCTTAAAATGGTGAGGTATCAACTGCCTCAACCCTTCGTCGATCTAAACCATCGTAACGTGAAGCTCATAACTGTAGTCTGCGCTAGGGACCAGGTACGGCGTTATCATGAGGCTCTAGTCCGTAGGAACCTCGAACCATATGATTCTCGTATTCATACTTCATGTTTGAAAAACGGTTAACAACAATGAATGAGATAAAATCTTAGTAAATGAACAACCTAAGCCTCGTGTAGGATGCCGATTCGCCTAGAGCATATCCTGAACATGCAACTTATTATCGATGACAAATCAATATTCTCGCTCTACTTAATCTATAACAGGTTCATGCAACTCTACTCATTCAATAGACAAACCGCAGCCATTTTTACCTCACCTTGGCACACACCCTGCATAATAATAGTTATAGCATTATATAAACAATGCAATTAGACAAGGCACACAATCAGAACACATATCACAATTTATCATGCACAATACATCCAAGCGTGTTCCAATTTTATGCCTAGTGATTATGCCTACTCTCGGGCACGGCACAATCCGAAGGTTGGCGATTCTCGACCTCTCTGGGCCACGGCACAACTCGAAGGTTGGCGGTTCTCGATCTCTCTAGGCCACGGCACAACTCGAAGGTTGGCGGTTCTCGATCTCTCTAGGCCATGACACAACCCGAAGGTTAGCAGTCTTTCGACATGACCGAACATCGTCCCGCCCCATCGAGCACAGCAATGTCTCCTCTTAGTCGATCGAGGTGCGACCCCACCCCGACCTCCCCCGCAAGCATACGACATTTCATAAAGGAGAATTGGTCCGACCTCTACCACAATCCGTGATCCAAACCTCTACCGAGCGTCTGATAATATCATCAATAAAATCGGGTATCATTCCCAATCACCATTGAGGGTCTATACACTTTGTGATCACACGAGCACACATACATACAATTCTCATTTCTTCTTTCTTTTAGTCAATGCACCCATGCTACATACTTATGTCATGATTCGTGCTCATACGTCAACCTTATTGCCATTTTCACACGTAAAAATGCAATAAATTAAATCACATATGATCACACAGACATACTTATCCCGTCAAATTTCACGAGCTTCAATTTTCAAATCTCTTAGATTATTCCAACACATAAAACTTAGTATCTAAGCACGACACCACACCAATCACCTTTCATATATTAAAAATTACATTATTTTCAACTAAGAAATAATAGTTCATAAAACAATTACCTTTCTAAGGCAATCCTCACATTAAATCATACCAAAGCATATATAGAAATATCACATATCACAAGCACAAAGCATACTAATTAATAACTTATCAATTGAACCTCGATAACTTATCGCCTATTTGACGATAGCCTATCGTCCATTTTTCGATAGCTTATCACTTAATCCTTGATAGCTTATCATCCCTTTGGTGATAGCTTATCACTTACTTACCGATAACTTATCATTTTTTTGATGATAATGTATCACTTTTCCTTGATAACCTATCACTTCCACTTATCATTTCATGATAACTTATCACCTAAACCAACCATAGTTAACTAATCCAATCATAGTTAACTCTAAACTTCACTTAATCTAACCCTAAGTACAATTAACAACCTAACCAAGAATTAGGGAGTTAACTCACTCGTTTAGCGATGACGACGAACGGCAAAGGTGCGGCTTAATTAGGCGTGGCAATGGCACAACGAACGGTAACACTACATGGGCGTGGCTTGGCAACGGCGGCACGGCGTGCGAATGGCAATTCGGTACAGGCTCGGCTCGGCTTGGACGGCAAGGCGGCGCGGCTTGAGCTTCGCATGGCGAACGGGCGACAGTGAGTAAAAGAAAGAGAGAGGCAATTGAGGAGAGGGAAGGGTGGCCAAAACTAGAGGGAAAAGGAGGGAGAGAGTACAAGTAAGAAAGAGAGAAAGAGAGAGTAGTCTTACTTTGTCTTTCTGCTTTACCAAGTTGCATTATTGTCCCTCATTAATGTAATCCTAAAAATTTATCAACTTTGGCTTATAATCCAAGACCAATAATGCAAGGAAAAAAGAAAGAGAAAGAGAGAGAGCCAAGGAGAGGGAGGGCAGCCAAAAAGGAAGAGAGAGGAAGAGAAGACCACTTGCCAAAGCTTTAATGAAGCTTGTCTTAAACCATTAAATGTGTCCCCTAATGTCCAAGTTTCTAAAATGGGTAAAATGGTAATTTCTACTATTGACACTATTCATATGGGCTTGCACTATTCACGTGGGCTTGGCACTATTCATGGGGGTTTGGGCTTAAATTTAAATGACTTAATGGGCTAGATATCCAATAGGCTCTTTATTTATGCCAAAAATGAATTTTCGAGGCCAAAACGGTAATTTCCTCTTGGTTGCCGAATTTCATAGGAAGTAAACTCGTTGGTTAATACCAAGTCCGTAACGTCTCTTTGGTTCTCAATTTTCGGCTTACCGTCATTTATCTGAAAATTTAGGGTTTACCGATAAATTTTGATATCTTGATTTCATAATGTCCAATGCTCTTCATCGAATTAGAATTCGTGGTTAAAATCCATTGAATTCAATTTTTGTACTTTGGTCAAAATTTAGGGATATCATAATAATTGCTTCACTGAAAATTCGAACTTCACTACCAACTCTCCCATAGCCTCGATGGGCTCAACCGCTATAGACATCTTCCAAGTCCAAGCCGCACTTGAACTACGCTATAACCGCAGATCTTATCAGAACACCAACTCTCATGCACCTTTAACTGCTTCACAAGAATTATCCGACACAACCTCATTTTCCACAGATAAAGCAAAACTATTATTGCATCTATATTTGTCAAAAGATCGATCACGTACCTAGTCAATATCAGCAGTTACAACAACTGTTGACTTTATAGGCTCTACCTCGCTACAAGCTCAATCTGTGTCAATTACCTCGCTAGTACCCACTATCTTAGGAGTTTTTGTTGTAACTCTACCTCAAGCTGAACACCGTCCAGATCCGTATAAACACTACCATTGACACTTCTAGCTCGAAGTACTGGAGACTTGTCAAATGTAACTTCTCTACTGATAACAGGTAAATTTAATTCCGGGCACCACAATCGATAACCCTACTCACCTTGTACATAACCTAGGAACATGCACTTTATTGCCTTCCCATCGAAATTACCATTACTAACTCGAACATAATATGGGCAACCAAATATTCTAATACCAAAATAATTGGCAGTGTTACTTGACCACACTTTTTCGGGAGTCTAACATCTAATCGTAATCAATGGGGATTTATTCAATAGGTAGCTCGCCATACTAAGTACATCCGCAAAGAATCTCCTAGCCATACCAGCACTAGAGAGCATTTTATGGATTTTCTCTAGTAATGTTATGCTTATCAACTTTACAACATGTTGTGGTTTATTGGCACTAGTGCGATGTCTCACTATACCTTTTTTCATGCAGAATTTATTTAACAGCTCCAAGTAGAACTCCATGCTACTGTCAATTCGCATATGCTTGATCGTTTTTCCAGTCTCCTTTTCGATCAAAGCTCCCAACTGTTTAATCTTGATAATAGCATCAAACTTGTGCCTAAGGACAAACACCCAAATCTTCATCGAGTAGTCATTAACAACTATTAGCATAAATTTGGCACTCTTACTCAAAGGAAATCGTGACAACCTGTGAACATCCAAGTGAACTAATTCTACAACCTCCGTGGTTTCTTTTACATCGTACTGAACTGCACTTTTCGCTATTGATCTAAATCACAGTACTTGCATACATTCAATTCGTCAGCAACATAACAACATAATAAATTTCTTTCACTAAGAACCTTTAGGCTTCTTTCGCTAATGTGCCCAAAATACATATGCCACAATTCGGACCTTCAAACAGATGTATTCGACGTCTCCGCGATGAATTCTGTCACTGTCTCACCTTGAAGCTTATACAGGCCACTACACTTGATTCCTTTCATTATTACCAAGGCACCTCGGCCAACCTTCAAAATTTCACATTCTGAAGAATATCGACACTTAGCTGAATCCATGACACTCAAGGAAATCAAATTCTTTTTCAACTCTGGAACATGCTTTACTCCAGTCAATATACACACAATACCATCATGCATTATGATTCTAACATCACCAACACCTATAACATCGCACTCAACATTATTCCCCAATTGCACTTTACTAATATCTGTGCACTAATAAGTAGTAAACCAGTTTCTAATTGGTGTAGCATGAAATGAGCAATCAGAATCCATAATCCATCTTTCAAAAGACAAATCATCAATGATAGACAAGATATAATCAGCATTATCCAAATTACCATTAGCTACAGCTGCAAAATTATATGCAGACTCAACTTTAATTCCCTTACCATTCTCATTCTTCGGCTTAAAGTAATCCCTTCTACGATACCCTCTCTTGCCACAATTCCAACAAACAATATCTCCAGTCCTAGATTGACTACGTATGTTTAAGTTCATACTACTTCTGCTAACACGAGTACTAGTTCTTTTTCTATTTTCACTTACTAAAGTAGTACACACAGATTCGCCAAATTTTCTTCTATGGATATCCTCATTTAGAATTAAATCTCAAATCCCATCAAATGTTAAACTAGTTGACCTAGAAGAATTACTAACAGCAGTAACAGTAGTATTCCAACTATCAAGCAATGAAGATAATAGAATCTAAATACATACTTCTTCATCAAAATCAATCTCAACTGAACTCAATTGACTAACGATTACATTAAAGTCATTGATATGATCAGCAACTGACGCACCTTTGCTCATCTTCAAATTAAACAGACGTCGCATCAAATAAACTTTGTTGATCGTCGATGACTTCTCATACATATCTGACAAGGCTTTCATCAAACACACAGTGGTCGTCTCTTTCACGATGTTAAACACGATGTTACGAGCCAACGTCAACCGAATAATACCCAACGCTCGTCTATCCAACAATTCTCAATCAGCTTCCTTCATCGTATTTGGCTTTTCCCCAAACAAAGGTAAGTGCAGTTTCATTTGATACAAATAATCTTCAATCTGCATCTCCCATAAACCAAAATCTTTTCCATCAAATCTGTTGATTTTCACTTTTTCTTCTTCTGTCGCCATCGATTCACCTTAACTCAGTCGAACCAAACTCTGATATCAATTATTAGAAAATTGAGCAATCGAAACAATAAAGAAAACAAAATAGAAAATAAATCGTATACTAAATTTACGTGGTTTGATCGTAGTGACCTACATCCACGGGAGAGCAACACGAAATTTCACTATAGATCAAGCGACAACAACGGAGATTACAACTACACTCAATTCACTGAAATACTTTTAGTGTTTCCCAAACTCCAATTACATCCAATAACCTACAAATGTTTAGCTCCATAATTCTTTACGAAATAATCTCTCAATCTCATGAAAAAATTATACAAATCTTACGCTAAATTTTAATCAACTTCAACACTCTCTTGCTTCAGGGTGTAATTCACAAGTAGAAGCTCGTCTTTGATGATCTTCACAAAGAACATCCACTTCTTATTCATAGGCAATGATTGGATCCAAAATAAATAAAAAAACCTTCTCCAACTAGGAAATCATTCAATTTAGGAAATCTACTTGAATTAGGACAGCTTTCTTTTCGGGCTCAAATTCGAGACATATCTGTAATAATTGCAAACTCAGATTATATGCACGATCACTAAATTTTCATAGGAATTTATTAGATCTCCTCATAACTGCTATTAACAAATGACCCAAATCATCGCTGGTAGTAAACATTGTCTACATGGTAAAGCATCATGTGCTGTGCTAAGTGTCGATGACTAACGTCCTTTCACTAGTAACTTCCTTCAATGATGGTAGAGCATCGTGTGCTGTGCTAAGTGTTCTCACATTTATGCTATTAGTCGGATTAGTTCCTCCCTCCTATTATTTCGAGAAAAATTAACCATTTGAAAATAATTTTTCAAAAAATATTGCTTATAATGATTGAAATAATTAATTGATAAAAATATGTTTATTATCGACAATAATTTATATTTAAATATTTTCGTGGACAATAAAAATATTTTTCGTTCACTCATTTTCTTAAGCGATATAAGCGATCAATTTTTAGAAAATGTTTTTCAAATCATTCATTTTTCACAAAACAAACGAAACCTTAGGCTCCGTTCGTTTCGTGAAAATATTTCAAATTTTTTTAATAAATTTTTTTTTTAGGTTTTATTTATTTTTCTTTTCTTTTTCTTCCTCTACTGGTCACAAGGCCTCGACAACAGCCGACGAGCCTCGAGCTCGCCAGGTCCTGGCAAGCTCGACTCTCTCAAGGCTCGCTAGAGGTCGGCAAGCTCGACTCGCTCGAGGCTCACTAGATCCTAACGAGCTCGAGCTAGTCTGTGGCTGTCGTCGACCAATCGCGGCGGAGGCAAGAGGGAAAAAGAAAAAGAAAAAGAAAAAAACTAAAATTCGGATTCTTTAAAAAAAATAAAAAAAAAATTAAAAAGTCAGATTTTTTGAAAATGAAAATTTTAATAAAAATAATAAAATAAAAAATTTTAAAAGGAGTGCACGGAAGAAAATCAAAACTGATTTTCCATGTCGAATAGCAGAAAATATTTTTCAGTTCATTTTCAAGTTTTAGTCGAATATCAAAAAAATGACTTTTTAAAAAATATTTTTCAAAAATATCATATTTTTCGCAAAACGAACATAGCCTCAATCTTGAATTTATTCTCCACTGAACATGATAACCTAAACCAATAGTGCAACTCTTCAACTTTGCGCACGGAAAATCATCTACTCTGGATATAATTCTTTATTCTTTAGTTAAAGCAATCAAGCCGTAACATCAATAAGTACAATCAGTTCTTATGGAAAACTACTGAAGCGACAACCGATATTGCCTACATGGTTGACTTAGGACGTTAGCAAGAAAGAAAAATCAAAGAAGTTATAGAAAGATTTAGGACTCGAAAGATCTAGATTATTACGACATCACAAATAGGTCCTAAACCGTTTTTATTCATCCGGAATGTCCCATGCAAGTCTCATAATTGGGACATCCTGTGAATCAGTTGGGGCAACATTTCAAAACTCTATTGCTACGTGCAAGTTATATATTTATTACAGTTATTCTTGATTTGACCCTAGTATTACTTTGACCGCACTAAATTTTTGTTTTTTTTTTTTGGTCATTTGACCGCCCTGGATGTTGGATACAACAAGTTTAACTTCATTAAAAAAATTCAAAAGGTCTTTATCTGCAATTAAAAATAGATCCAAAGATTAAATCTTTTTATAAACAAGAGGCCAGGACCACCTCAACCCAGAAAGAACCAAAAAGAAGACCATTAACTGTACCAGTAGAAATGAGGAGTGAGTTCACTATTTGGGAACTGAGACGGAAAAGTGATTTGTCTTATTTAATAAAGAACAATATATATACATAAAACAAATCCTAAAAGATAAAAAGACAACTTTGCCCTTTTTACTTCTAACTCTCCCCCTCAAGCTGGAGCATAGATATTAATCATGTCCAGCTTGTTACAAATATATTCAACCCTACTACTTCCTAAAGACTTTGTGAAAATATCAGCTAACTGTTCACCAGTCCTAACATGACTAGTAGAAATAACTCCAGCCTGAAGCTTCTCACGGATGAAGTGACAATCGACTTTAATATGCTTAGTACGCTCATGGAATAATGGATTTGAAGCAATATGGATAGCTGCCTGATTGTCGCACCTCAACTCCATTGGTGCAAGATCTTTGAATCCAAGTTCAACTAATAGCTGATGCATCCAGACTAATTCACATGTAGCTTGAGCCATAGCTCTGTATTCTGATTCCGCACTGGATCTAGCCACAACATTTTGCTTCTTACTCTTCCAAGATACTAGGTTTCCTCCCAAAAAGGTGCAATAGCCCGATGTAGACCTCTTATCTGTAGGAGACCCGGCCCAATCAGCATCTCAAAATGCTTTCACCCTTTTGTGACCATGATCCCTATAGATGAGACCACAACCTGGAGCTTTCTTCAAGTATCTCAAAATTCTGACTACAGCATCCCAATGAGAGGTTAGGGGGGAAGACATAAATTGACTCACAACACTCACAGGAAAGGAAATATCAGGTCGAGTAACAGTCAGATAATTTAATTTTCCAACAAGTCTTCGATACCTTTCTGGATCATCTAATAGCTCACCATCCTCTGCCATCAATTTTGAGCCAACTTCCATTGGTGTATCTAATGGTTTAGCTCCTAGCATACCTGTCTCTGTAAGTAAATCCAGAACATACTTGCATTGTGAGATATGAATACCTTTCTTTGCGTGTGCCACTTCGATACCCAAAAAATATCTAAGTCATCCCAATTCCTTTGTTTGAAACTGTTGTTGCAAATACTATTTCAACTCATCAATCCCTGTAGAATCATCTCCGGTTATGACAATATCATCCACATAAACTACAAGAAATATCCGACCAACTCCAGAAACACGGTAAAACATAGAATGATCTCCACTACATCTAAACAGTCCAAACTGGAGCACCACCTCAGTAAACCTCCCAAACCAGGCTCTAGGAGACTGCTTCAAACCATATAAAGATTTTTTCAAACGGCAGACATGACCAGACTCCCCCTGAGCAACAAACCCGGGTGGTTGCTCCATATACACCTCTTCATGTAAATCACCATGAAGAAATGCATTTTTAACATCAAGTTGAAAAAGAGGCCAACAAGCAGAAGCAGCTAAAGAAAGTAAAAGGCGGACAGAAGTCATCTTAGCCATTAGAGAGAAAGTATCACCATAATCGACACCATAAACTTGTGCATAACCTTTAGCAACCAATCTGGCCTTGAGGCGAGCAAGAGAACCATCAGGATTAACTTTGACAGTAAACACCCATTTACATCCGATAGCAGTCTTCCCTACAGGTAAAGGAACGAGATCCCAAGTCTGGTTTTGGTCCAGTGCCAATAGTTCCTCCTTCATAGCTGTCTTCCAGCCCGGACTAGATAATGCTTCAGCAACAGTTTTAGGAGTAGGATGTGTATCAATGGTGACCAGACTAGTCCAGAATGAGACCGACAAACCAGAATAAGAGACAAACTGCGCAATAGGGTGCTGGGTACAACCACGAACTCCTTTGCGATGTGCAATAGGAATATCAAAGTCAGTAGGTGAAGGGCTTACCTCAGACTCAAAGGACGAAGAAGACGAAATAGGCGGAGGTACATCTGCATGGGGCTCCACATGTTGACGAGAACGTCTACTGTAGACATGCTGAACGGGTGGAACTAGTGGAGGCTCTGAAGTGGATTTCATAATAACATATGTAAAGGAATCATCATCCACTTTAGGAGGTTCTATTGGTTCATCTGAATATATAGTAAACTCAAAGAAGGAAACATCTACAGTGGTAAAATACTTAAGCAAAGAAGGACAGTAACAACGATAACCTTTCTACGTACGAGAATACCCCACAAAAATGCATTTAAAAAGATCGAGGGTCTAGTTTGGAAAGACCTGGACGATGGTCACGGATATAGCAGACACAACCAAATATATGAGGTGGTAAATGAAACAAGGATTCAAAAGGGAAAAGAAGAGAGTATGGAGTTGCACCCTTAAGAATAGAGGACGGCATGCGGTTGATAAGATAACATGTAGTCATAACAGCGTCAGCCCAAAAGGATTTGTCGACCTTCATTTCAAATAGCAATGATCGAGCAACTTCTAACAAGTGGCGATTCTTCCTTTCGGTGACACCATTTTGTTGTGGTGTATCCAAACAGGAAGATTGATGAATAATGCCTCGTTGGGTCATGAATTCAGAAAAATGATTAGAAAAATATTCTTTGGCATTATCACTTCGAAGAATATGAATAGGAACTGAAAATTGAGTACGTACTTTGTTAACAAAGGCACAAAACACAGAAAATAACTTAGAACGACTTTTCATTAGATATAGCCAAGTGGCTCTTGAATAATCGTCTACAAAAGTAACGAAGTACTTGAAACCCAACTTAGAAAAAATAGGACACGAACCCCATATATCAGAATGAACTAACATAAATGGCTGGGAAGCCTGTTTATTGACTCTTGGACGATAACTAATACGATGCAATTTCCCAAACTGACACGACTCACACTCAAGACTAGATAAAGAATGAAATTGGGGATTGAACTTCTTTAAACTTTCCAAGGAAGGGTAACCCAAGCGACAATGAATTTGATGTGGGGAAGCTGCAGAACAAGTAACACTGCGAGCATCATCAAACAGGTATAGCCCCCCTGACATATGTCCTTTACCAATCGTCTTCCTCATCTTCAAGTCCTAAAAACACAAGAATCAGGATAGAAGGTTACAGAACAATTATATGTTTTGGTAAGATGACTAACAGACATAAGGTTAAATGGAAAGCTTGGGAGATACATGACTGAAGATAAAGATATGGAGGATGTTAGGAGAACTGTGTCTATCCCCTTTACGGTGGATAAAGAACCATTAGCTAATGTAACTTTGGACATAGACTCATGAAAGTTAGAAAAGATACCTGAAACTCCAGTCATATGGTCAATAGCACCTGAATCAATGACCCAGGGGCGAGATGCAGAAGAAAGACACGTTGTTGCATTACTTGTCTGGACAAAAGTAGCTGTGGAGGAGGACTGTGAGACCAGCTGGGAAATCTGGAACTGATTGTACCTAGCAAATTCCTCCTCCGTCATTCTGACTACCTTTCCTCCTTCAGAGGATTGCGAAGTGGTACCAGACTCTACTGCATTAGCTACATTAGCTGCAGCCTGTTGAGTTGGCCTTCCATGAAGCTTATAATAGAATCTCTGAATGTGTCCGGGTAAACCACAGTAATGACAAGTCCGGACAAATCCGGTATTACCCCCTGTGTTACTTGAAATATTACTAGATGAGAGTGGTTGGCCTCTACTAAAGCCACGGCCGCCACCACCACTTTGGCCGCCACGTCCATAATATCCTCCTTGATTTCCTCCATCACTTCTACTTCCACTACCAGTTCGAGATTGAGACACAAGAGCTGAATTATCTGTCATGGATGTGGAGTCTTGAGAAGACTCACGAGACACTCGAAGAACCCGAGCAAACGTATTTGTGAGTGATGCAACAGTTTCTCCTCCAAGAATTTGAGACCTCACAGTTTCATATTCAGGACCAAGGTCTCCTAGGTATGCCATTACCGCCAATTATTCTCTCTGAAGTTGCATTTGGAGCCCTGGGCGAGCTCGACAGAGCCAGATCGAGGCTCGCTGGCCTAGCCTAATGCTAGGCGACACTGGGCGACCCCCCTACTCGTCGGATCTGGTTGCTCGTCTAATTTGGGTGGCTGGTTTGAGCTCGTCGGTGGCTGGTGGCTGACAAGTGGTCAACGGCGGTTTTAGTGTGTTTTAGGATTTCTACCATGCTCCGATACCATGTGAGACAGAAAAGTGATTTGTCTTATTCAATAAAGAACAATATATATACATAAAACAAACCCTAAAAGACAAAAGGACAACTTTTCCCTTTTTACTTCTAACCGGAACAAACGAAGAACATATAGATTGAAATGATATTTGTCCCGTAGCATGGCTCGGGTATATTTCTTGCATATGCATTAATCATAATGCATGCTATTTCCTGTGCTGCTTGAGTCCGAGATAATTTGTTCTCAATTGAGAAGCAGCTGTAATTCGTCGGTACATGAACGAGTTGTCGCAATTCCTTGTCGGTGTTGATTACATGTTGCAAATTGTTCGGATTTGGAGAAATTTGTCCTAAGTATTTCAGGAAGCTGCAAAGCTTTTCAAAGGAAAGTGAGTTGAGGCCATAAGCGCGAAAGCTCCTGATTGGCGATACGCATCTTTCATTAGATACTGTGACCTCATTGTTTGAATACAAGTGCTGACTTTGTCTTCCCCAAAAGACAAGTTCAGCTGGCCAGAGGATACTGGTGATATCTTTTGGCTTAGTAGTTATACCAGTCATATGCATTGTCTTCCTCACCCCATTTATCTCATTAACTTGGCGAATGCGGGATGATTGTCGTTCAACAGGTTCATGGATACACTGATATTTGTCTGTCTCTGGATCTGCGCCGCATGGATTTCCGTTTGTGCCATCTGCTGGGGTTCAATTATCTCATGGAGAGGGATCGACACAGGGCGAAGCATGCACGTTGACTGGACGTGCACCGGGCTTCGATGGAGAGCAGCTGGGACAAGAACATGAGGATGTCGATGAGGATGAGGATGAAGACCTCGTTTCCATGGAGTAGTTTATGCTTATGTCCGGAACTGTGTTTATCTTCTCCCTGTGTTTTCGATTTTTTGTCCTAATCACGTGGATCTTATGTTAGAATATTTTCTGTCATGGAATTTTACACGTTTTCATGTGCTTAGTTATATTCATGGGCATTTTCATAATAACAAATTAATGGGTGAAAGAAAAGATAAAAAAAAATTAATCAAAGATGGCCATCTAGATAAAACGTGGCGAACATAATTTCTGTCACTATAGGCTAATGTGAGCTATGGTGATCAAAATAGATCTGTCTCCATAGACAACCAACTGCAACGAAATTGTCTTCGCCGCTATAGCATCTTCTGTAACAACATTGCGTTCATCACCGGTGGTCATCTATGGCGACAAAATCTAGTTCGCCCCCCAAGTGCTGCAACAACGTTGAGTATCTATGGCGAAGAGAATCTATTCCGTCAAAAGTTGGGTATCAACGGCAACAAAATTTATGTTTCGCCACCGCTGCCTCTATCTACTATGGCGAAATGTATATTTTTGTCGCCGTAGGTTAACGCGGAGGACTTTTCACGATGAAGCATTGGGGACTGAAAATTTCCATCGCCGTTGCTTTTTGGCAACAAATTTTTTTTTTGCGCCGACAACAACAGATTGAGCAGATATTTTGTAGGGGCATTTTCAGCCAAAACTGATTTTTAGGCGTGGAAAAGTATGCTGAACATTTTCCCAAAGTCCACAAAACACCAGACCCCACAACACCCAACAGATAAAAAGAGTAAAGAGGCTTGAAAAGGAAAGGCACAAGCCTTTCCCTATATGTCTCCCACAAATTTTCTCTCCTTTTGTTTGGTAGGCTTGTTTCCTGCAAGTTTCATGCCTTAATCATTTTATTTACTGTAGTTTCAGGAGGGAGAATTATAAAAACAAATCCTAAACATATTGTAATTGTGTCAATTCATTTTTAAACCTTTTACAATGGTGTTATTCAGTCCATGACATGAACAAATTTTAATAATTTTTTTAATTTTTTTCGATTATTTTATTACTTTTTATATTTTTTCCTTTCCTTTTCTTTTCTTCTCTATTTTTTTTTTCTTCCTTTCTTCTTCCTTTTCCAACGACCGGCTAGAGGCAAGGGTCGGCAAGGTCATCCCCTGGCAAGGCTCGCCTAAGAAAAGGAAAAAAAATAGAAAAAACTTAAAATGTTATTAAAAATTGTCACATTATTAGGGGTGAGCAAACTAGCCCGGACCGGCCCGGACAGGACCAGGACCGAACCGGACCGGACCGGCCATTTTGGTCCGGTCCTTTAGGAAACCGGTCTGGTCCCCAGTTCCTATAAGTAAGACCGGTGGCCGGGCAGTCCGGTCCCCGGTCCTAGGGGTCATTGGACCGAACCGGACCGCTCGGCCCGGACCTATTTTTATATAATATATAAATATATATATTTTTAAATTTCTTAGTTTGGATGCTCAAATTGTGTTGTTTTGTTTGCTTTTAATAGTTAAATGTGTGCAAAAAAAGTTACCCATGCTTGAGGTAATTTTGAGATTAAGTTCTAACATGTAACATTTAGATTTCTCTATAAATGGTTTCTTCCTTCTTATTGCAGTCTTTGGTTTGACGTCAATGGGTTAATTAGTAATTAGATGTTCATTTCATCCTAACATTGCTTGTTGATCAGTGGAAAAGGCTTTGCTTTTCTTGATTTTGTTCTTCTTTTAGTTTCAAACTTCTTGAAATTTAGGACGAAACAAATGCTGAGGCGACACTCTCATCTTGTTATGTTTCCGTACAATTACAAATGTATTTGTTGGTTGGTATGTGATATGATTTGTGATAAATCATTTGTTTAATGTAGAAATGCCTTTAAAATGAGAGATTTTCTTGTTCATGCGCTTCATCACGAACGAAAAAAATTGTGTCTTGTTATTAGGTAGTCGCAATTGGCTATACGTTCATTGTTTAACGGTCCCACTAGAACCGGACCGGACCATCGATGCCGGTCCGGTCCGGGTCCCGAAAACATGGGGACCGGGATTATCGGTCCGGTCTCAGGCCTCATACGAGGACCGGACCAACCCGGACCGTGCACACCCCTACACGTTATCATCGGCCGGCCAGCGCCACGTCAGCACTGGCCAACCAAAATAGGTTGGATGGTTTTGAATTGGCAAAAAAAAAAATGTTTAGGAGTGATTTGGCACGGCTGCAATAGATTTAGGGAAAATACAATTTATGGCCTAAAGTGCCTTCGTTTTTCTAAATAAGGACTTAAAATTGACTTTATTTCAATTAAGGGTATGAAGTGCTATTGTTGTTTCAAAGAAAGGCCTGAAGTGGCTAAATCGTCTCAAATAAGAGTTTGGCCGGCCAGCGTTAATTCCGATTACCAGAGAAAGGGTATTTTAGTAATAACAATTATAAATATATTCTTTTCTTTTTTCCTTTTTCTTCTTTCTTCTTTCTCCTTCCTCCTTCCCAGCCATCCTTGCCGATGTCGACGACCCGCCGGCCTCAGGCGAGGGAGGCCCTCGCCGGCGACAAGCGAGGGCCACCCTCGTCACCGTGGGGCTAGGGCTGCCCTCGCCTGTGCGAGCGAGGGCCGCCTTGGGCTGGCGAGGAATGCCCTCGCCCGACGTTGGCGAGGGTGACGCTTGCCCTCGTTGGCGTTGGGCGAGGGCGGGGTCGCCTTCGCCTGGGTGGGCGAGGGCCGCCCTTGCCTGGGCTGGTGAGGGACGCCCTCGCCCAACCTAGGGAGGGCATACCTCGCCAGATCCGGCGAGGGTTGCCCTTGCCGACATCAGGCGAGGGTCGCCCTCACCTGGGCCGGCAAGGGACGCCCTCGCCCAACCTGGCGAGGGCATTCCTCGCCAGATCCGAGCCCCCCCTCGCCCTTGCCTGGGCTAGGCAGGTGAGGGGCGCCCTCGCCCGATGCCGGTGAGGGCGTTAGGCGAGGGCCACCGCCTACGTCCAGCGGCTTCACCAGTGGAGTGAAGAGGGGAAGGAAGAAAGAAAAAAAAGAAAAAGAAAAACAGAAAATGGAAGGAAGAAAAGAAAAGAAGAAAAAAATTCAAAAAAAAGGTAAATGACGAAAATGTCCTTCGATCAGGCCCTTTTTTGAGACAATCTGGTCACTTCAGGCCCTTATTTAAAATCATTATCCACTTCAGACCCTTATTTGAGATGATTTGGCCACTTCAAATCCTTATTTGAAACAATAAGGGCACTTCATGCCCTTATTTGAAAAAATAAAGGCACTTCAGGCCCTAAATTGAAATTTTCCCATAGATTTATAACTATTTTGGTAATTTCTCCATTTGAGGGACCCTAGGGAACTGTATTTGAAAATTTTACTGATGCTTTCAAAATACAAATATATCAGAATATGCAAAAATTGTGGGCATCAAAGAGGGATTGAAATGATAAAAACGTATGCTAATGTTGTGGGAATGAAGAAGTTTAGGTGAAAATGCACGATTGCGGAGAAATAATTTGAGTTCATATTAAGGAGATCGACTATGAAATCGAAAATGGAAACAATCTACTCATCACAAGAACTCACGGGAAAGGTACAAAGTCGACCAAAAAAAAAAAGGTTTTGTATTGCGTCCTCCACCGGTGGAAATCAGTTAATAGAAATATCACCAGAAGGTAAATTGAACGTCCTAAGTGGAGAAAAGCATCCGATTGTTGGTCCAATTCTAGAATACAATTTAAAAGCAAATTATGTAAGACGGCAATGAAGTTAATTGATGGTTTTATGGTACGAAGCAATTGCAGGTGAAGCCCCATTGTGTGCCAATGAGCATATAGCAGGAATGAGAATGTTACATCGGATGATTTTTCATGTAACAATGGCACTCCACCATAAGTATCTTCGATTGGATGATAGGATAGAGAAACTCTTTGGCTTTCGCACACTCGGATGAGAAGACATGACTCGATAACGGAGATCATTGAAAAGAGTAGGGAAAGACTTATGGAAGACAGGTAAAGAGACTATAAGGAAAAATCTGGAAAATCCAGATCTTTTGGCAGATTGACATAGAAGAGCTCTCAACTATGGAAGGGGATCTCAGCTGAACTGACATATTGATAGATTGTTGTTTTCCCTGTTGTGTCATCGACGTCTCCTGCCCTATTTGATCCGACCGCATGCTTTCTTGTCCTCATGGAACAAATTATGTGTTGTCTAGAAAGTAGATGAGAAGATTAAATCCAAGAAGAGAGCAGAGCAAGCTCTGAAACATCATTTGACACAGGATCAAACACAATCCTTCGGCGCAAGTATCAGAGCACCTCTTGTTTACAAGATTGAAACTGATCACTAGAGCAATTGTTGCACATGCCTTCTCAACAACTATGATGTAAGAACAGCATCCCCCAAGTAAGACTTTCATCTAGTTTACACGTGTTTGCTGGAAATATGCAAGTCAACCTACTCACCCACCGTAAGACTGAAGATCAAACTATAAATTGATATATACAAGGGAAAAAATGGTGCAAAATCAAAGGCAACCTCCCCAAGAAATATGCAAGCAATATTTCTTCATAAAAGATCAAAAGGTGGGCTGCCAGAAGCAGTGTAATGGACAATATGCGTTCAGTTCCTCTCACTCATACAATCTGCAACATCGCAATTCAAAAGAACAGGCATTTAGTCAAAGAGAGAGACTCAGAGTGAACACTCCAAAATGACGACATAAAGAATTACTCAGAAAACTGCAAGTGTAGAGAGAAATTGGTGGACTAGTGATAACACTGGCTTCCAGAAATTACTTTCTCAAAAGCATACTTTGCAAGCTAGTTCCTCAAAGAAATATTATCCAGTGCATTTTTTAAGGCTACAAAGAGGGAAAAAGCAGGCTAATACCAATGATGCAGACTCGAAAAACACAATTCCTAGTTAAAAAACAGTGTGATGTCCTATCATGGATATGCATGAAAACTTTCAAGAGGTAACTATAGCAGTATCCATGTCAAACTGAACAGTTTAATTTCCATAAATACAGTAAAAAAGAACAATCAATTGAAGAGTGGGTGCCTGTTTAGCCCAACTCCTAATGATTAGACTCCTGCTTTATTGTTTGCAACTCCACAATAGTGTCTGACAGAGACACCAGTAGAATCAGAATTTTAGAAATCAAATTTTAGATAAGTCATCTATAGGAGCTCGTCCACCCATACTTTCTGTGTTTGTAAATTAGAAGAGTTCCTATTTCAACTATTCTTAGAAGCCCAACATCTAAAATCCTTGATAATAGTTGAGTTATAAGCAAACTCAATATTATGTCAAGGGTGTTGAGCTATCAATATCTCCAATGCAGATGGTATTGCACACTAATCTGCCGCAACACTTCGAAAACATGTGTTACTGAATGCATCTACAGGCAGAGGCTGTAGCAATCACAGGCGAAAGGAGACAAAAAGAAATAACAGGATGTACACAATGAAGAAAAGTAACAATATTAAAGCAAAACTTCTATTGCTGAGCAGACGTGTGAGAACAAAAAGTGAGTGGAAATTCTAGTTCTCCAAGATTCTCTCTAGTGTCTTATGAGAGTCTAAGTTGTGGTGATATAAATGTTTTCCAATTTGGTGATCACGGTCCTGACCAACAGCGCGTATGTGGACTTTGCCAAGTTGCCGGTGATTCAACTAAGGTGATCCAGGACAGTACTTCATTTAATTCTAGCAGAGACTTCACATGTTAATTTTTATTTAGCCATTCCTTCATTGCTCTTTCATCTTTGTTAAGGAGAATGGAAAGGAGAGGGGAACAAGAAAGCAATAGAACATGTGCAACGGCTGCATCATGGAAAGCAGATGCACTGCACAGTATTTCTCCAACAGGCTTCATCGAGTTAAATAACTTGTCAAAGCTGTCTCTAGCAGCCAAGGAAGTCAAGTTATTACATGTACATAGAAAACTAAAACTGTCAAGGAAGTTCTTCAGGTAGGCAATGGGGGAAAATTGATTTCTCAGTCAATTTTGTGCCTATTCATGGAAACTTGTCATCTGTTCATAGACAACTGAAACTGAAATTTTCTGCATTATCCATGCTGTGCATAGCATCCATGGAACTGTAAATCTCCAAAAGTTCAATAAACCAAAGGGACCGAAGAATCAATCTCTAGCATGAAAGTAGGAGGGAAATCAACAACCAGACTCCAGCCCAAGCCCCTTGTACCATTATCAGTATCCATATCTCAGGTCATAATGAGGGCTTTTATCTACATTAGGTTCATTTAAGTTTTTTCTTTAACATAAGTATATAGAGGTTCCTAAAAGTTAGTTAAAAATTATTTTTAATTCGATTCAACTTTTTTTCTTACTTGAATACTCTTAAATACTCGAGAGCCCTAGAAGTATGAAGTAATGCTAAAAAAGAAAGAGAGAAATTTATCAATTATCTGTCGTCCTTGCCCTACCATAATTTAGTAAGCATTTCCAGGTGCAGGTTCCATCATCAAAGAACTATCATATGTTTCTCGCATTTAAGAATTCAGATTTACAAATCCAGGAGGCACGCAAGTATGTAGTTACTATAATATCTATGCATATACATATACTTAAAATGCTACCTTTTTAGCTATCTGTCTTCAAGCATCTCTTCTGTTTCGAATTCAGAGGTAACTTCCCGACATCAGAACATAATAACATACGAGGCCTATAGACCAAAACTTTACATCCACTGATATAGATAATACCAGGAAAATGTTAATAGGCTCAAAATGATGCCCGATTCCAACTAAGGCAATATCATCCTTTCGATTTGCCCTCTTTTTAATCTTTTGACAGCACAACCTAAGTACACCAGTCCCCACTAGGAAACTAGTATAAGCACATTTTACAATACATCGCCAATCGGGGGAATTTGATTGTTCCATGGAGAGCCAAACAAAGAAATGATAAAGTGTAGTCAAATGCCTTCTTTGAAGGTAAAGAAATACTCATTCGTAGAGGAGAAAAATGTTCTTGCTCATGGTAAAGGCAACGATGCTCAAGATGTAGAGTAACTAACCCAACAGTCCACTAGGAGCCTGAAATGCAACCTTCACGGGACCTAGGAAGATCCCAACTAATCAGTCAACCTGCCAGGCTGCTTTGCTCTATCTGCAGGTTTCAAGTGAACAACGACAAGGAATCAATACTCGACCATTGTTGTCATAAGCTCAAAAGAAACATGAAAGCAAGCAGCAATTCATGGAGTGAAACACAGACTACAACTCCACAAAGCCTGCATTCAACACAGTAATAAGCACACACGTCATATTAATTCCACAGAACTCCAACTAAAATTGCACGATTTCCCGAAGACAATCAGATCATAACAACATCCAACATCAAAATACACAAACGCAGAATCGCACTACAGGGTGCAGTCGATGAGGATCACAATAGAGAAAGTGAATTTGAAGGGGAGATCACCGAGAGGAAATCGCGGTATATGGGGTTCTCGAGGAGAATCAATCGCGTTGATGGGAAGCGAGACAGACGGAGAGATCGAGCTGCGCTTGCCGGCACTGAGAACGCTTGAGGGCGGTCCCGCCGCTGGCGCAGAGGCTGCGGACGGCCTCCGACTCGTCGGGGCAGGCCTCGGACACCAGGCACTGCGCTAGGGCGCTGTTCAGGTGCCGGCACGCCGAAGCTCGGGCGAGATCCGACGGGACGCGGCGGTGGCACTCGCTGAGCGCGCGGTGCAGCCGCTCGCACCCTCGAGCATCCATGGCATGACTTTTGTGTGGAGGACCGAGGTGGCGCGTGGGTGGCGCAGTCGCGCAAGGAACGACGATGTTTCAGGGGACGGCGACGGCTGGACGCTTTTCCTCAGAGCGGTGGATTTGCAACGTCGGCAAATTGCGTTTGGCCTTCCGATCGTGATTTGTTTCGCGAAATCTGGAAATGATGGATTGGATTGCTTCATAATTAGCGAATTGAAAAATATTTGGGAAAATTTCTATTAATGGCCTCAAGTGATGTCGTTTTTTCAAATAAGGGTCCGAAGTGGACCCTATTTCAATTAAGGGCCTAAAGTGGCTAAAAAGTTTCAAATAAGGGCCTGAAGTGGACCCTGTTTCAATTAAGGATCTAAAGTGGATAAAAAGTTTCAAATAAGGGCCTGAAAATATGGTATTTACGTCTTTTCACTTTATTGATTAAATAAAAAAATGAAAAAAAAAATTTTGAGAAAGAAGCAAGGGGCTGCCGCCCCTTGCTACCGCCGGCCCGTCGCCGGCTCAGCCAGTGACGGCGGGGGCTCGGCCAGGGCCGGCAGGGGTCGTCGGCCCTCGGCGATGCCCCGGCGACCCTCGCCGACCGGGGCGAGGGCCCGGCGATCCCTCTGGGCGAGGGTCGCGGCAACCCCCCCGCCCAGATCTAGGCGGGCTGGGGGCCCTCAGCCCCGGGCTGAGGGCCCTGGCTGAGCCGGCGGCAGCAAGGGTTATTCCTCAAAA
This sequence comes from Metrosideros polymorpha var. glaberrima, assembly GCA_001662345.2. Classification (NCBI taxonomy): domain Eukaryota; kingdom Viridiplantae; phylum Streptophyta; class Magnoliopsida; order Myrtales; family Myrtaceae; genus Metrosideros; species Metrosideros polymorpha. Next base: position 14,557,854 of record BCNH02000004.1, on the reverse strand, counting down.
AAAAAAATTTCATTTTTTAATATTTTCATTTTATTTAATCAATAAAGTGAAAAGACGAAAATGCCTCTATTTTCAGGCCCTTATTTGAAACTTTTTGGCCACTTTAAGCCATTAATTGAAACAGGGTCCACTTCGGACCCTTATTTGAAAAAACGACACCACTTGGGACCCTTAAATGAAATTTTCCCAAAATATTTTTATCGTTAATGAAAATATTAAATAAAAATTATTATTAATAATTTAATTAATCATTTTAAGTTATACAAATGATCATTTAAAAAAAATTTAAATTATCCATTTTCCATCAAACAAACACAACTTAAATGAATAAAGAAAATGTGAAATCAACTATAACAGTCTTAAATTTATGTCAATCATTCACGTTGGTGTATAAACTTTTTCTCATGCATTCGACTATGGAAAAATTTCAATTAAGAGTCTAAAGTACATTTTTTTTTTCAAATAAGAGTATGAAGTGAATCTTATTTCCAATAAAGGTTTGAAATGGCCAAATTATCTCAAATAAAAGTCTGGCCAGCTGGCAACTATTTAGGCCGTTGGAGAAGAGTTATTTTAGTAAAAAACAATTATAACTATACATTTTTTTTATTTCTTTTTTTTTTTTTTTTCTCTCTCTTCCTCTCTTGGCCATCCTTGTTGATGGCCGGTGACCTTCAGCCTTTGGTGAGGGCCAAGGTCGCCCTTGCCCACCTAGCCCAAGCTAGGGTGGGCTAGGCAAGCGAGGGCGACCCTCACCTGCACCTAGTCTCGCTGGCCCAGGTGAGGGCCACCCTTGCCCTCGCTTGCCCCCGACACCAGTGGAGGTCGCCAGTATAGTGAAGAGGGAAGGGAAAAAAGAAAAAGAAAAAGAAAAAACTTAAAAAGGAAATAAAAAATAAATGATGAAAATGTCTTTCGACCAGCAAGGTTAGACCCTTTTTTTTAGATTAATATAGCCACTTCAGACCTTTATTTGAAACGATTTGACCACTTTATGCCTTTATTTGAAACAAGATTTACTTTATATCCTTATTTGAAAAAATTTGAGCACTTCAAGCTTTTATTTGAAATTTTCCCTTAAACTATTAGCTTTGTTAGCTTTTAACGAATGAAAAAGGGGTAATTGCATTAGCAGTCCTAAAACTTGTCACGAAAATACAATTGAATCCTAAAACTTTCAAAATGTTCAATTAAGTCCTAAAAGTTGTCACGAAGTGCAATTAAGTCCTAAAACAAATACATCCATTGATTGCATATTTTGAACATTTTAGGATTCGATTATAAGTTTTAGAACTCGATTGTACTTTTGTGAACTTGATTACATTTTTTTTTATAGTTTTTGGACTCAATTGTATTTTTGTGATAGATTTCAAAACTTTTGGTGCGCTTATCCCAATGAAAAATCCATGTCGCACTTTTTTTTATTAGTTTCAAGAAAAAAAACTCTATAAATTAAAAAAAAATAAAATTTTAAAATGTAAAAAAAAAAATGGAAATATGTTCACTAAAAGTCTTAAAACTTGTTGCGAAAGTGTAATTGAATTTTAAAATTTGCAAAAAGTGCAAGAAAGTTCTAAAACTTGTTAAATTGGCTCAATCGAGTTCTTTTCATTAATTCTATCCAACTTAGCTAAAGAAAAATACTAACATGGAAATTTTTAATATTTTCTCTTATACGTGACAATGATGTGGTTAAAACGACGTCATTTTGGTCTAAATCTAATTTTAAATAATTTTTATTTAAAATAAATTAAAAATAAGTTTTTTTTTAAAGGAGGAAAAGTGCAAACACACCACCCCCACCATTGCCAAATGGAGGAATGGTTGGTGGGATTCGCCAAGCCTTGGCCAAGGGCCACTGGTGGCTGGGGTGAGGGTCGGCGACCCTCGCCCAATCTGGGGGAGGGGGAGGGCCACAACCCTCATTGCCTAGTTATGCACTTTTCCTCTTTTTTTTTTTATTTTTAAAATTAGCTTATTTGTAATTTAATTTAAATAAAAATTAGATTTAGACCAAAACAACGTCGTTTTGGCCACGTAAGAGAGAGAAAATATATTAAAAAAAAATGCTACGTCAGTATTTTTTGTTGACCAAGAAGAACAGAGTTAACAAAATGGACTCGGTTGAACCAATTTGACAAAATTTTGGATTTGATTGCACTTTTGTAATAAGTTTTAGGACTTTTAATGAACATATCCTTAGAAAAATCGAGAAAAAAGATTGAAAAGAATGGAACAGAAAAGAGGGCATCACGGATCTCTGAGAGGGTTGAGGATTCTACTCGAGATTGCGATGAGGATGGTGGCCTCTCACCCGGCCATAGACAAGGGCATAGGCCCTTTGCTAAGTGGTACCCTTGACAAAGCCCGCCACCACCGGGCGAGAGTTGAACCCTCGAATGGCAGTCACAAGGGCTAACTTACTTTGGCCCAATGGCGGCGAGCTCTATTGCGACCATCATCAAGCGAAGGCCTCTGCCCTTGCCTAGATTTGTGCGAGGGCTAACGTCCTTGCTGATAAGGCAACGAAGGGTGCAGTGCCTTGGCCCCTTGTCCTTTTTCTCGATCAGGCAATCCCCTCCCACTTTTTTTGTTTATTTTTTTATTTTACAATTTAGTTTTTATTTTTTAGTTTATTTTCAACACAAATTAATATCATTTTGTGTTACGACGACCCCTTTTGGAATTTAACGGGTTTCATTGGCCATGTGGACGAGAAATTTAATTAAAAAGTTAATGAAGCTAAGAAACAGACTAAGTGAAGGATGACACAATTTTCGTATTTCAATGCACAAACAAGAAATTAAAACTAAAGTGACAGATGGACACAAGTTTTTGCACTCTCAGTGTCGATATAAAAAAAAAAATTGCTTTAGGCCCTTTTTGAGCGTTAAGGACCTACCAACCGGAAAGTCACCAAATTTTCCAGTGAGGAGGGTAGAAAGAAAGAAAGGAAATGGAAACAAGAAAAGTTATTAGAAATAAAGAGATTGATAGATTAAATTAGGCTTTGTCTTATTCATATTTATAGATAAAGTAGAAGGTAGTTTGAAAATAAAATGCTCAGTTGTGTCGTTTCCTTCCATTTAATCTCGCTTTCGAATAAACAAAAGATGTACTGAGGGAAAAATTGTTAGTTCTCATTTTTTCTTTTAGAAAATACTTGTACTTTTATATATATATTATGCGTACATACGCGATTTTCAATAAAATTTATCATCTCTCACACTTTTGCTGAATTTACGGAGAAATATTCGTTCTTATGAAATATTATGTATTATACACATATAAAACACTTGTTGAATTATACTTAGGAAAAAAAATATTTCACTTTTCAATTTATTTTCATTAGTCTATTAATGATGTATCATGTCAATTATCAATTCTATATCAAAGTTATGATTTTATCATGATATATTAGTTCATATAAAGCTAGTTTCCGTTTGATTTCTCATTAGATAGTAGGAAGTTCCAAAACAATGAATTTATTAGAAGCAAGATTTTACAAAATCTTGTAATTTGAATGATGCTATAGTTTTTCTCATTTATCATACAATTAGTATAAAATTGTGATAAAATCATTTCTATATATCATGAAAGTAATACCGAATTTTGTCACATACTTTTGAGAAAATTGACTGTATGTACTTATCCATATCCCATATTATATAATTTCAATCCCAAATATTACTAACAGAGCTCATTTACTCTATTTCCCTTTAATTATATTTAGCCAATAAAAGAAATATTTCCCTAAGTTATTATTCCCCTTCATCTCCTTCTACTTCCCTCACTCCAAATACGCTAGTTGCTCTATTTCAATCATTCAGAAAAGTTAATATTTTCTTATAATTGCCTAATAAGTTGGGGGATTAGATCAACTATATTCCGAACTTGTCCGCTTCAAAAATTTTGTGCGACAGTTTCTTCAAATTTCACTTAATTACTCTTGTAATTCGACTGATCAAAACTCGAATTTATTTATCTGCGAAAATAACTTTTGAAATTATTCATGAGTAAAGACTGAAGACACATGTCTAAAGGATCATATGACTTTTAGAGGCTTAGTACAATTGTCAAACTCAGATTAAGATCTCCCCTTGTCACATCAAAAATTCAGTTTTGGGCCTTGAACTTATGAATTTTTTTCAATCAAGCCTTTGAATTTTAATTTGTTTATCCTTTAACTTGCATAACTTTGCCAATCAAATCCTTCCCGCTCCAAAACAACATCCTTCCAGCTTCAAACCGTATTCAGGCATAAGGGAGGTCATTCAAGCAGCACGGTCGCATATAGATAGCTCACACGAACCTGTGTCTTCAGCCATATTCCCAAAAGAATTCCTGTCGTAACCTATGTTTATTCAAGAACCAAGATGGAGCTAATATGACAAACATTATAACTCAAGATACCACTATGACAAAATCCACAAATTCTGCATCATAACCATGATACTATCCACAACATTCAAAACACAACACATATGGTACAGGACGCATGAGGATCACGGAGCTTTCCAGCACAGGCTGGCACCACATATGTCAAACCTTATGAACCCTCGGATCGTCCCCGACCCATTATTAGATTGTGTTCAACACCCTGTCAGACTGCGAATAACATCACAACATCACAATGCTCTATACAAGAGCGGATTGTTGATTAGAGAAATCTCTCTCTGTTGTGAGGGGAAGAGTAGTCGATATTGGGGCCAAGAGGGACGATACCAAACGGATTGATAGTTGGATGGCTTCCGTAATAATGTTGCTTGATGTGCTCCATATGGACAGAGCTACTCATGCCGGGCACTTGGAATATGTCTTTGGTGTAATTGAACAGATTCGGGTATTCATGAAGCAGTTTTTTGTTGCACTTGAAATGAACCACATAAACCTGTCATCAAGTCAAGGCAAAGTCAAACGATAATTGAATTGATCCAGACAAAGGATCTTCGGAGGAGTTTCACAGAAAATAGTGCTTGAAGATCCTTATAAACCTAAAGTCATCCTATTTCTTTGCAATCTGCGATGATTTTTATATGCATACCCTTTGCTCGTCCACTTGTTTCTCTATCAGGAAAAAGAAGAAGAAAAAACTAGGGTAGTTTCCTTGCATGATTATCAAGAAACTAAAAAATGAGTAGTGAAAAAAAACATAGAAAGAAGTATAGTTTCCATTATCTTACCAAACTTATTTTCTCAGAAAACATTAAGAGTGAGTGCAAAGGAGAATGAGATCGCTTATCTTTCACAACCACTTGCCTGTAACTTTAAGTATCACGGGAAATGCACACCACTATTTAGATGTCGATTGGTCCAAGAAAAGACCTTTCCTTAGAAAAAAGATTATGGATTACTTTTCCCTTGTCTTGTTAGATGACAATGGAAGTCATTTAACTAGACATGATTACCCTAGCTCTTCTAAAATGATATTCATTGGCTTTTTAAGCTTTGCTTAAATCAAAGAAATGACCAGAAACTCCCAGATATCTCCAAATAATAAGGGTCACTACCTCATCAAATCTTATCAGGGTGACAAACAACCGAATATCCGTTTCAGAGAGTGCGTTCCCACACATATATCTTTGCTTGCCAAGTATTTCTTCACACTTATCCAGAGCATCAAACAATTTCTTCACAGCCTGAAGGAAAAAGGAGCAATTAATCAGAAAGATTTATTAAAAAGTACAATCACTAGACCCATTATTTTGGCAAAATTTTTTTTTCCACCCTTGATATCTGGCAAAACAGGGATTAAATTTTAGACACCGCCGCTGGAGAAAAAATTCATCATGAGCAGTCTCAATCACTGTCCAAGCGAAATTAAAGGTAGTCACTTAAATAGAAAACCTAGAAGTGAATGTTGATTGAGGCCAGTTTTGACTATTCTTTTTCTCTAATGATAGTGTTTACAGTAAAAAGCCCAATTCACAGCAATCAAACCTGTCTATTAAAGAACCATAGTAATACCTTGTCTGACAAGTAGGATCAAGGTTTTAGCACTAAGCTTTTGCTGACATGACATCATTAAAGACTCATAGTCGCCAACTCAATTAACACTCTAAAAGAATAATCAGTCATGTGCACTGACTAGAGATACTTAGATAGTCAATTCTAGCATCACAAAAGCTAATTAAATAGGGAAAAAGAAGCATAAAATCAAATCAAGTTATCTCTTATACTTCTCTAGCTAGACCAGCCAATCAAACACCTGAATAAATCTCTACATAGGTAAGCATTGCAAACACGTCATCTGGGAATATGGTTGCCGTTATTCAGCATCAAAAGCCAGTGTTCTCTCTTGTTCTTGGAGCACTGTCTTACGGCCAGCCACCATGCCCACCACGATTGTATCTTTTAATCAACTTCCTAGTATTTCATTTGCATGCATGCTGAATCACATGATAGGGCGCACACGATCTCCCCAAGGTATTAGCTAAGTCATGATATTTTCCACATGTCCACAAAAAACCACCATTCCTTCCACTGCCAACAGCAGTAAGAACAAGGCACCTGCCACTCTTAAAGTAACCGCGGCAAAATCAATAGGGATAGGGCCCTAGACTGGATCCATATCTCAAGACTTAAGGAAGTGATCCATATATCCAGACTTAGGGATAGGGCCCTCGACTGGGTTCATATAACCGGACCTACTGTATTTTATGGTGTCACCAGCATAATTTTCTGAAAAATTACCAACAACCACACCACCGACAAACTCTTATTCAGGAAAGGGGAAGCAGACAAATGGAATTTAAAGCATTTACATGATGAGCAGTGTTTTAGAAAGCAGAGAAGGGAGGGAGTTGATTATTGTGGCAGTCAAATTTCATTCTTTAGTTTTGCCTTTGTAAATTTCTATCTTATTATTTGATTAAAGAACCTGACATTTGCACCTGTCCTGCTTTGCCTTGTAGCACTAACTAGGGTAACTGAAAAATAAACCACATGATTACTATTTTGTCAAACTAAAAGGGTGGATTGTGTAATTTTCCGGATTAAGTTACTCTTTCTTGCTTTAAGTAACAAATGGAATGACAAGTCTTGCATGCAAGTACAAACTAAGAGATAATTACCTCATCATAAGGCCCCTGCTTCCTGGCAAAGCCACACTTGTAGACACCATTATTGATGGCATCATATATCCATTCGTTGGTTTCATCAATACGAGCATGCAAGTGAGGAGGATATAGGTCCAAAGCAGCATTCTCTGCTATGTGATTGAACTCGGTGTTGAACATGCGAATGATCTCAGCGCTTTCATTGTTAACAATTGTTTTGAGTTTCTTATCCCATAGAACCTAATCCAAAAGAAAAAGTTTTACCTCATTAGATGAGATAACAAATGAAAAAGATCAGAAAAATAGATGCCGATCTTGAGAAGAAAGAAAGCACAAATAGAAGCACTCATCAGCATAAGGTCACTTACAGGGACTGTAAACTTCCCAGAGTAATTGGTACTAGCTAACTCGTAAAGCTCTCTTATACTTTTTGCGCCATTAAGAGGATCTGGTTCAGCTCCCGGTTCCTCAGTATCTGAAGAAGGAAAAACCCATCCCATATGCTCGTCACTTTCCTTTGTTCTCTCCCACCGAGGTTTGACTGACTGAACATGTTCGGAGGTCCCAATTTAGTGAAGTTAATCCCGATTTAACTCTAAACCCATAATGTAATTTACCGTGAAACTGATAGCCTTGTCGAGTCCTTTGATCTTCAAGTATGCAAGACACCGGGACGCCCACGGACAGGCATATGATATATAAAGATGATACCGTCCAGATTCTGCTGGAAACTGTGAACTAGGATCCCTCAAAATAAAATTTCGAAATGTTGAAGCCGTTCTGAGAAAAGCACCAGAATCGGACATCTCATCAAGTGCAGACCGAGCCATCTGGATACTGTTCTGTGGACTCCATAGGAAAACATGATCAGCTAAAGAGTCTATCATCTCAAAACTACAGTAGCAGCTACACTGGAAAAAAAGAGATCTTACAGGCAATTAAAAGATTTCTTTCTTTACAAATTTATCAACTGATGAAACAACTTCTGAAGCTGCTATTGTGGAAGTTTAAAGCTCAAAACACCAATAGAAAAACACATGGATGAAGTGGTATCCATATTCCAACGATTATTCTAGAAAGTTTACGTTTGATTCTCACATAATCCACACACTTAGGTATATATCTAGAAAGATTTTTTCTCTTCCGATTAATTTCTAAGGCAATTTTCATGATAATTCTATAAATAAATCAGATGACAAACACTTAAAAGAAAATGGTCAACTCAAATTAATGGAAAAAAAACATAAATAAGATTTCTGGAATAAGTAGATGGAATTTCATGCAAAACTTTTGCTGAACATGTGATAAAAGTCAGTAACACCAAATTCCAAGCATTTGGTGCCTTTTAACTATTCAGTAAGGTTTCGACCAAAAAAAAAACTATTCAGTAAGGTTTTGACCAAAAAACAAGTATTCAGTTAGGAGGAATCTAATAATCACTAAAAGCTAAAAATGTCCAGTAAAAGAAAAATCCACTATCTCTCTTCAGGTTTTTCCACCAACATTGCCTCTCGACAATCTCCAACATTGAAGTCAAGCTAATTCGAAGTGACAAGGCTCAAGTTCCTTTCATATTTGCAGACTTCTGATCAGCATCTACTACACTTCAACCTTAACTATTGCAGGAAAACGAAAAGGGAAAAAGGAAGATGGAACATAAAGTGCAAGCAAAGCTAAGAAGCAGCATCAACACCCAGAAAAGTTGCCATCAACTGCCAAAATTCACCCCGACGGCACAAAGTCGCAACATTGCAAATGGCAAAGACCGCCAAATCGCCATTGACAGCAACTTTGTGGCCTGTGGCTGTAGACAGCCTCCAACTCAAAGTCAGCAGAAACTTCATGGGCGTTGACATTGACCATAAACAAAATTTAGTGGATACAACCAGGTGTATGAAACCTGGATTCATCCAGACCGTTGGAATCTGCTGGATGGGTTTAAACCTGATGGACATAATGCATTTGGGAGGTGCCCAGTGCCCACAACAATGGCTCCACGATCCACCGCTTAAAACCGGTAGATTTAAGAAAGAAACCATTATGGCCACTGAAAACCACACCCTCAACAGCCAGAAAGTCGTCATCAACTCTACCGCAACACATGGAATTTTCCCATCAATTCTAACCAAACATGGGATTGTCCGACACAGCTTAGCCAAAATCAAAAGTTTTTATCGCAAGTTCGGGCACCGTTGGTAGCAAAAATCATTCATTCTTTTCAAGAAATTCAGCAGCCCTCCCTCCCTCATCCAGTCACATGTATCGATCACGAGTGATCGGCTAAGCGCAGTGCAAAATTAAGTGCCCCACAGGCCGACACCGACCAAAACCCCCATCCAAAAACTCTATCGAAACAAGAAAGACCGATGGAAAAAGACAGTTGATCGACATTTTTTGTCGGACTTTCGATCATAGAAGTTCAAAGATAGATTCAACTTCAGCAGAGAGGACGACCCGACAAAGATGGCAGTGATTTCGAGAAGGCAGCGAGGGATTCAGTTCGATACCTTCGACGGAATCTGAGTACAGCGACTGAAGAGGGTAGACTTCGGACCAAAGGGAGATGCTAAGTTGGGCTTGAAACAAGATGCAATCATAGTCCCCCTTTTATGGCAACGCTTGCTATTGCTACGACAAATAGGGAGATTGATTTTGTCTTGTTATGTCGTCTTTTTATGCACCGTGTGGGCTCTGTCGACCTGTCACGCGTGTGCGAATCCATTTACAAATTCGCATCATTAAAATGGAATAATTTCTTTGTATTAATTTTTTTAACTTTAAGGAAAATGGCATAAATAGTTCACAAATTTTGATCTAATATGCAATGTTATCTTCGACCTTAATATATTCTGTGAAATTTAGCTAAATGTATAATATTGTTCCTAAACTTTTTGGTTTTAATTTATTATTTAGACTACATAAAATGTTCAATGATCTCCTTTTATTAATTCAATTTAACAGAACTTGATGATTTGGCTTCTAATCTGATACGTTTGAACTATGGCAAAAAAATAACGTTACACGGGGATTATCCACTTAAGATATTCACGCCAAATTAAAATATACTAATCCTTTTAATTTGTTTAATTTGAAAAAAATGATTATCCATGTGTATTTTGTAATGTGTATTATTACAGGGTAAAAGCCACAAAAAAATCTAAACTATGCCCATTGTGACATATTTATGTAAACTTTTTTCTGTGACATAAAAAATCTCAAACATGTACATGTGTGATATTTTTACCATTAGTCAAAATTCTGTCAATGAGAACCATTAAAAATCTGCCTACATAGACGCCAGAAAGCAAACAATGTTGACATGGTACCCTCATAGCTTCAGTGAAATAAGAACGACGTTGTTTTGGTTGAAAAATAATATAAAAGAACCATAACAGAAGGTAAATATGTCACATAGGTACAATTTTGGGGTTTTTTATATCACAAGAAAAAGTTTAGGGTAAATGTATTACAGTAGACATAGTTTGGGGTAAAAAAAAAAGTTTAGGTAGATGTGTCACAGTGGGCTTAGTTTGGAGTTTGTTGTGGCTTTTCCCCATTATTATATTATGATTTGATGAAGGTAATTCACGTGTAAGGTTTTTTTTTTTTTTGTTCACCGTTCAAACTTATCGGATTAGAAGCCAAATCAGCAAATTCCGTTAACTTGAATTAATGGAAGGACAGAATTCAAACTTTTTCGTAGTCTAGATAATAAACTGAATATATATGAAAATGATCACATTGAACAAATTAAAAATTTGGAAACGATATTGCAAATTGGGCTAAAGTTCAGTGGCCACATTGAACAAATTAAAAGTTAATGGACGATATTGCACAATGGGTCAAAGTTCGGAGACCAACTCTACAATCATCACTTAATTTTATATAAAGAAAATTGACGGTCATTTCATTAGGGGTAACAATCGAGTTTGTTTCAATACAAGAACTGACTAGAATTGATTCAATTCTTGAGTTGAACCGATTTTGACCCCGCTATTGAAAGATAAAATGAATTTTTACGCTCATTGAGGTTTGAATTATAGTTCCAAATATAGACAGATAAGCACATAACCGCTCGATCAAAGATAGTCTCTATAATTTCGACCAAAAAAAGAAAGTTTCTATAATGAAGTGATGCAACTTTTGTCTAAAAATTTTAATCTTTACACGAGACATAAAAATGGACCGGTTTTTGCATGCCTCTAACCGCGTAGTTCAAAAACACTTAATTCGGTTTCCAATTCCAATTTTTTGGAACTCTTAAGTACCATCCACTAAGGCATACCTAGAGACTCTTTTGCCGTATCATTAATGGTTAAGTAAGAATCAAAAGCTGGTCTGGCAAGAGGCTCTCAGGGAAAAACTGTTCTGTGTTAAATGATCGAATCTTGTAAGAACCAGAAGCTAGTGTACCAAGAGACTCTGTAGCTGGACGGCTGCAGCCCATAAGATCTGTTCTTTACATCATTGTTTCTTATTGGTGTGGAGTTTTGTTTTGCCCAAGAAGGTTCTTAAGAAGATTGATGCTGCAATTCATACTTGTAGTATGGGGACAATGAAAATGTTAAAAAGGTGAAGGTAAAATGGGTTGATGTCTGTCTGCCCAAGAAGGAAAGAGGTCTAGAACTAACTAGATTTATAAATGGAACAAGGCAGCCGTGATGAACTACATTTTGCTCATAGATTCTACCTCTCGCAAAGGTCAAGTCTTATGTACGAAAGGGGAGAAGTCTTTGGCATGTTCAAGTGCCTGCAATTTCCTCCTACATTTGGAGGAAGATCATTGATGTGAGGAGGGATATTAAGCCTTATATTAAGAATATAATTGGTGATGGGATGGACAGCTTTTTATGGCTAGATCCTTGGCATCCCTATGGCATTCTCTCATAACATTTTCTCTTGAGAGTGCTCCATGATTCTGGATTACCTATGCATGCTAAAGGAGCACATGTGATTGAAAATGGTGTCAGGGCATGACCCGTTGCAAGATCAAAACCGCTGGGGTATATCCAAGCTCCTATATGCGGTCTTATTGAGCCTAATACTGCTCAAAGACACAAGGTGATAGGCTTACTTCTCCAAATTATATGTTCTTGGTTAGTAGTTGTGATGTCCTAGGCACGTCACCTCGAGAACGCATCTTTTTTAACGTGGAAACGTAATGGAAAGCAACCCAATTGAGTAGACATCGTAGCTTCCAAGACATTTACAACCACACATGCTATCTTATTATACGCGTCATATATTTTCCTAGTACAACCTAACCTCCTATCCTATGTACAATCAAAATTTATGGAAGGTGGAGCCGGCAACTATGATTCTACCCCTACTATTAGTACTACTACCTGATTAGGAACTCTTCCTCCTCCTCCATAGATCGATCTCCAACCTATGGTGACCTTCCGGCTTCGAAACCCAGCGGCCCATCAAAGTTTCGTAGGGGACCAACGAGCGCTCCATCAACATTTAAGTGCTCTGTTATTTTAGTAGCTCTGTTATTTTAGTATCTATCCATACAACAGACTTGACTATAGTATATGTAGTATTTGTTGTTGACTAAAACTCCTAATATATTTTGATGCATAACAAAACTTTCCATGACTGTTTCGCTCTCAACCTGTTCCCTCGTGGCACTGTTCACCGTCTCCTTCACTTGGCGTTTCTGCAGCGCCCGCTTGGCGGTTTGGCTTCAAACTTGGTGAGGAAGGTCGTCTGGTCCTCCTCTCCGTTCCCACCGAAGCAATCGGCCATTGAAGGTCCTCATCCAGAGAAATGGTCGATCTGGCCTGACCCCCCTTTCTCATTCAATCATGCTCCACGAAGGGGAAGCGCTAGTGAAGCAAGCCCCCATGGCCCGAGCTCTGGCTCCTGAACACCCCCTGCTCTCTAAGAAACAGGTTGGGGTTCAAGTTGAAGCTTCTTCTTCAATCCCCTTGGTGGCAGAAAATCGAAACCCAAAAGGGAGGAACCCTAAAATTCCAGAAAATCCGGTCACTGTTCCTATCGGTGAGCGGAACGATGGAGGACCCCGCCCCTCAAGGCGGAGCCGGAGCCGAGGGAGGACACGGTCCAGACCTCCCCTACCTCGGCAGAACCCTGTGGAAATCGCTCCTCAGAATGCCCAACGCTCGTGGGCGGCTGTTACGAAATCGGCGGCTAAAGGGTATGGTTTGTCTTTCATTCCTCCCTCTACTGTCAACAATAGGAAGATGGTGAAAATCTTTGAGGATATTCTGGAGGCAACAGACCCGAAATGGCATAAATGCTTGGTAGGCTACTTTGTTGGCAAGAAGTTGCCCTTTAAGCTCACTGAATCTGCAACTAGACATGTGTGGGGGCCTCACCTTGCTGAGGTGATAGAAAACGATGAGGGATTCTTTCTTTTCCATTTACCGGATGACGAGTTTAGGTGGAAAATTCTGGATAATGGACCTATTACCATTGCCCGAGTGCCGTTGATCCTCCAACAATGGCACCCGTCCATTGTGCTCAAGAAAGGTCAGCACCAATCTCTGCCGGTGTGGGTTCGGCTAAGGAATGTTCCACTTTCTCTCTGGTCTGCCCCGGGTATAAGCGCAATTGCAAGTGCAATCAGTAAGCCGTTATATGTGGATCTCCAAACGGAGAGCATGAAAATGATCTCCTTTGCTAGAGTTTGTGTGGAAATAGCTGCTAATCAACCCTGCTGTGAAGTTGTTGAAGTGCTTCTCAATGATTCTGTCCATGAGATTTCCGTCCAGTATGAGTGGAAGCCTATTTCGTGTAAAGTCTGTGGTACATTTGGGCACAAGTGCCCCCCGCTGAATGCCGATCCTATTAACGCTCTGCAGTCTCAAGTGCAAAATATCCCCTCTGTGGATTCTGACCATCGTCCAGCTCAGGCTGTTGCTTCTGCTGTTATGGTGTCCCCGGTGCAGGTTACATCGAGGGAGAATGATGTACCTGATTCTGAAGGATGGCAAACGGTTGGAAAGCGGAACAACCGACCTACACCAACTTTGGTGGATTCGAATATAAGCATTGCTGAGCCCTCGTCTGAACCTCAGCGAATGGCCCTCTCTGCTAGCCCTGTTCGGCCTACGGAAGCTGTGGCTTTTGTCCCGGTAGTCTTAGCATCATCCTCTGATGAGGAGGATCTAAATGGTGAGGGGGGTAGCAACATTGGGAGTGACAATGAGGAGGATCCCCCCTGCCCCTCCGATCACTAGGAAAAAGGCAGCAGACTCCTCGGCGGTCGCCGGGTAATCCGGCTCCCTCTGGCCATGCTCCTGCGGCTCTCAAACAGCAAGTGAGCCCCTCAAGCAGTGAATCTTATAGGAAGCCCAAGCCGACTCTGAAGAAGAAAAAATCGGTTGGGCACAAGCGGCGGTATTTCTGACCCTCCTCTTTACATGTATATAGGTGTTTGGAATGTTAGGGGCCTTGTTGACCCTTTGAAGCAAGCTGAAGTTAGAAACTTCATTAGGGCTAATAACCTCTGTTGTTTGGGTATCCTGGAGACTAAAGTTTCCACCTCTCTTTTTGAAAAGATCTCTTATAATTTTTTGCCTGGTTGGAAGTGGACGGCAAATTACGAACATTCTCATCGAGGGAGAATTTGGGTTGGCTGGAATCCGTCTATAGCTCAATTTTTGGTGTCCCATGTCTCAGCTCAGATGATTCATGGGCAGCTGCAGCTGTTGGGTCCCAACAGGACCTTTCTTTTTTCCGCAATCTACGCGGAACACATGTTTGTGGCTAGAAGAACATTATGGGCTGACTTGGTGCAAATGAGCGAGGCCCTCCAAGATGCTCCTTGGCTGATCTCAGGTGATTTTAACGCCATAAAAGACCCTTCGGATAGGATTGGTAGTTCAACTGTTTGGCTTCCTGCTTTTGATGAATTTGGACAATGCCTTGCCCAGGCCGGTTTGGAGGACCTTAGGTATACAGGGCATCGGTTCACTTGGTCAACTTCCTCGGGTTTGAGCCGGAAACAAAGGAAGATTGATCAAGTCCTTTCCAATGCCCAATGGCGTATTGATTTTTCGTTCTCGGAAGCCTCGTTCCTGGCCCCTGGGATCTCAGACCATACTCCGATGGTGGTAAGGATTGTGGAGCCTTCTTCGCTTCGGAAGCCCTTTAAAATTTTCAACTTTTGGATGTCCCATTCCTCTTTTGTGCCGCTCGTCGCTCAGGCTTGGGGTGAGCACATCCATGGAACTTCTATGTTCAGGTTATGTAGGAAGCTCAAGATCCTAAAAGGCCTCTTGAAGGATCTAAACAGGAGTTCCTTTGAGGACATTTGTGGAAGATCGAATGCTGCTAGGGCCGATTTAGCATCAGTGCAAGATGCTCTTGATCAAGATCCATTCAACCAATCTCTTGCGGATTTGGAAAAGGAGAAGCTCCTTTCTTTCTCGGCGTTGCGGCTCCAAGAGGAGTCTTTCTTTAAACAGAAATCCCGAATCCGGTGGTTAAAGGAAGGCGACCTTAACACCAAGTATTTCCATCATTACGTGAATAAGAGGAGCCACGGCAACCGTATCCTCTCAGTTTTGGACTCCTCTGGCAATATGGTGTCCGACCCGGCACTGGTTCAGCAGCGCATCGTGTCCTTTTTCCAGGATTTGCTTCGGCCCTCGAACTCTCACTTCGGCCGTCCTGTTCAGGCCCTTCGGTCTGTCATCAGCCACCATTTAAGTGAAGAACAGGTGCGTTTTCTGGCTAGACCTGTCTCTGAAGTTGAGATTAAAAATACTTTCTTTTCCTTGCCCACGGGTAAGGCCTCGGGGCCTGACGGCTTCAATGTGGAGTTCTTTAAGTCTTCTTGGGATATAGTTGGCGGGTCGGTGATTGAGGCTATTAAAGACTTCTTCGAGTCAGGCATGTTGCTCCGCGAAATAAATGCAACCATTCTCTCGTTAGTCCCTAAAGTCCCTAATGTTTCGGATATGTCGGACTTTAGGCCAATTTCGTGTTGCAATACAATCTATAAATGCATCACCAAGATCCTGGCCAACAGGATTTCATGTGTATTGCCGACTCTCATTAGTCCCCCGCAGAATGCGTTCGTGAAGGGGCGGAGGATTAGCGATAATATTCTCCTTGCTCAAGAGTTGTTTAGTGATTTCCATCATGAGCCATACTTGCCTAAGTGTGCTATTAAAGTGGATTTCCAGAAAGCATACGACACAGTCGATTGGGACTTCTTGCATTCGGTCCTGCAAGCGTTTGGATTCCCTGATCTATTTATTATGCGCATCATGACTTGTGTCCGCACGGCTAAATTTTCTGTGTCCATCAATGGTGAACTGCATGGATTCTTTCCTAGTGGTAGCGGTATTCGGCAAGGGGATCCCATGTCGCCGTTCCTTTTCACCTTGGTTATGGAAGTCTTCTCTGGTATCCTCCTTTCTCAAACTCGCAAACCTGGATTTAAGTTTTTTTGGAGGTGTAAAGCGACTCAGTTATCACACCTATTTTTTTGCTGATGATGTCCTTTTATTCACCGAGGCTCATGAAACTTCGATTGAACTTTTGAAGAGTGGCATTGATCTCTTCTCTAGCTGGTCCGGCCTCAATCCGAATATGAGCAAGTCTGAGATCTTCTTCTCAGGAGGCACGGATATCCTTCGTGGTCAGATCTCTTCACGCCTGGGATTCCGCATTGGCTCCTTGCCAGTTAAATACCTTGGTGTTCCCATTATTTCCTCAAGGTTGGGGAAATCAGATTGTGAATCGCTCATTAACATGATTACCGCACGAGCCTGGTTATGGTCTCAACGGTTCCTTTCGACGGCGGGTCGACTACAGCTCATAAAATCTGTTCTCCATGCAATCCATGTCTACTGGGCTAGCATATTTATTTTGCCCAGGTATGTCCTCTCTCGAATTGAACTAATTCTTAGACAATTCCTTTGGAAAGGTCCCACTCTAGGAGTGGGCGGTGCAAAAGTTTCGTGGGAAGATATTTGTTACCCAAAGGAAGAAGGAGGCTTGGGTATCCGTAGGCTGTGCGATTGCAATAAGGCGGCCATGTTAAAGCATATCTGGTGCCTTTTTACTGATAAGGAATCATTATGGTGCAAATGGATCCATAGTACGTTTTTGAAAAACAAGAACTTTTGGATCGCTTCCAAACCAACCTTTTGTTCGTGGGCTTGGAAGAAGATCCTGGACCTCCGCTCGGACTTCCACTCCTTTTTTCGGTGGCAAATTGGGAATGGACAGAATGTTTCCTTTTGGTTTGATTCTTGGCACCAAAGCGGTCCATTGTACAGGTTATTCACGCCAAGGGATATCTATCGCTCTGGCATCCCACGCACGGCAACAGTCTTTGACGTGAGTAACTCGCCACCCTCTCAGGAGTCTGCTGCTGTGGCCTCTTGGGACCACCCTCTGCCCCTTACCGCCGCTCAAAATAGTGATCGGTTTATGTGGACTATCCACCCGTCTGGATCTTTTTCTGTTGCTTCAGCGTGGAATGAGATTCGTAACAAACGGCAGCCGGTGCCGTGGACGTCTTTCATATGGGATAAATGTATGGCCCCACGTTATTCATTCCTCCTATGGATTGCTTCTCTTGGCAGACTTCCAACGCAGATTTATTTGATGAATTGCCAAAGAATCCAGGATGGTATTTGTGCTCTCTATAGAACCCGGCCGGATTCCATAGACCACTTGTTCTTCGGTTGCCCTATCTCCTCATCAATCGCCCTCTTCTGGGCGGCAAGATGTAATCTAGTGTGGCAAAATCGAGGCTGGCACGACAACTTAAAATGGGCCATTAAGCACCTGAGCGGGAATCAGTTTCACCAAGTCATGGCTCGGTTCTCGTATGGTGCTTTATGCCATATGATTTGGACGGAAAGGAATAACATCCTCTTCCGCAATCAGACTTTATACATTCCCGCGCTCAAGAGGCACCTCCAAAAGGTGATCCAAGATAAAGCTCTAACGTTTAGTCAGGTCCATGACAATCCTAGAAACCGGCGGTTCCAAGGAACGTGGAGTATCTCTCCTTCCATCTTTCTTTAGCGACTGTTTAGCTGCTGTTTCCTTTGCTTGGCCGCCTGTTTGGCCTGTTTTAGTTGTAGTCCTTCTATTTTGCCTCGGTTTTTCCGGTGGTTGTTTTGCGCCCAAGGATCCCATGCACCCGATTTGATATCCCTTTATCAACTTGGGTGTGAGGGTTGTCCTTTGGGTTTTCTTTCCTATAAAGCGTCCTTTGGTTGGATCAATACAATTCTTATCTTACCAAAAAAAAAAAAAAACTTTCCATGACTTCTATTGAGTCTAATTGAAGATATTCTCAAGTGAAAAATACTTGTGGGAATTTCATCTTTTGATATGCTTGAGTACATTATCTGAGCTACCTTATGCACTTATCCTTAGAGATTAAGGCAACAAAGGTATAATCCGAAGTGTAGCATGAAGAGGAGTAGACATTGACTTGGCTAAGTCTTTTTGTCTCAGACTCAGAAGTTATGCAAAAGAATGCACAACTCAAACCTTACTAAAAGTCAAGTAATATCATCTGAATGAGGAAGCATCTCAAAGGCTAATCACCACAGGAATATTTCATACGCACAGCTAGTAATCTGGCACGGATTCCTTTTTAGATAATTTGTATTTGAAGACCATCACTCAATGTACCTTTGCAACGGCTATAATGCAAAGTATAAGAACGGTCAAAATTCTCTACGAAGCAAGTCGCATCTTCTAAAATTGGGAACTCCAACTTGTGGACACTTAGATTCAGTGGTATGGGCAATTGAATCATAGGAGGATTCTATTCTCTTCTTCAACGGCTCTTTTAATCTTCTTAAGGAAAGTTTATATCGAATAGGTAGAATTGGTTATCATCCTCTGAAACTGTCCAACGGGTAGTTGTAGGCTGGAGGACTATAAAAGGAGACCAAGAGACCTATAAGAAAGATATAGAATTACAAATTCCAAAGTCTGAGAGCACCTTCACTCATATACACTTGTTCATCTTCTGAGCTTCACACTGTAAACTCTGAGAGATATTGTGAGATTCTAATATTGTACTCTCGAAGTTAATTTAGTGGAATCCAGCTAGTAGGCTGTTAGTGTGGAGAGTGGACGTAGGCTTAACCTAAGCCGAATCACTATAATTGTCGTGTGCAATCTTCTCTTAACTCTTGCTTATTTTGCATCAGACTATTGCACATGTGCACCACTCAGATCTTGTCCTTGCCGTTGCGACACTTTTTCTTGATCCTTTTAATTCTGCATTTTATATCAAGTTTTTTGAATACACTTGTTCACCCCCCCTCTAGGTGATAGATCTAGCCCCAACAATTAGTATCAGAGCTTTGTGCTTATCTTATTCTGAAGTGTTATATTACTTCTGAGCTAAAGATCTATTATGGCTAGCAGTTCTCTGACAGGTTTGAATGAGGGTCAACGCGAATCAAGACCACCTCTTTTTGAAGGAAATGATTATGACACCTGGAGCAATAAAATAAAGGCTTATGTCAAATGCAAGGACAACACATACTGGAACATTGTCACTGATGGTGTTAATCCAAGACAAAAGAAAGACAAGGATGGCAAAGATCTACCTCCTCTAATAGATGTCGATATAGCCAGAAGAGAAGCAATTGATGCTAAAATCATTGATGCTTTCTATTGTGCTTTATCTTCCTCTAAATATAATCGTATTGCTTCCTGTAAGACAGCAAAAGAGATATGGGACAAGCTCTATGTCACCTATCATGGAACGGATCGTGTCAAGGAAATCAAACTCAACATTCTCTTAGGCTAGTACGAAGCTTTCAAAATGAAGCCAAACGAGACTGTGAAGGAGATGAATGATAGATTCACTAATACAATAAATGGTCTGGAATACCATGAAAATCCCATCACTGAACAAACTCTTGCGAGCTCTTACGAAAGAGTGGAATAATATCAAGACTTCCATTCAAGAAACTCAGAGGATCTCACCACTCTCTATGGAAGAACTCATTGGAACACTCACATCGTACGAGGCAGAATGACAAAATGAAGAAAATGAAGACAAAGGTATGAAATCAATTGCCTTGAAATCTAACATTGTCTCAAATGATTCAGATTCAGAGAATGAAGAAGAGGATGATGAGGAATTAGCTCTTAAGGTCAAAAAGTTCAGAAAGATGGCCAGAAAAGGAAGATACTTCAAATCCAAAAATTCCTTCAATA
The DNA here is from genome assembly GCA_001662345.2 of Metrosideros polymorpha var. glaberrima. Lineage (NCBI taxonomy): Eukaryota > Viridiplantae > Streptophyta > Magnoliopsida > Myrtales > Myrtaceae > Metrosideros > Metrosideros polymorpha. Next base: position 14,537,611 of record BCNH02000004.1, on the reverse strand, counting down.
AATCTGAGAAAGGAAGATTCTCAGGAAACAGAGACGATAACAAAGATCTGGTATGCTTTCATTGCAAGAAAAGAGGACATATCAAACCAAATTGTCTTCTGCTTTAGAAAAATAAAGGAAGATACGAGAAGTCGAAAAAAGCTCTGAAAGCATAAACTTGGAGTAACACTGAGTGTGAAGAAAGTGATGAAGAGTATGCAAACATCTATTTGATGGCCCACATAGACTCAGACTCAGACCTTGCAGAACAAGTCCAGGTAAGACATCCTGAATTGCCTGATGAAATTGCTAAATTCATTGATGAGTTATGTGTTGATCACAAGATTACCCTCAAGAAAATCTCTGAATTGAAAAAGGAAATTTCAAAACTCAAACAACAGGATTTTTCAAAACAAGACAAGATAAATTTTCTGGAAAATGAATTTTCCCAAATGAAGGAAAGTTGAGATCTTCTTTCCAAAGAAAATGAAATTTTGAAAAAGGAAATTTCTAATATTTTGAAAAAGTTTTCCACTGGATCAAAGAATTTGAATCATATTCTTTTCATTCAAGTCCAACATTTCAACAAGTCTGGTCTAGGATTGGAAAAGGAAAGTGATTAAAAAAATTTCTTTCCTAAAACAAAAGAAAGGCTGAGACAAAGGCCGTCCAAGCTTGCTTACCAAAATCACTTCCAAAATCAATTTGTAAAACATGTTGGTATGGAATTTCTAAAGTGTTCAAACTGCGAGAATTTTGGTCATTTAAAAAATGAATGTCCTAAAGTTTGGAGACCAAGTCAAAGAGATATTCTAAAAATGAAGCAATCTTCTAACCCCAAAGGACCCAAAAAGATTTGAGTACCAAAGAAAACTTGAATTCTTCTGAATCATACAGGTATCGAGGAAGAAGAAAAACAAATGGTACGTAGATAGTTGATGCTCTAGACACATGACTGGAGATCCAAGGAAGTTCTCACAATTATCCAAAGTTGATGGAAGCAATGTATCATTTGGTGGGAACAACAAAGGAAAGATCATCGGCAAGGGATCCGTAAAGATAGGAAATCTAATTATTAATGATGTTTCGCTAGTTAAGGGATTGAATTATTATTTAATCAGTATCAGCCAGCTATGTGATGCTGGTTACAAGATTTGCTTTCAAGAAGACATTTTTTGGAGCGAGTCAAGACAACAAACAATCATTCTCAGGCAAAAGACATGGCAACATCTATCTTTTGGATGTAAAGTCTAAAAGTTTTCACTACTTAATATCCATCAAGGAAGAGTTTAAACTTTGGCATAGAAAGCTTGGTCATATAAGTCTCAAGCAAATATCAAAGCTTTCCTCCAAGAAGCTCGTTCGAGGTCTACCAGAAATGAAGTTTGAAAAGTCTGAACTATGCTCTGCATGCACCTTAGGTAAACAGGTAAGAAGCTATTTCAAATCCATTAATCAAGTTAATACTAATTGTGCCCTACAACTGCTTCACATGGACATTTTTGGACCCACAAAAAGCCTAAGTTTCGGAGGTAAGAAGTATTGTTTGGTTATAGTAGATGATTTCACTAGATTCACATGGGTTTACTTTCTTGCTCATAAAAGTGATGCATTCTCTCTTTTCTCTACATTTGCAAAGAAAATTCAAAATGAGAAAGGCCACACAATTTCCAATATCAAAACTGATCATGGGGGAGAATTTGAAAATAAAAAATTTTCAGAATTTTGTGATGAAAATGGAATTCAACACAATTTTTCTTCTCCTTATACTCCTGAACAAAATGGAGTTATTGAAAGGAAAAACCACTCTCTTCAAGCAATGGCAAGAACACTTTTGATTGAAAGTAAAATTGCTTCTCATTTTTGGGCAGAAGCTGTATTTATTGCATGCTACATTATTAATCGAGTTTTTCTCAGACCAATTTTAGAGAAAACTCCCTATGAACTTTTCAAAAACAGAACGCCAAACATCTCTTATTTTAGAATATTTGGATGTAAATGTTTCATTCTGAAAAATACTAATGATCGTCCTAGCAAGTTTGATGAGAAATCAGATGAAGGCTTATTTCTTGGATACTCTACAACAAGCAAAGCATATAGAGTATCCAACAAAAATTCATACACAGTGGAGGAGTCGATAAATGTAAAGTTTGAAGAATCGTTTGAACCCGTTGGTCAATTAGAGCTTACTTCAACATTAGATCTACTACAAGAAACTGATCATGGTCAAATCATTGAGGCTGATCCTACAACCCTCTTTGAAAAGATCATCGAGAAAATTCAACCTTTAAGGAGTTCAAGTAATGATCAAGAATTTCTGCAAATGATCATTAATCATCTGAACCAAGCGAACCTCAAAGTGGAAGACTCAATAGAAACTGGAAACACAAGTCCAGTCATCCCACTAATCTTGTTTTAGGAAATTTGGATGATGGCATCAAGATCGGATCAAAAATGAAAGAAGTCATAAGTTTGTTTGCTCTCATATCATAAGTTGAACCAAAGGGAATTGATGAAGCTCTCTCAGACGAAAGCTGGATCAATGCTATACAAGAAGAACTTCGTCAGTTCAAAATCAATAAAGTATGGGAACTTGTACCAAGACCCAAAGATCATCCTGTTATAGGAACCAAATGGGTTTTCAGAAACAAACTAGACGACAAAGGAAAGGTAACCATAAATAAGGCAAGATTGGTAGCTAAAGGCTACTCACAAGAAAAAGGAATCGACTATGATGAGACATATGCCCTGGTTACCAGATTAGAGGCCATTAGGCTACTTCTTGCTTATGCTTGCTACCACAATTTTAAACTCTTTCTAATGGACGTCAAAAGTGCCTTCTTAAATGGGTACATCAAAGAGAACGTATTCGTTGAACAACCTCCTGGTTTTGAAGATCCAAGAAGATCTGAACAAGTCTACAAATTGAAGAAAACTCTTTATGGTATGAAACAAGCTCTTAGAGCTTGGTATGAAAGACTAAGTACATTTCTTTTAGAAAATAGATTCGACAAAGGTAATGTAGATACTACTCTCTTCATTAAGAGGGAAGGTAAGAATATTCTTCTTGTTCAAATTTATGTAGACGATATTATCTTCGGATTTTCTAACGAATCTCTTTACAAGAAATTTTCCAAAATCATGCAGAATGAATTCGAGATGAGCATGATTGGAGAACTAACATTCTTTCTCGATCTACAAATAAAGCAAACAAAGAATGGAATATTTATCTTCTAAGAGAAATATGCAAAAGAAATCACCAAAAAATTTGGTATGGAAAATTGTAAAAAGACTAAGACTCCAATGTCCTCTTCCTCAAAATTGGATAAGGATGAAAAGGGTAAAAAATTTGATCAGAAGCTATACAGAAGCATGATCGGTTTATTACTTTACTTAACTGCTTCTAGACCTGACATTCTTTTCAGTGTCTGCATGTGTGCTAGATTTCAATATGATCCAAGAGAATCTCATCTCTCTGCTGTAAAGAGAATTGTGAAATATGTTGGCACGTATCCCTCACTTGGATTATGGTATCCTAAAGAGTCAAAGTTTACTCTCTCTAGATATTCAGACGCTGACCTTGTAGGATGTAAGATTGACAGGAAAAGTACCTCAGGAACATGTCAGCTGATTGGGAAGATGTTAGTTTCATGGTTTTCTAAGAAGTAACAAACCGTGGCACTATCAACTGCTGAAGTTGAGTACGTTGCTCTTGGAAGATGCTATGCTAAGATCTTATGGATGAAACAACAACTCAAAGACTTTGGAGTTGAAGATTCAAGTGTGGAGATCAAATGTGACAACACAAGGGCCATCAATCTCACAAAGAATCCAATTCTTCATTCATGAGCTAAGCATATTGAAATTAAACATCATTTTATTCATGATCATGTTTTGAATGGTGATGTCAATATTCAATTTATTGATTCTAAAAATCAATTAGCTGATATCTTCACTAAATTGCTTGAAAAATCTGCGTTTGAATTTATAAGGAAGGAATTGGGTATTATTAACATACAATCTTAAAGATTTTCCAAGACAAGTTAATGGTGGATACAAATCTTCATCTGAGATCTTCTAACGTCTGAGGTAAAGTTGAAATACAAATGTTTGGCGCCTAAAGTTCTAATTTTGGAATAAATCAAGATACGTCTCAAGTACAACTTTTTATTTGGTTTGAAATAATATTGGATGCAAAATCGTTTTGTGGAAAATATCTCGTGATAAGCGATTTATTTCCTAAAATCTCACTCAGCTTTCCTTTCTTCTCGAGATTCTAAGGTAACTACCTTTCTTAGTTACATTAACTCCTCTTTAAATCATCCTCCTCTTCCATTCTCCTCTTACCGAATCACATTCCATCTGTTTTCCTCTCATACCTTCTCGTCTGTTCTCTCCTTTCAAAAAATCGAAACTTTTCTTCTTGATCACTTCCAAAAGCTTCCGTGGCACCGAAATCTGCTACTAGTTCAAAGAAGGGACAGACTGGGTCTCGTCAGTCAAGCAGACTTGCATTCGTAGGCTCTAGGGTTACAGATGATCAGACCCACTTTGAAATCAGCGATTCCTCTGACAACGAGCATGTTCAAGGTAAATCGGCACACTACCTCTCTGATATTACACCTGCAGAAATTTTAGCAAAAGACTATATGGCCAAACATCTTATGAAGTATATTAAAGCTGCTCGGGAAAACAATTTAGAAGAATCTGGTCTTCAAAAATTCATTCGCGATAGTAATTTTGCATCAAAAAAGGAAGTGGAGTTTATATATCTAGAGTTTTTTAAATTAAAAGGTGCTGAGAAAAGTGGTGATAAAGGTAAAGAAAAAGTTGCTGAACCATCACTTCCTATGGTAGAATCTGTGCCTAGCCCTAAAGGTAAGGGTAAGTTGGTAATCGAACCAGTAGTTGCATCAGAATCTGCTAAGAAAAGTGAATCAGTCACCGAAAAGGCAAGTTCTGGCTCAGTTGAAAAGACTGTAGACAATGATAAAAGGTTGTTTATGGAGTTCAAACGTACGACTGGTCTTCCTCTTGTTACGAATTAGGGTAAAAAATCGTTCAGAGGAAAACAACATTAGAGTCAATACAGAATCCTTCTCGACAGAGAGTCTGCTCACCAAAAGATTATTGATTTTGATTACTTTGAACATCATGATCTTCATGTTATGGAATACTTCATCAATCAAGGTCTGGAAGGACTATGCACTGTGCAAGTTGATGTCAACCCTGAACTAACTGCATACTTCTACTCCAACCTATCATTTGTAAATAGAAGTAAAATTGCTTTTTCTGTCTATGACCAAGATTTTGAACTAGATGTGATTGAATTGGCTGCAATCTTGGGTGTGCAACCATCAGAATTCTGCTTCATTGATAAGGAAGCTGATGAAATTTATCAGGTTCTCTCTGAAATATCTGATTACATAATGTCTCACAAACCTCACGTAAATCACCATATCCTTCCTTTGAAGCATATCATTCTGCACAAAATTGTGATTGGTTGTCTCAGACCCAAGGGATCTTCCAAAACTGATGTGTCAAGATATGAGGCTAAACTTATTTGGGCTTTGGCCAACAACTTATCAATCTTAGTGCCTCATCTGGTGATCCTCCATATGTTTAAAACATTGAAGAAGAGCAAGGGACCACTTCCTTATGGCTCGCTGATTACTAGAATCTTTCAACATCTGAACATTGAGATTCCAAAGAAGCTCCAAACATACACTTCTACCATTCAAATTATTGGAGAGCATATGATCCACAAAATGGGCCTTTATCATGATGGACATAGTTGGAAAAACCGAATGGGCGAAGAAGTCAGAGTGGATCTTCCGAGTGCAACACCTGCACCCATCTCTTCTGTGGCTCCTTTTCAGGAATCACCCTATGGATCTTCCAAGAAACGAAGATTGAAGAAGTATGCTTCAAAATCTACCAGACTAGAGAAAAGAAGGGAATTCCTTCAAGAATTTAAGTTGAAGAAAATTCACAAGATGACTCTGACATGTCTAAGGCTCACTCTGAAGGGAATTTTGTCTTAGACCATAACTATCTTAGTTTAGAGGAGCTGCGAGTTCTCCATCATTATGAAAATGCAGCACTAAAGGAGATAGCTGACTGTGTAAAGTAGATGGTCCACAGAGACCTTGAAATCAAGCAAGCCTCTACTGAGGCGAAAATGTGGATGAGAGAAGAAGCCCTTATAAGAGAGGAAGAAGAGAAATGAAGGAATGCTGCTGAAGCTATAGGGGAAAGAGTTATGTTGCTGGCAGAGATTGCTTAGCATTGTGGAGTAGGGTCTGAAATTGCAGAAGAAGCTCCTGTTTAAACTAACGCATACACGAATATTGGGATTGAAGCTGCCGGAGAAGCCCCAAATGTGAACGATTCTAGTCCTGGTGAGATGCCACATCCATCTCTAATGGATGTTGATGTTGAGTCTGATCCTGATGAATTACCAGAAGATATCATCCCTGCTGCCGAATTTGAAGCTGACCCCGTTCCTCAGCCTACTGCTGAAATGGTCAATGAGGGAACTCAAGAAGCACTGAATGAATCAATTTAGGGGGAGAAATCAGACCATTCACACACGGATTCAGAAGCCAGTTCACCCTAACCTGCTACGTCTCAAGACCTGAATGAGCTGGTTGAACTCTTGCTGATCAAACAAGCTCAGATGAACTGTGACATGGGGATTTTCAAACATGAGGTCCAAACTGAGTTGAAAGAAATCAAGCAAATGATGACTGACGATCTGAAAGTTGTTATGGATGGGTTAAAAAATCTAAAGGCAAAATTGAAGGGGGAATCTAGAATGGCTGCATTAGAGATTGAAGCACTAAACCAATTTGTTCAAGATCTGAAGACTGTTGTTGAAACCAAGTTGAATCAAGTCACCGATTTTGATATAGTGCAGATTTCTGTTCCTAGAAGCTTTTCTCGTGCTGGACCATCTTCCTCTGCTGTTATTTAACATCTTCTCACCCACCTGTCATTTTTTTTACGATAGCTCTTGTTTAGTTGGTCCCTCACTCACTACCCTTTATTTGTGTTGGATCTCCTTCATTATTCAATAAAACTGCTATCGTGTGTTGATGACAAAAAGGGGGAGAAAATATACAATTGCTATGCATATCTCTATGTATTTTTTTTTTTGTATGCATATGTTCTTTTTGACAGGGGGAGATAGAACATATTGCAGACAGATAAAGGATTCTCTCATTCGAGAAACAAAGGACTCAATGACAATGATTAACTTGGTTAAACAATTCCAATCCTTAACCTCATTCTTTTGTGAAATTCATTTATGGCACCTTATTTATTCAGAACATTTTTTGTGCTTAAATTTCTTATCATTTACTTATTCATTTGAATTGCAATTGGAAGTTTTGTCATCATAAAAAATGGGGAGATTGTTGACTAAAGCTCATAATATATTTTGATGCATAACAAAACTCTCCATAACTTTTATTGAGTCTAATTGAAGATATTCTCAAGTGAAAAATACTTATGGGAATTCCATCGTTTGATATGCTTGAGTACATCATCTGAGCTACCTTATGCACTTATCCTTGGAGACTAAGGCAACAAAGATATAATTCGAAGTGTAGCATGAAGAGGAGCAGACATTGACTTGGCTAAGTCTTTTTATTTCAGATTCAGAAGTTATACAAATGAAAGCACAACTCAGACCTTACTAAAAGTCAAGTAATATCATTTGAACGAGGAAGCATCTCAAAGGCTAATCACCACAGGAATATTTCCTACGCACAGCTAGTAATCTGGCACGAATTCCTTTCTAGATAATTTGTATTTGAAGACAATCACTCAATGTACCTTTGCAACGGCTATAATGCAAAGTATAGGAATGGTCAAAATTCTCTACGAAGCAAGTCGCATATTCTAAAATTGGGAACTCTAACTTATGGAAACTCAGATTCAGTGGTATGGGCAACTGAATCATAGGAGAATTCTATTCTCTTCTTCAACGGCTTTTTTAATCTCCTTAAGGAAAGTTTATATCGAATGGGTAGAATTGGATATCATCTCTGAAGCTGTCTAACGGATAGTTGCAGGTTGGAGGACTATAAAAGGAGACCAAGAGACCTACGGGAAAGATATAGAATTACAAATTTCAAAGTCTGAAAGAACCTTCACTCATATACACTTGTTCATCTTCTGAGCTTCACACTATAAACTTTGAGAGACATTGTGAGATTCTAATATTGTACTCTCGAAGTTAATTTAGTGGAATCCAGCTAGTAGGCTGTTAGTGTGGAGAGTGGACGTAGGCTTGACCTAAGCCGAACCACTATAATTGTCGTATGCAATCTTCTCTTAACTCTTGCTTACTTTGCATTAGACTATTGCACACGCGCACCACTCAGATCTTGTTCTTGCCATTGCGATACTTTTTCTCGATCCTTTTAATTCCACATTTTATATCAAGTTTTTTGAATACAGGTATTCACCACCTCTAGGTGATAGATCTAGCCCCAACAATTGTCTCCACGTCCACTACGTCGTGATGGGAGAACTCTACATGAGTCGGCATACCGAAGATCAAGGTGGACGGTACATCCATCTCATTCTCTTGAAAAGTATGGGAATGAGCAAATAGCCCAGTAAATGAAATTACTAGCCCTAAGGCAAGGCTATGGTCTAACACTCAATGTCGTGGTGTTAGTAGCATGACAATAACAAAGCTATCTTGTGATCTAATGTATAAAATGTTATGTATCAAGCATTATGTACGATATCAAACATGCAAGCGTGCAATGATTCCATAATCATGCCTTAGGTTCATTTACTCGTAAGCTCGTTTACTCCTAGGGTCGCATGCTCGTAGGCTCGTTTCTCGTAGTCTCGTTTCTCGTTTGTTCCCGGGAACACTTTCTCGTCGGCCCAACGTCGCTCAAATGAACGTTGACTAGTTCATGTTGCCACCTCAAGGGAATGATGGCTCATAATCATACTCGTAATCAAGTCGGCTCGTAATCAAGCTCGTGATCATGTCATTCCCTTAGGAGAACAATGGCTTGTAAAAATTTCACGCAATCACACTTTTGCACGCGCATGTTCTAATTATAATTTTCCTCTTAATGTGTACCATGCAAGGTCAGTTCGACGTACTCAGCTCCTTTACCGAAGCCAATCGACGTGATTCTTGATGCAATAACACATGTATTCACACGTTCAATGCAACACACTGATGTAGCACTCCACCAGAGCATTAGACGGACGTTCCTATCTTAGATCCAGTAATCCCACTTACCTAGTGTCAGGACATGAATGTTCAAAACTCGTGAGGAAGCGAGAAAGGGAGGGGCGGCCGCGAGAGGGAGAAAAGAGAGAGAGAGAGTGCCGAAAGTGAGAGGAGAAGGGAGAGAATGGGTGCACGTGTGTTAAAAATGGGGGACCATTCCTCTATTTATAGTGGTTCCTTAAGGTTCTTTCATTAATGACCCTTAATCATTACACTTCAAATGTCTTACTTTCATTGGACCATTTGCATAGTCTATAGTTGATATGTGGCATTCTAGGCTTAGAGTAGCCATGTATCCATACATTATTGGGCCATTTGTATAGGTTAATATCTCTCTAGATTCTTAGGATCTTATCTTCTAGATGTCTTAATTTAATTGGTACAATTGTGTAACCTATAGTTGATATGTGGCAACCTAAGCTTTGGGTAACCATATATCCCTATTTGATTGGTCTATGTTGCTACTCTAGTCTTTTAGGTTATTTAATGTATCATAGGATATCTCTAGATTTTAATAATTACAAGTTAAGTGTCAAGCTATCATTAGTTCACTTTGCCTAAGCTAAAAGCTTCTAGAATCTTAGGTCATTAGAGTCTAAATGTTATAATTTAATTGGCTCACTTGTCCTAAGCTAAGGATGTTCTAGAAACTTGTTACAAACGGAGGAGAATGGACAAGGTAGCAGACGGCGCTTGGGAAATAATTTTCTGTATATTCATTCTGCTGTGTTATAGTATTATGTCTACATATATAATACAAAATTGTATACACAAAAGGAAAGAATAAAGAAATACAGATCAATTCTGATTTTGCAATATTCTGATTGATGCTCACAATATGCATATCTGTCAACACTCCCCCTCAAACTGGTGGCTTATATATGTCCAAGACACCCAGCTTGCTTAATAGATATGCGTGTTGCCTTTGACACAAGCCTTTGGTGAAGATGTCTGCTGGTTGTTCTGTGGTATTGATTCCACTCGTCTTGATTATCCCTTCTTGGATCTTCTCTTAAGTGAAGTGACAATCCACTTCTATATGCTTTGTCCTCTCGTGAAATATAGGATTCCCGGTGAGTTTGATGGCTACATCATTATCACAGAATAACGTGGTTGGTCCTTTAATTTGAACACCAAGATCTAATAGGAGTCCTCGTAACCAGACTATTTCGCACACAGTCTTGGCCATTGCCCTGTATTCCGCTTCAGCTGACGATAACGATACAGTTGGCTGTTTCTTGATTTTCCATGAAAGTAGAGACTTACCCAGTTTGATGCAAAATCCAGTGACTGATCTTCGACTCACTGGGCATGTGGCGTGATTGGTGTCACAATAGGCAGTCATCTCTATATTGCAATCTCGTGATAGAAAAATTCCCAATCCCGGCGATTTCTTCAAATACTTCACAACCTTTAAGGCAGCATTCATGTGAGACTGCTTGGGTTTGTGCATAAACTGACTCAGGGTCTGTACAGCGAAACATATATCTGGCCTGGTCATAGTGAGATAAATCAACTTCCCCACTAATCTCTAATAGCTGGACGGATCCTCAAGCAGTGAATCGTTCAATTCTGATGATGACTCCGCATCATATTCAACTGTGGTCAATCTGATATTTTGCTCAATAGGAATAACAGCAGGCTTACACCCCGACAATCCTGCCTCTGATATGATCTCAAGGATGAACTTTCGTTGACTAAGAGAAATTCCCAAATTTGAACGAGCAATTTCTATGCCAAGGAAGTATTTGGGTGGTCCCAAGTCTTTGATGTGAAAAACAGAATGTAGATATTCTTTCAAGTCTTTGATGTGAAAAACAGAATGTAGATATTCTTTCAAGGCTTTGATGGCCAAATCGTCATTTCCCATGATAAGAATGTCATCCACATAAATTATCAGGTGTATAGATGACGTATCTTTTTGCCATGTGAATAAGGCATAGTCATGCTTGGATTGCGTAAAACCTGCTTTGATGAGAGATGCTGTGAATTTTATGTACTACTATTGTCAAGCCTGTTTCAGCCCATATAAGGATTTATGGAGACGACATACTCCAGACTCCCCCTGTCTCCATAAACCTTCTGGGATGTCCATATATATTTCTTCATCAAGATTGCCATGGAGGAATGCATTGTGAACATCCATTTGATGTAATTTCCAGTCACGAATGGCAGCAATGGAGAAGAAAGACCGTACAGTGACATCTTTGGCTACGGCAGAAAAAGTCTCGTGGTAATCGAAACCTTCTTTCTGCGTGTATCCCTTGGCAACAAGACGTGCCTTGTATCGTTCAATTGACCCGTCTGCCTGGTACTTAATCTTGTACACCCATTTGCACCCAATCGGCTTGCGATGAGGGGGTAAGGGAATGATGTCCCATGTGTGATTTTCAACCAAGGCTGTCAATTCTTCTTCCATAGCCTTTTGCCAACGCGGATCATGAATAATGTCTCGATATGATGTGGGTTCCTTGGCCTCGGAAATACGACTGACGCAACACAGATGATCCGGGGATAATTGCGCGAAAGATACGTAAGAAGAGATAGGATATGGAGTACCTGCTGCACGGGAGGAAGTTAGTCCATGTGGGGGGATGAGTAGTCCGACCAGATCGCCGTGGTGCAACTACCTCAATCATAAGAGAAGGAGATCTATCAGATTCGGAATGAGCCGCAATGTCTGGAGAGGAATGTCCGCTAAATGGAGAAGTGGCTTCTGCAGTAGGTGGGGTGAAAGTACCAGTGTGACTGGTTGAGGGAACAGCATTCTCAATCGTTGGGGAATGAACTGGCACATTCGTCGGTATGACCATGGGATATGGCCGTAGGTCTTCTTCAAGAAAGAACCTATTGTTTTGTGGGGATGATTCTATGTTGTCTGTTGGAGATTCCAGCTCCTGGAAAGGGAAAACCTCTTCATGAAAGATGACGTCTCTGCTGACAAAGAAATCTCCAGACAAATGATCATATATACGATATCCCTTTTGCAAAGTCGGATACCCCATAAATATGCAAGGACGAGCACGTGGATCAAGTTTATCTCGTGGACCTACAGTTGTAACATAACAAAGACACCCGAAAACCTTAAGGTGATTGGTTTCGGGTTTCTTTCCCTAGAGCAGTTCAAAAGGGCTCCTACCACCGAGAACTCGAGTAGGCATGCGATTACTTAAGTAGGTGGCTGTGATCACACAATCTCTCTAGAAAGGCTTAGGAATGGAAGCTTGGAATTTTAGGGCACGAGCGACCTCGAGAATATGACGATGTTTCCTTTCAACAACACCGTTTTGTTGAGGGGTGTAAGTGCAAGTACTTTCATGTAAAATTCCATGAGAAGAAAAAAGATCTTTACAATCATGATTGAAAAATTCCCTCCCATTATCTGTTCGAATTTTTTGAACAGATTTTCCAAATTGATTTTGGGATACTGAGAGAAAGAATTTCAATTTAGAAAAGACTTGACTCTTCGATTGCATGAGAAATACCCATATAGGGCGGGAAAAATCATCCACGATTGTAAGAAAAAATTTGGCTCCATCACGAGTTGGAGTGTGGTATGGGCCCCAAACATCAACGTGTATAAGAGCGAAAATACTCGTTGTGCTAGTAGTGCTTGATGAGAAAGGAATTCTCGATTGTTTTGCTAAAGGGCAAATTTGACACTGAGGATAAGGATGAGAAGCAGTATGCCCAAGACATTGGTGAAGAATGGAAACTTTATTATTGGCATTACATAGTGATTGCCATTTATGAGAAAACAAGAAATTTGGGAATGTAGTCCAGAAATATAGCCCATCGAAAATTTTACCCGAGCCCATCGGTTTCCCAATCAAAAGGTCCTGAAATAGACAATTATCAGAATTGAAAAGGACGCGACAAGAGTTATCCTCACAAACTCTAGAGACGGAAATGAGGTTGAATGTGAATTGTGGGACATATAGGACGTTTCGGAGGGTTATGTGGGGACTGAGTTCAACGATGCCAATTTTTGTGATAGGAGTAGTGTTTCCATTTGGGAGTCTCACAAATGTAGATGAGTCATGTTTTTCATAAACAACGGAATAAAGGCTGTCATCATAGATAATATGATCACTAGCCCCTGAATCAATCACCCATGCACTACTCGTAATTGAGTTCATCAAGCAATAGGAAATACCTGAGAAGCTAGCCTTTTTGTCATCCACTTCCATTAGTTTTAGAGCCCTCATCAATTGCTGGTATTGCTCATAGGATACCGGCTGATTGACCCCAACAACTTGATGTGCCGTTGATTCCTTTGCCCTTTTTTCTTTTTCACCTGGTTTCCCATGTAACTTCCAGCAAGTTTCCATTGTATGATGTGGCCGCCTACAAAAATCGCAATATAATTTCCCTTTATTTTTCTGGCTCTTGCTACCTGACCATGTGGAAGAGTTCTAGACGTCGGTTCTTTGGAAAAAATGTGCTGACGTGGCGTTGCGAGAGCCCTCGGATCCGGCTAATGGGTAGATATAACCTGAGCCGTTCGATTGACCAGATGGATCGTGGCCCTCCGTATGATTTGAAAAACCCTTTAGGGTTTCCACCCGAGAAATATCTCATTTTTCCTTCGTTCTGCGGTCTTTCGCCCTGTGGCCTCTCGCCCTGCGACCTCTCGCTTGGTCCCCTCCGTCGCTGGTTCGCATATGCTCCGAGGATGATGCCATCGCTTCTCCTGTCATGGCCTGAGGAAGCAGATCTTTGGCTTTCCTCCTGGATTGCGAGTTGATACATTCGGCCGAGAGGCAGAGGTGGCTCCATCGCGAGGATTTGTGTCCGGAACGCCAAGTAATCCTCGTTGAGGATGAGCAGGAACCGCATTGCTTTCTCCCTTTCCTTGATTTCCTTGTACTACTTCAGGGTCGCCTCGAGACCGTCGAGTTTTTCTTCGACGGCTTCGAGCTCGTTCTAGAGGGCGGACAATCTGTTGAAGCAGGCTTTGATTGAGGAATTTCCTTGCTTTAGCTCTGACAATTGCTATGTAATGGCAAAGATTCTGGCCCGATCAAGCTTCCCGTACATCTCCTTTATATTCGCCCACATTGTCTACGAATCCTCCGTCGGGGGTAAACCAGCCGCGACCTCTGGGCTTATGCAGTTGCTGATCCAAGTGCGGACGAGCTGGTTGCATTTGTTCCATAGTCGGGCATGGCGCTCGTTTGCCGGAGTCGGGACAGTTCCGTCGAGGAAGCCTTCTTTGTCTTTGGTTATGAGCGCACGCCGGAAATCCCTTGCCCATGTCGAGTAGTTCTCTGGTCCAGTGAGTTGCTGAGAAATCAACCGGAGCTCCGATCCATCTGCTGTGCCAACGTACAGGGGGTCGCCGGGTTCCGGGCGGCCAGTGATGACAGGAAAAGGAAACGACGCGAATTCGGGTTGAGGAGTTGGGTAGGGATTCCCACCCGAACCCGTGCTCTTTGGACCCATCGCATGACCCCAGAGTGCTATTCCGGGTTGCATTGCCAGGTATGGGTTCCGGCCCATATCGGCGGTGTTTGGGTCTGAGGCCAAGGCTTGTTCCGAAATGGGCCCTTGTGGCATTCCATAGGCCCATGGGTTGTATGGGCTTTGAATTGGCATCCATTGCAGAGGGTGTTGTGGCGAGGCTTGAAAGGGCACTCACTGAACCGGTTGTACCTGGTTTTGTGCGGGTTGCACTGGATCCTACACTCGCTCTTCTCCAGTAAGTTGTTCTGTGCGCTGTACTCGCTCCTCTCTAGTAAGTTGTTCTGTGTGAAGGACATTATGCAGGTTTGTGTTTCCTGCATCTTGATTTGTGGCCATGGTATTTGGTGTTCGGTTTACGGTAAGGTAAGTGTTGAGTTTATCTAAACGCTGATTTCCACGCCAGAGTGCTAATGCTGTTTTGCAGGTTAGATTTGCAACAACAGACTAGAAGGGCACAAATTAGCAGCTCAGATTTGCGGAAGCTAGATTTTGGTTTCGTGGGTAGGCTTTGATACCATGTTACAAATGGAGGAGAATGGACAAGGTAGCAGACGGCGCTTGGGAAATAATTTTCTGTATATTCATTCTGCTGTGTTACAGTATTATGTCTACATATATAATACAAAATTGTATACACAAAAGGAAAAAATAAAGAAATACAGATCAATTCTGATTTTGCAATATTCTGATTGATGCTCACGATATGCATATCTGTCAACAAAACTTAGGTTATGAATCATAAATTAATTGGTCCATTTGGTCTAAGTAGAAATATTCTAGAACCTTAAATAATCTTGTCTTTTCTTCATTAATAAATCTTCCTTATTACATAACAAGTATCGATGTAGGATTGGACTACTCATATAAGCTAAGTTTAGCCTTGATAGTCTATGGTTTCTAGGTCTAAAATACCTAAAGAAGACCTACCATATATATATATATTTGGTAAGGAAAGGCGATGGTTAAGTAGGGACTCAGCACATTGGGCCACAGAGACATGAGCAGCACCGACAGGTTGGTACATCCACAGCCGAGCACGAGGCCAGCCCAGCGCCCAAGACCTACCATATATTGGCACTTGGGAAAGTCATTAATTAGATTGAATTATGATTACTCTCTATTACGTTAATGAATAATTGATTGCAGACGTCAGAGTTGGATTTTGATCAAATTGGGCCAATTGCCGCGGCTGGACATGCTGGCCTTTGTCGATACTAATTGGGCTGCACCGCTCCTAGTTGGCAACGCAGTCAAGCGCAGTTGCCCAAGCTAGGCGGACTGGCTGGCTTGTCTCGGCCTAGCCGCGCACTGACCAAGTGCGGGCTAGTCGAGCACTATCCGGGCCGGTCATTGGTCGAGCACACTTGCTTGGTCCGATCCTCGTCCGATCCATTGTCGATCCCCCCCAATCAATCCTCGATAAATTTGAGACCATAACAAGGTTTCGTGGTCGACTCGTGGTTTAAAGCCAATGCACGATCAATCCGTCAATCCATCCTATCCGAAGTCGATTCATGATCAGTCATCTCGTGATCAGTCCTTCATTGATTCCACGGTCGATCCACGATTTCCTTTATAGCTAAAAAAATCCAAATGTAACCACAAAAGATAACTTCTCTAACAAGCCAAGGGATGGCCTCCTTAATAAGCTATAGGGTAACTTATCCAACAAGTTAGGGAGGTGACTTCCTCAAGAAGCTAAAGGGTAGCTTATCCAACAAGTTAGCTATTAAGATATCTGGATGTCACGGTAGTGCTTGGAGAATATCAAAATTAGAGCTCGAAGGTTACTCATCATAGGCTCACTCCGAACCTCGCAACATCCCCAAACATAGTTTCATTAGCTGGTTGGCTATTCTGAAATAGGCTAGCTAAAGGAGGCAAGGACAGGATGTCTGAAGTGGTATGCCTTAGTGGATGTCACCTGTCTTTGCTCTATCTTTTCCAAATAACGCAAGTACTTCATCCTAGCTGTTCAAAGGAGCAGTCATCCAATTCTTTGCGTCATGTTGTACCTATGATAAGTATAAAAACATTGGAAGCATCTTAATGTACAAGCAGAACACGCGAGTTAATGAGACCTAAATTAAACATTCATAAGCATATCTAATAAAGAACATGCAGTAATGATCACTCTCCAAACTTCAGGTTCCGCATCAAATAGTTTTGTTTCAAGACTAAAAGAAATACCACTTTCGCTCTTTTAGGCAAAAGTACATCAGAAGTGCCAAAATTTGTGTATGGAGATCACTTTAGTGCTAAAAGTTTTCGCCAGCTCACTTAAGTGCCAAAATCGAAAAAAAAGGATCACTTTAGCACCACCGGCAAGACATTCTAGCCAAAAAATTATATTAAATTTTTAATTAAAAAAATTTCACATCAGCTTTTCTTTTCTTTTTTCCAATTTTCTTAATTTCTTTCTTCTGAAAAAAATAAGCTTAAAAAATAAGCTCTCTCTCTCTCTCTCTCTGAAAAACAATGAGACCACCGTTCCATTTACCATTGCTCATCGCTGTTCGTCACAAGGTTGATTCAGAGAGACTTAGTCAGACGGACGTCGCCGTTCAGTCGCAAAGACTTCGACACTGTCATTTGTCCATCAATGCAGGCCTTCACCGAGTGACTCTCGATCAGCCATCCTTCTTGGACCAGGTAACTCCATTCCCGTTCTGGCTGAGCTCGATACCAGACCTGTTGTGTCTTATTCGTGTGTGTTCTGAGCTTGGTCGTGTGATTTTCCACTCTTTCTTCGTCATTGTTTGCGAGTCTGAGTCCCGAACGTCTTGATTTTCTCCCTCTAGCAGACGCACCTCACTTGTTTGACGAAATGCCTGACTCGATTTTGCTTTGATTTTTCTTGGTTCTCGGTCTGCCCTGAGCTCATGATGGTCTCGTTGTTCTTTAGAAAGAGAGCCACTGGCTGGTGCCCCCAAGGCTGGGCGAGGGTTGTTGGCTCTTCTTGCCTATGGTGGCAGGGGTCGCTAGCCACTAGCTGGGGCTTGGCGACCCTCGCCAGCCATCTCCCACCCATTGCCAGCGATGGTGGGGCAGTGAGGGCAGTAACTTGAAAGTCCCCCCCCCCCTTTTTTTTAGCTTATTTTTTCAAAAGAAGAAATTAAGAAAATTAGGAAAAAAGAAGAAAAGTTGACGTAAAACTTTTTGACAAGCCACATGAGCTTCAAATGTTAACAAAATATGGCCACGTAGGATTTTCGGCTGCCACGTCAACTTCTCGTCGAAGTTGGTACTTAAGTAATCGTTTTTCAAAAAAGTTGGCACTTAAGTGATCCAAAAAAACTTTTGGCACTTAAGTGAGCTCCGTACACAACTGTTGACACTTCTGCTATACTTTTTGCCTACTCTTTTACAAAGATCAAAAACCTCATTGAAATGGTTTACCGCATTGTCATAAGCTAGCATAGTGGACTCTCTCTTAACCTTGTTTCTCATCATCTGTTGGTGAAGAAATGCATCAATTAAAATGTCATTGATAGTTTCCGTCTAGTAAAGTATGTCTCTTCTCTCGTCGTTAAGCTTACTTTCCTCATTAGTTTCCTTTTACCATTTCAACCCCTAAAAGAACACGATATGCATATGTTGACACCAAAAAATGACTAATTTTTTGCTATTATCGACCGGTGATAGACTTGTGTTTTAGAATTTCTATTCCAGAATAAGTTTGGAACTGGTTAGGAGCAGAAATCCGTTTGGTAATGCAATTTCATTTTTCTATTTCTTGAACAAATTTTTGTTCTAAAAATAAGTTTAGAATAAAAATTAGAAGTTAAAATTTTCAATTTCTTGATTTCTAAAATAGAAATCAGAAATTGTCTCTCCTTTCTTTCTTTACGATTTGCTCTTCTCTCTCTTCCGACCCGTTGCCACCCACCGTTGCCACCACCGCCACCCGCCGCTATCGACCACCAACCGCTACCACCAACGACTACCATTTGCCTGCCGGTCACCACTGCTGTCCACTACCCCTCTCTGTCCGTCCGTCGTCGCAGTTGATCGTCGGTAGCCGCAGCCGCCCACCATCGCTGTCGACTGCTATCCGCCGGACACCATCGCCACCCTCCATCCGTTTGCCCACCATTCGCCGCCACCAATCGCCAGTCGCCACTATCGTCCACTACCCATTAGTGGCCCCTGTCATCCATCGCCTACCAGTTGCCACTGCTGTCCACTGCCTATATAACATCCTGATTTCTGGCTCACCAGTTTAAGGCGCAGAGAATAACATTTGGACATGTTATTCTATAACATCTGATGGACTTGAGCCATGAATTATAGTCCGATGAAGAGTATTGGACCTTAAAGGATTAAGAGCCAAGTATTGGGCTGTGATATCCCGAATTTTGACTGTTTGGATTAATCAAAGGACGATTGTCGAAATTCAATTGGAAACAGGGATGATCGGATTTTTTTTTAGTTATATTTGTGCAAAAATAAAAGAAAGAAAAGAAAAGAAGAAAAAGGGGAAAGAAAAGAGAGAAAAGGAAAAGGGCGGGGAAAACAGAAGGCGAGGCCGTCGCTCACGAGTTTCAAACCACGGACCTCCCCTGTCTCGTGCGCGTCTCGTGCGCCTGCCACTCGGCTAAGGCATGACTATTGGGATAACAACGCCAAAGGTTTTATTTAAAGTATACGGCACCCGAATAACGGAGGAGAATCAACGGAAGCCGTCGTCTGTGAGTTTCGAACTCGGGACTTCGGGCTGTGCCGTCTCTTACCACTCGACTGAAGTTCGAACGGTGAGACAGAAGCGCCAAAAGTTTTATTTAATGAATATGGCGCGCGAGTAAGGGAAGAGGGGCAACCGGAGCAACCGAAGTCGCCGCCTCCAAGTTTCGAACCTAGGATCAGACCATTAGTTTCATTCCCGGATACCACTCGGGCAAGGCGTGAGTGGTGAAATCAAAGCGCTAAAATTTATATTTAAAGGAATCGGCGCGCTTCAGACGTCGTCGTTTTAGGTCAACAGAAACG
>BCNH02000004.1:14453806-14514048 GCA_001662345.2 Metrosideros polymorpha var. glaberrima | reverse complement strand
ATAGGGGGTTTTTCGGTGACGTTCGATTGAAAGCAAATGGTATGGCATAAGATAAAATCAGAATCGATAAATTGGATGGGCAAGATTTTTGATGGTGGAAACTCCGAATCGAGGACTATCTTTATTAGCAATATCTTTACACACCACTCCAGGGTTGGAAACCCGAAATTGCAGAAGTGGATCCGACAGTAGAATCGAAGTGAAAAATTCTTGATCGAAAGGCATTAGGTGCGATTTATCTAAGGCCGACGAAAAAGACAGGATATCACATCACGAAAGTCAAGATTGCAAAAGAGTCCATGGATATTTTGACGAATATATATGAGAAACCGTTCACATCAAATTAGATATTTTTGCTGAAGAAGTTGGTTAGTATGAAATTATCTAATAGAGGTTCTGTGGCAGAGCATATTAATAGTTTCATGCAAGTAACTAGTCAGTTGGAATCCGCAGGCATAAATTTGGATATGAAGCTCCAAGCTATATTATTTATGTTCCCTTCTGAAAAGCTATAATACCGTAGTACAGGAAATTTTGAGCACCATGAAGGATGATTTGACTCTGGATGAGCAACATCATCGATGAAGCGATACAAAAGAAAGTCTCAGGTGGAGATAAGTTTTCGGCATCTTCGTCTTCGAAGGCACTAATAGTGGAAAACTATGGGAGAAGTAAAAGCAGAGAAAAATTCAACGGGTATGGCAAGTTACAATCAAGGGGGAAGAGAGAGGTTGCAAAAGATGAGTGTTGGTTTTGTCACCATATTGAATGTCGGAGGTTTCAGTGTGAAGCCTACGAAAAGAAGCAGGTGTGATGAGAATCAAGAAGCTAATATGGTTAGTGATGAACCTTTGCTAGAGAACTCGTGTTTGTCTACAGGGTTTGACTTGACGACATATAAGTGATTTGTTGACTCCAGTGCTTCTTTTCATTGCACCTTGCAAATAAACATATTTGCTTATTATGCTAGTGGAGGTTTTGGGCAAGTGGTTGTGGGAAACAGTTACATGTGTCCGATTGTTGGAAAAGGAACTTTAATTGTTAACATCTCAAATGGAGGATGTCAAGTTTTGTGTGAAACTAGGCATATTCTAGAGTTGAAGAAAAATGTGATCTTAACTAGTATACTTGATCGATAAGGTTTGGTAATGATCTTTGGATGCAGAGAGTGAAAGATAACCTTAGAGGCAAGAGTATTAGTAAAGGGAAAACATACGGGTACACTTTACTTTCTCCAATGAGACAATATCAGTGATATGGTTGCAACCTACGTAACACGGACACACGGTCAACGTGTGTCGAACGTTTGACACGCGGTCAACATTTTGGGACACGCGTGTTGGACGTGTCCAAGCCCAACGCAAGGCATTCTCTTCCTCGTCAACACCCTAGTCTCTTCCTCGGACCCATCCGTGCCACTGTGGCTAGAGGTGGTGCCACTCTAAAAGAGGGGCGTAATGGGCCTCACCTGGCCACCTTTCTTCTCCTCCTTCTTCTCGGCCGAGTTGTTGGGCGGCGGCTTGGTCCGACGTTGGCGGATGTTCCAGGTGAGCTTCAAGGGCGGCGGGGGCTAAGAGTGGCTGGGCATGGCGGGGCTCGCCTTCTTTTTGCATAGGATGCTCGTGTATGCTTGAGAGAGAGAGAGAGAGAGAGAGAGAGAGAGAGGGGTTAGGGTTTCAAGTCTCGCCAAGAGAGAGTGGAAGCCTTAGGGCGGTCACAAGAGCTACAAGATTTTTGGGATGGAGTAGATTTGAGAGCAAGACGATAGTGGAGACTATTTGAGGGCTGTGAGGCGGAGTCGCGATCCTATGTAGAAGGGTCCAAGGAGTGATGAATCTGGAACTCCTATATGTCGTTCGATTGGATCGATGGCTATATGATTCTACTAATGAGTAACGTGTCGAAATTTTCTATTTTTTTAGAAATGACGTTTCAGTGTGTCGTGTCGTATCGTGTGTCAGTGCTACATAGGTTACAACTACAATGGCTATAGATAATTTGTCTACTCTTTGGTATTATCATTTGGGACATCTTGGTGAAAGGGTGTAAAGCAATTACACTTAAGAAAATTACTTCTTGGTTTGTAGAATGTTGAGTTGGAATTTTGTGAAAGTTGCATTTATGGAAAACAAAAAGCGGTTAGTTTTCAATTGAAGGAGTGATAGAATAAAGGCCAAAAGCTAGAGTTGGTTCATACTGATGTATGGGGACAGGCTCAAGAACTCTCTTATGGTGGTAAGAGATATTTTGTCACTTTCATTGATGATGTGACAAGAAAGACTTGGGTCTATACTCTCAAAGAAAAATCAAAAGTATTCGGGATGTTCAAAATGTGGAAGACCATGGTAGAAAAAGAGACAGGTTATCAGATTAAAGTTTTAAACCCACAAAAAAAAAAAAAACCCAAAGGACCCATTGTGACACATTTAAGTACATTTTTTTCAGTGACACAAAAAATGGCAAACTTGTACTTGTATGACACATTTATCCTCTATCAAAGTTTTGTTAATAAAAACCATTAAAAATCTACCTACATGGATGCCGGAAAACAAATAGTATTGACATGGCACCTTCATGGCTTAAGTCAAATAAAACGACATTGTTTTGACTAAAAAATTATCTAAAGGAATCTTAACATATGGTAAATATGTCACATAAGTACAAGTTTAAGGTTTTTTATGTCACAAGAAAAAGTTTAGGGTAAATGTGTCATAGTGGGCACTGTTTGGAGTTTTTTTTTTATGTTAAAAATAAGTTCAAGATAAATGTGTAATAGTGGGCATAGTTTGGGGTTTTCTGTGACTTTTTCCCATTATTATATTATGATTTGAGTTGGATATCTTGCATGGGTAATTCACGTGTAAGGTTATTTTTATGTCCACCATTCAAACTTATAGGATTGGAGCCAAATCAACCAATTCCGTTAATTTAAATTAATGGAAGGACATGATTAAACATTTTCATATAGTCTAGAAAATAAATTGAATATGTACGAAAAGGACCACAATGAACAAATTAAAATTTCAAGTTCGACATTGCAAATTGAGCTAAAGTAGAGTGACTACATTAAACAAATTAAAAGTTCAAAGATAATATTACATATTGGGTCAAATTTCAAAGACCAACTGTGCAATCATCACTTACTTTTTATATAAAAAATTGACAATTGTTTCATTAGGGGTAACAATCGAGTCTATTTCAATTCAAGAACCGACTAGAATCGATTCAACTCCTAAGTTGAACCGATATTGACCTCGCTGTTGAAAGATAAAAAGAATTTTAACACTCATTGAGGTTTGAATTATAGTTCCAAATATAGACAAATAAGCACGTAACCACTTGACCAAAGACATTTTTTTATAATGAAATGATGCAACTTTTGTATAAAAATTTAAATTTTTACACAAAAAATGGACCGGATGCCTCTAACTACCCGGTTCAAAACCGATTAATTCGGTTTCCAATTCCAATTTTTTGGAACTCTTTAGTACCATCCACTGAGGCATACCTAGAGACTCTTTTGTCGTATCATTAACGGTTAAGCAAGAATCAAAAGCTGGTCTGGCAAGAGGCTCTCAGGGAAAAACTACTCAGTGTTAAATGATCGAATCTTTGTAAGAACCAGAAGCCGGTGTGCCAAGAGACTCTCTTGCTGGACGGCTGCAGCTCATAAGATCTGTTCTTTACATCATTGTTTCTTATTGGTGTGGATTTTGTTTTGCCTAAGAAGGTTCTTACGAAGATTGAATGATGTTCATACTTGTAGTATGGGGACGATGAACATGTTAAAAAGGTGAAGGTAAGATGGGTTGATGTTTGTCTACCCAACAAGGAAGGAGGTCTAGAACTAACCAGATTTATAAATGGAACAAGGCAGCCATGATGAACTACATTTTGCTCATAGATTCTACCTCCTACATAGGTTAAGTCTTATCTACTAAAGGGGAGAAGTCATGTTCAAGTGCCTGCAATTTCCTCCAACCTTTGGAGGAAGATCCTTGATGTGAGGAGGGATATTAAGCCTTATATTAGGAATATAATTGGTGATGGGAAGGGCACCTTTTTATGGCTAGATCCTTGGCATCCATGTGGCATTCTCTCATAACATTTTTCCTTGAGAGTGCTCCATGATTCTGGATTACCTATGCATGCTAAAGTAGCATATGTGATTGAAAATGGTCAGGGCATGACCTGTTGCAAGATCAAAACGGTCGGGGTATATCCAAGTTCCGATCTGCGGTCTTATTGAGCCTAATACTGCTCAAAGACACAAGGTGATAGGCTTACTTCTCCAAATTATATGTTCTTGGTTAATAGTGCTTGGAGAGGTATCAGAATTAGAGCTCGAAAAGGTTACTCGGCATAAGCTCATCCCGAACCTCGCAACATCCCCAAACATAGTTTCATCAGTTGGTTGGCCATTCTGAATAGGCTAGCTAGCAAGGAGGCAAGGACAGGATGTCTAATTTGGTATGCCTCAGTGGATGTCACCTTTCTTTGCTTTATCTTTTCCAAATAATGCAAGCAAATTCATCATAGCTGTTCAAAGGAGCTGTCATCCACTTCTTACGTTAGGTTGTACCTATAGTAAGTATAAAACATCAGAAGCATCTTAATGTACAAGCAGAACACGTGATTTAACGAGATTTAAATTAAGCATTCGTAAACATATCTAATAAAGAACATACATTATTGATCTCTCTCCAAACTTCAGGTTTTGCATCAAGTAGTTTTGTTTCAATATTGACAAAAATACCGCTTTCGCTCTTTTACAAAGACAAAAAAAACCTCATTGAAATGGTTTACCACGTTGCCATAAGCCAGCATAGTGAACTCTGTTGTTGAAACCTTCCTAATAAGTTTTGAGGATTGACAAAAACATTCTACTGGATTGAATTCATACTTATGAGATTATTTTTAGGTGATATATCTAAGGAGATATTATTCAGATCTTATTTATCAAACTCTGGATGCTATGTCTGAAGTCTTGGTTCGCATGTATAATGGACATTGCTAGGGTATTATGAAGGGTCTATCTAATCTTGTACGAGGGGTATGGTCAAGTTACTGGACTTTTAGATACTCAACGCAAAAGACTTTCTCAAACTCAGAGATATTTAGATCTTTGTTATTAATATCTAAAGACAACGTCTAAAGAGATCCTTTGGATACAACATCCGATACCTAAGAATCTTTGGACTTGATTTTCAATATTATATTGCATACACGCGATAGCTAGGGATCTGGCTTGGAATTCTACTTTGGTAATTATTGATGTATGATCAAATATGTGGATTGATTTGCAATGAAAATCAAACGCACATCAATCTCTAATTTGATTGAATATCCTCTTGATTGGCAAGATATACTTACCTTAACTAGAACTCGACTTTTGGAAATTTGGATTCTGATTGTATAAGCAACAGAATCAAAGGGGGATTCAACCTCTTTTATAACGGCTACCTAACCTCTTTAAGGAATGTTCTCATCTGACAGGATGTCCGAAGAATCATACTCTGAAGGCTGTCCAACAGCTAATTTGGAAGCGGATGAGTATACAAGAAGGTTTTGAAGTTGAAGAGAAACAGCACGAATCATAAATTCCAAAGTACTAGAAAGCCTTATTTTATACATTTGTCATCGAGAGAGCTTATACTTTGTAATCGTTAAGAGGTGTTAGTTCGAAAACTCTGAGATCAAGAGTGATCATTTTAAGTACACATACTATAACCTCTTATTACTTCATTTGATAGTGGAATTCAGCCAATAGGCTATTAGCGTGAAGAGTAGACATAAGCTTGATTGTGACATCCTGAAATTCGCGTGTTCGATTAGCAAGCCAAGGAAATTAAATTTGGTGTTGGAAATTGAATTTATTTAATCGACCCTAGTTGGAAATGTGTCATTTATGGTTTTGTAAGACAAGGGCAAGGGCGGCCATTCTTTGTTAGGGCCGAAATTCATAGAAGCTTATGGGACATTGATAGTCCAAATTTTCGGTACTAAGTTCCCTTATCAAGCGAATTGACACATTTGGGAGCCAAATATACGCATGGCCAGCCACACCCCTCATTTTTCCCTCTATTTTTCTCATTGTTATCAAGTAATCATTGCTTGCCACACCTTTCCCCAATAGATTTTCATGCAAGAAGAGTGTTTAACACTCTACCCATCTCTCTCTTTTCCCTCACCTCACTCGGCTGAGACCCCCCATTCCCCCTCATGCTCGACAACTCTCTCTCTCTCCCTCTCCCTTCCATTCAACATTCCTCTCTAGTTATCTTGCAGAAGCCGAAGCTTAAGAGTGTTGCCGGCGAAGCAAAACTCGATTTTTGTGCTCAATTGTGACTTGGGGCAAGTAGAAATCCTAACTTCTAGCCTATTTGATTCCTTGGCTCTCGTTGAAGAT
The DNA here is from genome assembly GCA_001662345.2 of Metrosideros polymorpha var. glaberrima. Classification (NCBI taxonomy): domain Eukaryota; kingdom Viridiplantae; phylum Streptophyta; class Magnoliopsida; order Myrtales; family Myrtaceae; genus Metrosideros; species Metrosideros polymorpha. The sequence goes on along the minus strand of BCNH02000004.1, from coordinate 14,507,639 downwards.
AGTTTTAGAGGGTGATTCTCGATTTGTGGATAGTTGGGTGTCGATTGATGTTATTTAGGAAGATCCATGGATTAGAATTGTCAATCTCATGTTGGATTGCTGAGATTTTTGTGGAAATGATCTTGCATGTTGAGTATTGCACTGAATTTGGTTGATTGTTGAAGTTGAGTGTTTGGGTTTCTCAAAGATTTGGTAAAATCGTGAGCTGAGATTGTGATTTCCAGTTTCGAGATTCTTATGATCCTATAGTTTGCTATTTTTATGTGGCTTTTTGCGCTGAGAATCTCATAGAGCTTTCTCATAAAAGTTGTTGTAACATCTTGAGCTACAACATAATTTAATTTCAGAATTTTCTGGTTCAGATGAGTTGCCTAATGGCCTTGAACATTCACGATTTCAACATGGGTTTTGTGAACCCGACTATGACCTTTTCATATTTCCTATTTTCTACGAATTTTTTCCAATCGAATTTAGACAAACTTCCTTCATAATAATTTTAAAGGACATCGGTGACTATAACATATAAAAATATCGAAATATTTTGGGCACATTGGACCCGCAAAACAAAATTTTATCTAACTGTCTTATCTTAGTTACTGGATGCAGTTTTTTGCTCTATTTGCATGATTTACTGCTCTTTATACAAGCTAAATTAGACTTGGTACTTCATCAAAATCGTTAAGCACAATCTTGTTTATAACAAACTAAAATTTCATGAATTTACAAATTGATTTACCTGAGCAATGACCATGATTTCTATCGATGCTTAAAACTATTTCTACACGAGCAAGTTCTGAATTCTAAGAAAAAATATCTTTTATGATTATTATTTAGAAATGTTTCCTTCACAAGAGTTGTTCAACACATTATAAACTATATACTTGAGTTTTCTCATAATTTTACAAGTTCGTTTAACAATTTTAGCTTACGTTGGATGTAGAGGGTTCTGACTGTCCTGGTTCTATTAACATTCTAAATTGTGGCAGTCTTGTGTACTGTACTTTCTATACTGTGTGTTGTTCTTGACTGGATAATTTAAAGACATGTGAAATGAGGTGAGCTGTGTTGCATATGATAGCCATGCCAATGCATTTTAATGAGCAAAAGGCCTGAAATGAATAAACGATGTGGTATGGAGACTTGACCGTTAGACTGTAAACTGACGAAGACCACGTGGTATTGGATGATCAAGGACTACAAACCTTGGATGTCACAGACAACGAACCGCGTTGCCTCAAGGAGAGATGCATGTGGACAGCAAACCACATAAGTCTGGACTGCAAACCGGAAGCGACCCACACGGACCGAACTGCAAACCGGTGTGCTGTAAGATGGGTGTCACGCCTCAATCCTATTTTCTCAAGGCTCGGGTGCGCGACTTTCCTGCATTAGTCATTTAATTGTGACGTCTCAGGAGGCGTCACCGACCCATTCTTTTATCTTTCAATTAACACATGCGGAAGCGAATTCTATATCACAAATCCAATAATAATAACATGATAGCATGGAAAACACATACACAAAAACACATCTTATTTATATGTATTATCAACCCACATCGGAAGTTAGTTTAATTACACGCCTGTTACTCGGGCATTTTTCCGATTTCGCCAAAAAGAGAGCAGTCGAGGTTAACTTAGCTCTTTCTACCTATAAGGGTTAACTCCAAAAAGTAGCTTCCTCCACTTCTTGGTCCACGGAAACACCAAAACGGATGAAACGAACGTCTCTCACTAGAGGCCTGAAAATAGTTAAACAATAACAAATGAGTAAACTCAATAAGTAAGACCTCTAAACCTCGTGTAGGAGGATACCTCGCCTCGAGAACGCACCGAACATATGACTTAACAAATCGATGGTAGATCAATAGCAAAGCTTTTACTTTGCCTTATCTATATTTATAAAAAGAAATCTTATCCTCTCAAAATGCTAAGAACACAACTAAATAATCACATTGTGGATCTCAAAGCAGACAAGCAAACTGAAATCAAGACTCGACCAGCATACACAATGATACGAATGCAAAGGACTCATGTTCCACATTGCCTTAGTTTATTGTGATCTTTTCTTAACCAAGACACAAATTATGCTAGTTATTCACCAGTCCGCGTAAGGCTTTTATCTTTACCAAGACACACGGATTACGCCGGTTATTCACCAGTCTGCGTAAGGCATTTATCTTTGCCAAGACACGGATTATACCGGTTATTCACCAGTCCGCGCAAGGCATTCAGTCTTTCGGCATAACTGAGCATTATCTTGCCCCATCGGGCATGGCAACGTCTCAACCTCTCTCAAAGACAAACGGCATTCAATTAAGAGCATCGTTCCAAAATCTATCCGTGAACGACATCCATGTCACAAATCATCCGGGCATCAAACATTCCCTATAGTCGTATGTGTGGACAATCCATTTATGTGATCCCACAAGCACACAAGCACTCAAGCCAATTCTTATCTTTCGCTTTAGCCAATGCAAGAGTATTTAATGCTCACATGTTCGAATTTTTTCAATCTCGTACACATAAAAATGTACGAAAATAATCACACGTGAACAACCACAATTCTCCAACATGCGAAAATTCACATACTTCACTTACAACCATTCTTTGTCAAGATGCACACAAGCAAAATGACTTATAACATCATTTTCTCAAAAATTAATAATCATAAAGCAATAATAGCCATTTTTTCAATAAATCGTCACATGAGCACATACTCTTTATTTTAAATTCTCATAGCTTACACATGCCTCAAGAACACTCATCATCAAATGGCAAATTGATTAACAAGCATAGCATGACCTTCTACATGAGCAAACCATACAAAATTGCATGCATGAGCTTTCTCTTCCTAGAACAAGCAAAACCAAGCAAAACAAGCATTAACATGTAGATGGAATTCTACCTAGGTCTGATTTGTGTAGAGTAACATCTTATCCAAGGCTTAGAAGAACTACTTACTAAACAACTCATATAACATTCAATCTAGGTTTGATTTGCGCAGAGTAATGCCCTATACAAGGCTTAGAAGAACTACTTACTACACTGGATGAACTAAAAATGACAACGAGCAACGAATGGCAACAACAAAGAGGGGCGATCGGCGGTGAGGACGGCATGAATGGCGTCACAGCGGTGCGGCGATGCGGTGGCGGACGACGGCGGTGATAAGGGTTGCGATGGTGGTGGTGGTTCGGTGGTGGTGGTGGTGGCCGAATAGAGAGAGAGAGATAGAAAGATAGAATGAAGGATTAGTTTAAAAAAAACTCTTGAAAACTTATTTCTCAAGTTTTCTTGAGAGAGAGAGAGAGAGACTTATTCTCTAAGTTTGCTTTTTCACCAAGTTTGGCACAAAAAAATCTCTAATTCTATTTTGTCTTCTTTCTCACAAATATCTCTCTTACAATAGGGTTTCTAGAATGGGCAATTTGATAATTTCACTCTTGACATTATTCATATGGGCTTGGGTTTGGGATTGATAGGCCCTCTTGGGCGCCTAATGTAGGCGTGAGGCCCATTGGGCTTTCGAGCTTGGCCCACATCCACTAGTTCTAAAATTAACGATTCAATAATGCTTAAACCATTTCTCACGTCTTAGACAGGGGTCGGATTAAGGATGTCACAATGGGGGTGGATCAAAGGATGTGATAACAAACGAACTAAAGTGCATATTGCATATGGCATTCTTATTGGATACCGTGATAACAAACGAACTAAAGTGATCAAAGTATGTCACTGGATACTATGTTTGAATTGGGTATTGTGCTTGTCTTTGTTTTTCTTATTGCTTTATCGTGTTGGAGAGGATCCTGACCAAGTGATAGGCGGATTGTGTGGTCTATGAGTTAGATATTTCTCTTGTTGAGCATTAACTCACTTGTGTTGATTTCTTTTCCAGATTAGTAGCATCGTGGCTATGATTCATGTTTCCCCTATTGCCCGCTACGGAGCTCCTATTGATTTTGAGTGGTAGTTGGATGACTTTACCGACCCTACTTTTCCCAATGTTAGGTTTGTGAGGTATACGGCAATCTTGTGGGTTGATATAGGTGTGTCGTCGAGTCGGATTCCTTATCGTTTTGTGGCAGTGTTTGTGAGGGTCGATGGGCGTCTTGTTGGTCCGATACCATATTCGGCAGATAGCAGCAGTGACGATGACAGCAGCAGGGAGTAGGGGAGCGGGTGCGGGCAATCCTTAGTGCATAGAGGGACTTTTTGGACATGGTCTCTTCTTTTTGGCATGGCCATGATGGATGATGGAGGTAGGACCTGTTGGGCGTATCCATGGTGATAGCCCGGGAGTAGAATACCTTTTTGGCCTCCCAGATGTCGTCTTTTTTTATTTTATTTTTATGGTTGTTGATATTACCCAGTCTCTTCGTACATAAACTTATTTATGTAAGAAGTAAAGATACGAGGTTGGCCCTATTTATGTGACGTCTAATTGGGATTGCTTTGGCGTTGTGTTTATATTTTTCGTTTGCACCATATAAACTAAAAAGACTTTAAGAAACAACGATAGTAAGTGACAGCCTAGGATGTTACATTGATCCAAGTTGAACCAAGTTGAACCACTATAAGCTTCGTGTGCAAATTTCTCTATCCCTATACTTTTTATTGTTGATAGCATAGTGCACACATGCGTGCCTCTAATACGGCATAATCTCTCTTCATATCTTGTTCTTCACAAGTTACTAATCTTAGCTTTTCAATTCTGCTTTAATTTGTTAAGATTAATCAAAATCACCTATTCACCCCCCTCTAGGTGACTCTACTGGCTACATCAAACTCCCTCTTAACCTTGTTTCTCATCATCTGTTGGTGAAGAAAAGCATCAATTAAAATGTCAATTCATAATTTCCGTCTAGCAAAGTATGTCTGTTCTCTTGCAATTAAGCTTACTTTCCTTATTGGCTCCCTTTTTACCATTACAACCCCTAAAAAAACATGATATGCATAGTGCAAAATGACTCATGTGCGTCGAATTGCAAGTTTCGGGATTTCAAGGAACAAAGTAAGCCTTAGGACTAAATTTCACCGAAATTACTAGTTTTAAGACGAGTCCTACCATTTTTCCGAAAGAGAAAAAGAGTTCAAAACCAAAAATTGGGAAAGCTGACTGGAATTGTTTTTGGAAGTGGGAACAAGTATTCTTATAACTCCCCTATCTTTCTCTCTACTTCGAAATCATACGTCTCCCGTCAACATCCCCACCAACTGCCACCACCATCGTCCGTCAACACCACCCACCAATTGGGGTGCAAATGAAAAACCGGAAGCTCGAAAACCCAACCCTGCCCGAATTTCATGGGCCCAAAATGGTCGGGCCAGTCTTCAGGCCTGTTTATATTTTCTGCTGTGGGCCATAGCCCGACGTGACCCTAATATTAAAGTGTTTCCATATGTTCTTTTTATATTTGTAATAAATGCAATTACAAAACCATTGGTCTTTTTTTTATTTCAAAAGGAAAATGCTTAACTCTTCATTGAACTTAGTATTTAATTAAATTATTGAAATAAGGAAAATGATACGAAAGAAATTAATCTTTATGAAACTAGATAGCCCAAATGAAAATCAGCTAAGAACTGCGAAATTGCATTTGACATTGGTATCTAACATAACACTACACACATCAATTTGAAATGATATTTTAAAAGGATTCTACTAGAATTATAAAATATAAAAATACATTTTCCAAAATTTTAGTAGTGTCACTTCTGTGCATAAGCATTTAACTACTGCACTTTAGCCGTGCACTTTTGTGCATAAATGTTAGGGAAAATTTCATTTAAGAGCCTGAAGTGCACTCATTTTCTCAAATAAGGCATGAAGTGAACCTTGTTTCAAATAAGGGCCTGAAGTGACCAAATCGTCTTAAATAAAGTCATGTAGTGACCAAATCGTCTTAAATAAAGTCATGAAGTGGCCAAATTGTCTCAAATAAGGGCCTGACCAGCCGGCGACTATTCCGACCATTGGAGAAGGGGTATTTTAGAAAAAAAATTATAAGTTTATTTTTAAAATTTTATTTTTTTATTTTTTCTTATTTTGTCTTCCCCGACTATCCTCAAGGAATGGCCAGCGCTTCGGCCTCCAGCAAGGGCGGCCCTCACCAACATCGAGCAAGGGCCCCCCTCGCCAAATCCAGCGAGGTCTCCCTCGCCCGCCTAGCCCACCCTCGCCAAATTTGGCGAGGGCCGCCCTCGCCCTCGCCTAGCTTTGACGTCGGCACTCTTCCTCCCCCTCGTTGCAGAGTGAAGAGGAAAGGGGAAGAAGAAAACTGAAAATGAAAAAAAATGAAAAAAAATGAAAAAGGGAAATTTAAAAAAAAAAAAGAAGGTAAATGATGAAAATGTCCTTTAGCCAGCAAGGTTATGCCCTTTTTTGAGACTTAATGGCCACTTCAGGCTCTTATTTGAAACAAAATTTATTTCAAGCCCTTATTTGAAACAAGGTCCACTTCATGTCTTTATTATTTGAAAAAATGAGGGCACTTAAGACCCTTATTTGGAATTTTCCCTAAATGTCATGGGTAAGTGCTAGTACTTATGGCATGTGTGGTACAAAGAAAAGGAAAATTGAAATGGTATGGAAACGAAAAGGGAATACCTATTCCTGATCTTTTGTTTGGCTCCAACCATGGAATGAGCTAAATGAACATTCTTTTTACATGCTTAGTTGCTTCGAAAAGAAAATTAATGTAATGAATGAAATAGATATATTTTCAAAAATTGTCATGGGATAGATATTTTCTCGCTGAAAAAAAGTGCCAAAACTAAGTGGCTAATAAATTGATTGATTCATGTGACCGTTTTAAGATGAATAATACCATAATGATTTTCTTTGAGATAAATCTTTTTAAAGGTGTCTATTCTTTTCATTTTCTTTGCAAAAAAAGTTAAAACTATCTTATCGGAAGGACATGCCTTGCATGAGCATCCTTTCTCCACGTCAAGACTTAAGAAAAGAAAGAAAAAGAAAAAAACTGTTGACCATATATGGCCGTGTGCTTTGAATTCTTTCTGATTCTGTTTCCCGAATGAATTTTAAAGAATTAGAATGCGTTTGATAACTACATAAAATTTTTGCTTCCGAAATAGAAACGCATTTGGTAATTGCACATAATTTTTGTTCTCGGAAACAATTTCTCTACTCAAGTCATCTCCACCTTCTCAATTTTTTTCATTTAATTATAAAAATATCAATAGAGACGGTGGTGGGTGGCGGAGGTGGCCGGTGGTGGCGGCAGCGGCGAGTGGCGATGGGGGCCGGCGGTGGTAATGGATGGCGGGGGTGGCGAGCGATGGACACATGGGCAGTGGTTGACGGTGAAAAAGTGGTGAGAAAGAGTGAGAGTGAGAGAAAAAAGTTGATTCTTTTTTAAATGAGCTTGTTTCTCAAAAGTGATTATGAAACAACGAATTAACTTTTTTTTGTTCTTGTTTCTGCTCCAAATCTATTCCCGAGAACAGAACTAGACATATGAAGTACGTTTGGTAATGTTTCTGTTTCCGAGAACAATTTCTATTCAGAAATAGTTTTTTCTATTTCTTTTACCTGGATGAGTTTCTAAACATAGAAATGCGTTTGGTAACTACACAAAATTTCTATTCCTAGAATAGAAAAAGAATAGAAATGCGTTTGGTAAAACTCTAAAAATTTATATTCCAAAATTTCTGATTTAGTGATTTTAACCGACAATGATAATTGGAAGTCGCGATGAATGACAATCAGTGGCGGATGGCGGCCGTGATGGCCGGCCATCGAAGGCAACGACGATGGGTGGTGGCCAGCAATCGGCGGCCACGGGCGGTAGTAATTAGCAATCGGAGGAGGAATCGTGAGTGGTGATCAGCCACCGGAGGTGGCAGCGGCAATGACCGGTGACCGACGGCCGCATGACTAGTCATTGGAGGCAACGGCTGCGATGGTGGTCGGCGGGGGCGACGGTGGCCGGTGACCAGCAGCGAGTGAACTCATGAGTGTAAAGACAAGTATTAGGTTACGTTGAACTTGTTTCTCTCAAATGACATTGTTTCTCATTTTGTTCCCAAAAACAAAATATCAATTTTTTTTACTTCTTATTTCTGTTCCAAATCTATTCCTAAGAAAATTTTTTGTTTCGGGGAACATAAATTGTAAGTGACATTACCAAATAAATTTTTGTTCTTTTTTTGTTTCAAGGAACAAAAGAACAGAAAAATAAAGGAACAGAAACGTTACCAAACATAGCCTTAGAGAATCACAATCATTTACGTTACCAAACATGTTTCTCATCTTTTTATGTTTCAAGGAACAGAATTAGAGAATTAGAATCGTTGCCAAACAGACCCTACAAGTCCTAAAACTTATTGTGAAAGTGCAGTTGAGTCCTAAAACTTTCAAAAAGTGCAATCCAATTTTAAAACTTGTCAAATTGGTACAATCGAGTTATTCCGTTAACGCCATCAACTTGGCTAACGAAAAATGCTGAAGTGGCATTTAAAAATTATTTTCTCTCTCCTATGTGGCATTTTATTGTTTTTATTATTATTAATTTGAATTAAATTGAAAAAATAAGAAATGCGAAAATTTAATTTAAAAAAAACACAAAACTAGGAAAAAAAAAAGAATAGCAAAAGCTTGTTGGTGGGTTGCCACTGCCACCGCTCATCGCCGAAAGGGCCAGCATCACCGACCCTAGGCGAGGGTGGCCGGCTCGCTAGCCCCAAGCGAGGCCTCACCTGCGCCAAGCGACGGCCGGCGACCCTCGCCACACGCGGGCAAAGCTTCGTTGTCCTCCTCTATTCACACGACTAAGGCAGTGATAGGGTGCTCACAAATTTCATCGTCGAAGGGAATTTACCATATGGGTTTTTATGGCTAACGAGGCATTGCTCGAGGCTAGTGAGGGTCGCCAGCCCCTGGCGAGGGCCAGTGTTGCACAGATCTGGTCGTGGCCAAACTTGCGCGAGCCTCGTCGACCCTCGCCTAAGGCGGGCGAGCCAACCAACCTTGCCCAAGGTTGGCGATTGGGGCGCCTCCGGTGATGAGCGATGACGACAACCCACCAGCGAGCCTCTATTATTCTGTTTTTAAATTAAATTTTAGCCTTTTGTTTTTTTAATTTAATTTAAATAAAAATTGAAAAAAATAATTAAAAAATCCATGTAGGAGAGAGAAAATAATTTTAAAATGCCACGTCAATATTTTTCGTTAGTTAAGTTAACATTGTTAACGGAAGAACTTGATTACACCAACTTGATAAGTTTTAGGAATTAATTGTATTTTTTTTTTTAAGTTTTAGAAATTAATTGCACTTTCGGAACAAGTTATAGAATTTGTAGTGCACTTATCCCAGAAGAAAATACGGGTTTTCTCGTTCCTCTCCAAATTACTCCACCTGCAACGCGGATTACACAATAAATGTTGGTGATACTGCAACTCCGCAGTTAACCTTTGATTATGGAATTGATATTGAGATTATTTAGTCACTGTCAAGAGGCGGGCGGCGTGTCTTCCTTGGTCCTCGATCTTATATCTGATTTCCTTCCCTTCCTTGCTATTTATTTGTCCCACTTTTCTACTATTCTCAATCGTGTTTTGCTACCCGATTCCGTGTTACATCAGCTTGGCATCGGAGCAACATATGTTCTTTGTCAATTGGTATCAGACCAAAAGTTCCTATGTTAATTGCTGTTTAATATCAATTTTTGTCACAGCTTCTTCGTGTTTGACAACTTAGAATTGGTCAACAACTTGAAGTGTTTAGAGTGTTTCACGTGGGAGGGTCATGCCCTTATCATGAAGTGCAAGGACATGTTACTTTCCTTCTCCAATATCCAGGTGGTCCACTGCTATAGAGAAGCCAATTTTGTTGCAGATTATATCACTAGAGCCCATAGGAGGAACTTTTCACCTTCTAACTGAGTTGTATCACCTCCCAAGCTCTTTGGGATCTTTTATGTACTGATGCCCCTCTTTCAGCTCTATCATCTTTGACTAATTTAATGAAGTATTTTATTTTCACACAAAAAAAAAGATCAATTTTTGCGTCGGAGATTTTGCCAACCATCAATCAAGTTAGAGCTCTGAATCTAGCTAAGTCATTTTAGGAATTTAAAAGAAAAATGGGAGTAATGACAGCACGGATACCTCAACTTTTGTTTGTAATATAAATCAAGTTAGAGCTCGGTACCTATACTTTTTTTAGTTCGGTCAACTGCCTCAACTTTTCAATTATAAATCAATATGAGGGTTTCATTAGATAAATTTGCATGCCATATAATTTTGTTGAAATGACTCGCTTACTCGGCATAATTTGAGCACAATTGGTGACGTGGCTCGCTTACTTAACAAGAGTCGCGACGTCTCCATCTTTGTATTGGGTGATGAGAGGAGAGAGAGTTTCCACTTGGTTGAATTTAGCTATCCAATAGGGATAATGACACAAATGATCTATGAACTTTAGCTAATGTGGTCTATAAACTTTAGCTAAATGTTCCATGTGGTCCCTAAATTTTCAATTTAACACAAATGGTCCTTGAACTTTTGGTACATGTTCAACTAATCCTTGGACTATATGAAAATGTTCAATGTTATCTGTGATGTCTCGAAATTTTAACTTTATGGATTAATCAAAGGACGGTTGTCGATTTAATTCGGAAAAAATGTATAATCGGATTTTCAAACGTTTTCGCACGGTCAAGGTAATAAAATGGAACTTGATGGATTTTAACCACGAATTCTAATCCGATTAAGGATATTGGATTTTTTAGGATTGAGAAACGAAGATTGGACTTTGTTGCCTCATTTTTCAATTTTATCGGCAGACACTAAATCGATCATAAGCGATAGTATTTTCGAATCAAGCAATCGAACAACGGAACCGACAAGGCCAATGGGCCTCTTTTTCTTTAAATTCGGCCACAAGGGCCTTGAGTGGAAAATTTACAATTTTGCTCCTTGGATGAAAATTACAGTTTTCCCCTTGAAGTGGAAATTTACCAAAATGCCCCTATGAGTGAAATGACCAAAATGCCCCTTCTAGAAACTTGGACTTATAAGCTTGATTGGGTAAATTTTGGAGTTACAATAATGCAACTTGGAGGGGAAGACAAGTCTTGGAAGACAACGTTCTTCTTGCTCCTTCTCACTTTCTCACTATCCCTTTCTTTCCCTCTCTTGGATTCGGCCACCCTTACCGCCGCTTGTTCACCGCCCCGTGCCGAGCTTGAGCCGCGTCCTTGCCGCCGTGGAACCGTGCCATCCATCACCTTGTAGCCACGCCCTCACCGCCCAAGCCGATCCAAGCCACTGCTGCATCGAGCCGAGCCGCCGTTCATACTCATTTTCCATCCACGTGCCGTCGCCGAGCCACCACTACCACTGCCTTCACGCCATCGCCGCCGTAGTCACTGCCGCCATTAAATGATGAGTTAACTCCATAATCCTTGGTTAGATTGTTAATTGCACTTAGGGTTAGATTAGTTAATTATGGTTAGATTAGTTAACTATAATTGGTTTAATTAACTATGGTTGGTTTAGTTAACTATGGTTGGATTAGTTAACTATAGTTGTATTGGTTAACTATGATTGAGTTAGTTAACTACGATTGGGTTAGTTAACCGTGGTTAGGTTAGGTGATAAGCTATCATGAAATGATAAGTGGAAGGGATAGGTTATCAAAGAAAAGTGATAAGCTATCATCAAAAGGATGATAAGCTATCATAAAATGAATGATAAGCTATCGTCAAATATGCGATAAGTTATCAAGGAATTATCGATAGGCTATCGAGGGTTGGTTGATGAGTTATCAATTATGTTGTCTTGTGCTTGTAATATGTGGTATATATAGCTGAGCTTCGAAAGGAAGCCACAAATTCAGATACAGACACCTCAAATTCCGAACAGGAACTTTTTGATTACCTCCGCCACACTTGGAAACCCAAGAATCCAAAAGTTTATTGAACAAAACAATTTTACCAATCAACATATTCATTCCATAGGAGTACAATTGAATAGAATTGAAAATTCTATACCTTCAGCTTCCTCTCATAATACTCTAAAAACCAATCTCTTCAAAACTTTTGAACTTCCAAAGACTTTTAGTAACGAATTTACAAAAGCCTTAGAAGCCAAAAGAAAAGAAATTTAAATTGGGAAAACCCAGGTTCAAGAAACAAAGCCTTCAATATTAGAAACTCCAAAGGTGGGAGGAAACTTAGTCATTAATGATAGTCAAATTCATGTCCTTAGCAGAGACAATTCAACAAAAGAACCAGACCCTACAATCAATAGAATTTCTTGGAAAGAACCCCAGAAATTATACTACTCCAGAGTGACTCCTCCTGATTTACTTCTAGAAGAATCATTCCAAAGAATTCAAAACAAATACTCTTCTGATGCTATTTATGATTGGAACATAGATGGCATTTCATAACAAAACTTGATTAATGTTTTAAATCAAATGGTGATGCTTGCTACTACGTACAAGACATCTCTTGATACAACAGACCAACAAACAGCATACCTTTTAATTGCTGGCTTCACAGGACAATTAAAAGGATGGTGGGATAATTATCTCTCAGAAGACTAGAGAAATAATATCCTTCATACTTGTAAGATTGACAATAATGGTCTAATAATGTTTGATGATTATGGTCAAGTTATACAAGATGTTGTTAGTACTTTAATCTATTCCATATCTCAGCATTTCATAGGAGACCCTTCGGTGATTCGAGACCAAAATCAAGATCTCTTATCTAACATTAAATCTAAATCTTTAGGTGAATTCAGATAATACAAAGATATATTTCTCCAGCGGGTCCTTCTAAGGCCAGATTGCAACCAACCTTTCTGGAAAGAAAAATTCTTAGCAGGATTACCCATCTTGATAGGAAATTTAGTTCGAGAAAAACTTCGATAACAATTTGGAGAACAAATTCCTTTTGATAATCTTTCCTACGGAGAAATCATCTCATATGTTTATAAGGAAGGTACGAGACTTTGTAATGACATTAAGTTACAAAAACAATTGAAAAAAGAAAACTCTTTAAAGACAACTTCTTTAGGAGATTTCTGGTCCCAATACAGCCCTTCTTATAAACCTTCAAAAAAGAAGAATAAGAAGTGTTCTGGTAAATGTCCCCTGTCAAAACCAAAGAGAAAATTTAGGAAATTCAAAAAGAATTTTCAAAAGAAAGAAAGTCCTAAGCAAGAAATAACAAAGAAGAATCTAAAAGACCTTACTTGTTACAATTGCAGGAAGAAAGGACACACCAAAAGATTTTACAGATTAAAAAAGAAACTTAATGAATTAAACCTTGAAGAAGACATTCTAGAAGAATTGAATAATCTCATGGTAGATTCTTCAGACGATTCTTCAGAACTATTTTCTTCAGAAGAAGAAGAAGATACTGGCCTATAGGTAAATGATATTGAAACTTCTGACCCAGAGTTAGAAACTTCTAAAAAAGAAAATTTGGAAGTCAATGTTTTAACCAAGGAAGAACAACTCATCCTTGAAACAATTGATCAAATTTCTAATTTAGGAGAAAAACAACAAATTTTACACAAATTCAATCCTTCACTATCCTCCAGTCAATATAGCAAGCCTTACAACCTTAGTGAAATATTAAATAGAGGAAAGAAGCAACAAGCTCGACCAGCTACTCTTTCTGACATTCAACAAGAAGTTTCTTAACAGAAAATTGAAATTCGAGACCTCAAATTAAAATCTATGTAAATTCAAAAATAAGTCTTAGATATTAAAACTCGTCTCCTAAAAGGAAAAACAACAGTAGAAGACTTCTAAATTTTTACCTGATAACAATTTTCTCTTATTACTTTCTGAAGTTACATCCAGAAAATGGATCATTGATATTTCCATCAAAATTGAAAATGAATTTATTCTAAATACAACTGCCCTTTTCGATATTGAAGCTGATTTAAATTGTATACGAGAAGGATTGATACCAACAAAGTTTTTTGACAAAACAACTGAGTCTTTAAAGTCAGCCTCAGGAAACAAATTAAAAATTCAATACAAATTACCAACAGCCTCGATAATCAAAGATAACATTTCTTTAAACACATCTTTTCTTTTGGTAAAAGATTTAAAACAAAATGTCATCCTAGGCACCCCATTTATTGCTCTAATCCAACCTTTCAAAGTAAACAATGAAGGGATTGAATCTAGCATCAAAGGTTGCAAAATATTTTTAAAATTTATTATCAAACCTCAGACCAGAAATTTAAATCTTCTACAAGAACATTCAATTGCTGAAATTAACTCCTTAATAAAAAATAAGGAAGACCATCTTCATTTTTTAAAAGAAGATTTAGAATTCAAAAGGATAGAACAACAACTGTCCTATGATCATAGTCAAAAGAAGATCAAAATTCTGGAACAAGAGATTAAAAATAATATATGTTCTTCTCTTCCATATGCTTTTTGGTCCAGGAAAAAACATATTATTGATCTACCTTATGAAACGGAATTTTCAGAAAAAAAAAATATTCCCACTAAGGCAAGACCAACACAAATGAATCATGAAGTCTTAAACTTCTGCAAAAAAGAAATTCAAGACCTTCTTAAAAAAAGATTGATCCGCAAAAGCCAGTCACCTTGGAGCTGAGTTAAAAAGGGGGGTACCCAGGTTAGTCATTAATTATAAACCATTAAACACTGCACTAAAATGGATAAGATATCATATACCTAATAAGAAAGATCTTCTTAATAGATTACACAGTGCAAAGGTCTTTTCAAAATTTGATATGAAATCAAGATTTTGGCAAATACAAATTGATGAAAAAGCTAGGTATAAGACTGCATTCACAGTCCCGTTCGGCCAGTATGAATGGAATGTTATGCCTTTCGGTTTAAAAAATGCTCTCTCAAAATTCCAAAGAATAATGAATGACATTTTCAATCCTTATTCAAATTTCATCATTGTTTATATTGATGATGTCCTAATTTATTCTCTAACTATTGATTCTCACTTCAAACATATAAATCATTTCTTCAAAATTACGAAGCAAAATGGTTTAGCTTTATCCCCAACTAAGATTCTATTATTCCAAACTAGAATCATATTTTTAGGTCATCACATTCATCTTGGAACATTAATCCTCGTTGAAAGATCAATTCAATTTGCTAACAAATTTCCTGATGAATTAAAAGAAAAAATCTAATTACAAAGGTTTTTGGGAAGTCTCAATTACATAATTGATTTTATACCTAATATAAATATCATTTGCAAACCTTTACACCAAAGATTAAGGAAAAATCCTCATCTTTGGACATCAGTACATACTGATGCAGTACAAAGAATCAAATTGATAGTCAAAGAAATTCATTGCTTACATTTAACTGACCATTCTGCTTTTAAAATTGTAGAAACAGATGCATCAGAATTAGTGTATGGAGGAATTCTTAAACAAAGAATTCACAATAAAGAACAAGTTGTTCAATTTATTTCTAAACATTGGAATGAAACTCAACAAAACTACTCTACCATCAAGAAAGAAATTCTTTTGGTAGTCCTTTCAATTTCAAAATTTCAATGAGATTTATTAAATCAAAAGTTTTTATTAAGAATTGATTGCAAGTCCGCAAAAGACGTTTTGCAAAAAGATGTATTAAATATTACTTCAAAACAGATTTTTGCCAGATGGCAAGCCATACTTTCTGTATTTGAATTCGATATTGAATTTATTAATGGCACTTCAAATTCATTACCTGATTTCCTCACACGAGAATTTCTTCAGGGATCACAACCATGCCTCCAAAAGCCAGAACCAAAGACAAGGCCAAAGCCCCTGACCCTGGCGATATCCCAAAGCCAAACAAATTGACTCTAATATCCAGTTGGCTTCAAGCAGCTTAGTCTGGGACCAATTCAAACAAACCACTCAAAATTAAATCAGAGTAAGCCTCTACTTCGAAACCATCTCCCATTAAAACAGAAACCCTTTCCGCTGTCCCCATTGAAAAATTAATGGCTTTATTACTACAAGAAACTTTACAAAAATTACAGAGGAATCTTATTAAAGATTTAGCCACACCAGAACAGGTACAATATGCTTCCCTATTAAAAAGAATTTCGAGCGAGGTGGTTATTAGGCCAACGGCAATCCCTCCTCAAAAAACAATTCAGCCAAAATCCAAATTTATCCAAAAGACATTTTATGAAAAAATTTATACAATTGAAAAATGATTCTTCCATGAAAACCCAAACATTTTTGCAAAAAATATGTTTGGAGAAGATTGGTTTTACACTCCTCACGATCCATTCAAAACAATTGAATTCTACGAAATTTTTTTGGTAGAAACTGATTCAATGGAGTTCAAGCACTTCACAGGCAGTAACAATGACGTTAGTTATTCTACAGCAAAAATTAAAAGGATCATCCATCATTCGCAATGGAAACCAACACCCACCACCTTGAGAAAATTTAATGTTAGGCTAACCCAGCCTATCCCATTTAGACATAGTTTCAATTACTTTGATTACCAACAAGCCTGGTGGAATGTCTTTTTTCGCCAAAATGAGCTCTACAAAGATACCTGGTTGTTTTATTTTCAAGACGATTTTGATTTAACCCAAATACCATTTTGGTTTCACCGCTGGTGGGAGTCATTTGGACCAATGCCAGATATCCTCCATGATTCAGCCAAAATTGGATACAAAATATTTATGAACAGGTTCCGGCCAAACCCTATAGAAGAACATTGGACTCCTACAATGATTTACTTCATCACATTCAGAGTGTCATGGGTAACTGCTTGGCAATTTGATTACATTAAATCCTCCTATGACCCTGAGGTTTTCATCTTAATTAGAAGATACAAGGTCAAATGGTGGGATGGTTACAGATTTTGGGAAAAAATCTCTGAAGAAGCCGTGACAAAATGGCTAAACCAAAGAGATACTCCAAAAAATATTCCCTTTCTCCATAACTGATCATTTGCCCTTTCAAAAATGGCATCAACCAAGTCAGAGAAAGAATTCATTGAGATGTGCAAACAGGCAATTATTGAGCACGAAGAATCCCAATGATCGTCTAGGTCTCATCATAGTGGAAATACTAATGAAGATGACTGTTACGGCATCGATTTGGCCGAAGATGAAGATTGATTAATTATTAAGCATTGGATTCAATAAAACACTGTTCACTATACACTGTAGAAAACACTGTACACTGTAGCAACTTTTCACTGTAGCATTTTTACTATTTACTACAGTAAAATCCGTCTTTAAATACCCATTGAATCTTCAAATTAAAGCAAGGCTCATTTTCTCTCAGAAAGGAAGAAGAAGAAGAACATCTTCTCGAGTTCTCCTTACCCACACACACACACACACACTCTCTCTCTCTAATTTGAGGTTTCACCATTCAAGATTGAACCTCTCTCCTCATTCACTCATTAACCCACGCAGAATCTCTTCTGCATATTCAAACACAAGACCAACCCAGATTTAGACCTCATCCTCCTTCCAGGATACCCACATCTTCCAACCATAGCTGAGCTTCGAAAGGAAGCCACAGATTCAAATACAAACACCTTAGATTCCGAACATGAACTTTTTGATTACCTCCGCCACACCTGGAAACCCAAAACCAGTAAGTTTCCACCATTATTCAGGAACCCTCACAGATCCCCTATTTACCTCTAAAGTTCCAAATCCATAAATGGTCTGTGGATTTTAAGAGTTTTCTTAAAACATTTAACCTTCTGCACTTGTATTTAACTTTATGTTTTTGTAATCCTTCAATTGATTCTATACAAGTACTTATTCAGTTATTTATCTTTTGATCTAAATCCCCAAAAGGAAGGCAAAGCCTCCACTGGTGGTTACAGATTTTGCAATTTAATTTCTAGCCATTTACTTTAAAGCAATTTATTTTCCCAGTCCCACTATCGACCGGTTATACCATCACTTATGGTGATTATTTATGCAACGCAATTATTTATCCTGGCAATTTATTTATATACTTCGTTTACAGCGATTTATTCGTACTCTTCCTGCATTATTGACTCTAGTTTTTGTATTATTTATCTGCATCGATTATATTCTGTTTTGTTCCGAATTAAATATTGAGCTCAATGAGTTATTTAGAAACCTAACAAACTGTTTGGAATTATTCATCCTTCGAAGGCAGAATAAGAGACGACGCCTTAATTAATCTTGATTCATATATACTTTCATCATTCTTCTCTTCATCAGTTATCATCCTATCTTCAGATAGTCCCCTCATATATATATACTATGGTATGTTTTGAGGTGATGATTGCTTTGGAAAGGTAATTGTTTCATGAACTATGATTTCCTAGTCGAAAATAATGTATTTTTGGCATTTAAATGGTGAATTGTGTGGTGTCGTATTTAGATATCAAGTTTTACGTATTGGAATAATCTAGTAAACTTGAAAAATGAAGCACGTGAAGTTTGACGAGAAAAGCATGTTTATGTGATCACGTGTGATTATTTATGCATTTTTACATGTTAAAATAGCAATAAGTTTGATGTATGAGCACGATCATAGCATGAGCACGAATTATGGTGGAATTGGTTAGAAAAATATGAAGAACTGAATTGGCATGCATGATTGAGGTGCTCATGTGATCACAAAAGTGTACGGACCCTCAATAGTGATTGGGGACGATGCCCGATTTAATCAAGAATTTTATCGGACGCTCGGCGGGGGTTCGGATGACGGATTGTGGTAGAGGCCGGACCGATTCTCCTTTATGGAATGCCATCTACCTACGGAGAAGGTCAAGGTGGGGTTGCACCTCGGTCTTCTAGGATGAGATGTTGTCGTGCCCGATGACGTGGGACGATGCCTGGTCATGCCAGATGACTGTTAACCTTCGAAAGGTGCAGTGGCCTAGAGAGGTCAAGACCGCCACCCTTTGGGTCGTGCGGTGGCCGAGAGCGGTCATAATCACTAGGCATAAAATTGGAATACGCCTAGATGCATTGCGAATGAGAATCGATGATATGTGTTCTGATTACGTGCCTTGACTGATATATTGTTTATATAATGCTATAACTGACAAAATGCATGGAGTGTGCATGTGCCAAGGCAAAGTAAAGATGCATGTGATTTGTTGGTTGATAGGTATTGAGTTGAGTCACTCGAACCTGTTATAGATGGAGTAAAGCGAGAGTTGCTCGCTATTAATTTGCTATCAATATTAAGCCACATGTTTAGGGTATGCTCTAGATGAATCAGCACCCTATACAAGGCTTAGGTTGTTAACTTACTAAGATTTTATCTCATTTGTTGTTGTTAACCGCTTTTCAGGACCTTAGAATGGAAGGTTGACTTGTGCGGTTCGGGGCAAATTAAGGTGCCATCGCGTAGAGGAGATAGGTTAACCCGACCTCGGTACCTTTTTTATGGTCTTTTTAGGAAGTGGCCCAAAAGTGAGGGCTTGTACATATAAACTTCATAGGGTTAACGTGTATATTAATAAAGTGTGTTTTGGTAATGATTGCAGTTCTGCTGTTTTTCTTGCTATCCCTATTGTGATGTTTGTCGAGTATTTGTTATTCGTTTTCCCTTGCGTTAATCAAAAGATAAAATAAACGGGTCGACGACGCGTCCTGGGACGTCGCATTTTAATGACCTAAGAGAAGAGACGTATTGAGATGGTCGCGCGCTCGAGGGTCGGGGCGTGACATTATCCATAAACTTAAATTAATGGAATGATCATATTAAACATTTTTATATAGTTCAAGGACTAGTTTGAACATGTACCAAAAGTTTAGGGATCATTTGTGTCAAATTAAAAGTTTAAGGACCACATTGAATATTGAGCTAAAGTTCAATGACCATTTGTATCAAATTGAAAGTTGAGGGACCATTGCACATTAAACCTAAGTTCATAGACCATTTATGTCATTTTCCCTATCCTACATGTGTATGATGATGTGGCATTGTCTCAAGAGGCTAAATTGAATGCCAATATGGATAGTTAATGGTTATTTTACCGCATTAGTGTGCAAATTGGCATTTTCCGTCCTCAATTTTAGTGAAGGCATCATATTAATCCACATTTGAAAAGTTACTTACTTTAAAAATATTGCGTGCATGGACAAATGTATAAACTCATAATTTTATTTTATTTCATATTTTTCAATATTAAAATTTGAACATTTACTATCCTACAACAACCTTCTTAAAAAGATTTTACATTTCGAAAGTTCTTTTTCCATAAATACAACTTCTTTGTATTGTGTATTTTTATCAATAATCTACTCTCAATATTAAATGATTTTATTATTTCGTCACAAGCTTTACTTTCAAATATCCATCTTTTGTGAACATGCAACGCGCGTTGACATTTGCTAGTATATAAAAGGCAAACTTCTCAAGAATTTGTAATTTTTTTTTTTTTTGGTCTGTCATATATCTAACTTTCCCCTCTTTAACTTTTGCTCTGTCTCTTTGTAGAGCGCGAGAATCGAAAGAGGGGGGGAGCTGTTCTCCTATTTAGGCTTTGTTTCCTATTTTGTTTGCTAGGATTTCTCTATGTATTAGCCTACAAATATAACACTGTAAAGGGGTAGTATATATGAATGAGAATAAGAATTTATCTCCATCTAAAATTTCACATGGTATCAGAGCACTAGGCTAGATTTCTAGATTTCAAATTGTCGCATTAATTACTGTCTATTATTCTCTAAACTTTTTTCCTTTGTACGCAGCCTTCATAGTTGCATTACTGCTCTCTTTTTTATCCTACCCTTCACTCTCCAAAATTTCCAATTCCGAAATCACACCCAAAACCACAAATCCTACCTCTTCTACCAAGAACCAATTGTAGGAGGTCGCCTCAACACACATGACAGGTGATCTTCAAAATATCAGGCCAACCTATAGATTAAATGAGAAAAACTATCTCAAGGGGTCATAATTTGTCAAGACATATCTGAAGGGCAAAGGAAAACTCAGCCCATCTACTTGGGACAGGACACAAGCTAGGAGATCATGATTTCAATGCATGAGATGAGGCTAATTCCATGATCATGTCATGGCTATGGAATTGCATGGAACTAGCCATAAGCAATACTTTTATGTTTCTACCAACATCAAAGTAGATTTGGGATTCCATCCAACGGACGTACTCAAAGGCTTGTGATGCAGCCCAAGTGTATGAAATTAAGGTGAAAACCAATGGGACACAACAAGGAGGTAAGACTGTTACGGAGTATGCTAATTCTATGCAAAACTTATGGCAAGACTTCGATCATTATCAAGTATTCTAGATGTGGTGTCCTAAAGATGTGGCCATTCTGAAGCATTTTATTGAAAAGGATTGAGTCTACGATTTTTTAGCTGGGCTTAATTTTGAATTCAACCAAGTCAGAATTCAAATACTTGGCAAGGAGGAAGTGCCATCATTGGAAGAAACAATCTCTTTGATCCGAGCAAAAGAAAGCCACCGATCCATCATACTCAAACCACAAACAGTAGAATGGTCAACCCTGACAATCAGAAAGGTTGACGAAAAGAGTGACCTGCCAAGGAAAGACAACCGGGACAACTATGGTGTGCCTATTACAAGAAACCAAGACATACAAAGAAGCAATGCTGGAAATTGAATGGCAAACCAACTACTTCAAGCCGAGAATGGGTGAACCGAGCAACATAGCCAAGGCCCTGGGTCCACCTAATTGAGCAAGCTAGTCACAAAGAAGTTTAGAACAAAGGAACCTTCAATAGTTAAGAAATTAATAAAATAAGAGGTTTGTTAGGGTCTCTTAATAAACCCTCTGGTGCATGCTCTCTAGCACTCTTAGGTAATTCTTGGTTATTGATTTAAGGGCTACGGATCATATGTCTCACACCTATTCACATTTCAGAACCTATACTCCTTGTCCCATTACTAGGAAGATTATTGTGGCAAATGGGTCTCTTGTGACTGTTGCAGGGGTTGGAGATATTTCTATGAAACCTAATTTATTCCTTAAAGATGTTCTTCATGTCCCTAAACTATTTGTCAATCTTATATCTATACAAAAACTCACAATAGATCTTCATTGTCAAGTTATATTTTACCCATCCTACAATGTTTTTCAAGATCGTGACTCATAAAGGAGAATTGGACTTGCTAAGGAAAAAAATGGGCTGTACTACCTTGAGACACCTCTCACTACAAGAAGAATCATGAATAATCTGTCTTCATCATTTCTTAGTACTTCAAATAAAGAAGCTATTTGGCTTCATCGTTTTCATTTTGGTCATCCGTCCTTTCAAGTCTTAGGTATTATGTTTCCATCCTTGTTTAAAGATTTTAAT
Source organism: Metrosideros polymorpha var. glaberrima (assembly GCA_001662345.2). NCBI lineage: Eukaryota > Viridiplantae > Streptophyta > Magnoliopsida > Myrtales > Myrtaceae > Metrosideros > Metrosideros polymorpha. The sequence goes on along the minus strand of BCNH02000004.1, from coordinate 14,485,340 downwards.
ATTAAAAATTTCAATTGTGATGTTTGTGAGTTAGCCAAGCATAATCGTGTGCCATTTCCTATTAGCAATCACCATAGTACTAATCCTTTTGACTTAATTAATAATGACATTTGGGGACCTTTCACCATTCCAAACATCTCTAGAGCTCGTTGGTTTGTCACTTTGATTGATGATTGCTCTAGGGTCACGTGGACTTTCTTACTCAAACATAAATCTGATGTGAGTATCATTATTCCTTTCTTTCATTCCATGATTCAAACTCAGTTTCAGGTCAAGATCAAGGTCTTTCGATCTGATAATGCTAGAGATAATTTCAATCAATTATTTTCTCCTTATTTTTTCAAAAGGAAGGTATTATCCATGAGTCATCTTGTGTGAATACACCATAACAAAATGGGGTTGCTGAAAAAAAATGGTCATCTCCTTAACACAACTCGTGCCTTATTGTTTCACGGGCAAGTTCTTAAAACATATTGGCGAAAGCTATTCTTACGGCTACATACATGATCAATAGACTACCCTCACGTACATTAGACCACAAGACCCCTATGGAAGTTCTTTCTCAGTTCTATCCCCACTTTCGTACATCTAATGGTCTTACACCTCAAGTCTTTGGTTGTACTTCCTTTGTCCACAATCATTATCATCAACGAGTAAAGTTAGATCCTTGCGCAATAGAATGTGTTTCTTGGTTTCACAAACACAAAAGGGCTACAAATGTTGCCATCCCCCTTCCAAAAAATTCTCTCTCTACATATGTCACTTTTGTTGAAAATAAATCATATTTTTCAAAAACTTATCATCAGGGGGAGATTTCACTCATGGAAGATAAGGGCCTTGGTGTTATTGATAATGTGGATTTATTGTCCAATGTCCCTGTCAACCAAACTCGTCCATTGTAGCTCATGAACCTACCTTGAATCCTATCTCTTGTCCACCACAATCTCCCATACACCAACTTGTTTATGTTTCTATTCCCACTAGTCCAACCTGTATCCATGATTCTATGAGATTTTCCTAGGTGTATTCAAGGAGGACAGGTGTTCCAACATAAGAGTAGGTTCGAAATGCCACTTCGAGTACTACCAATGAGAACACGGTAAGTCCTGAACCTCCTTTAAATAAACAGCTTAGCGATACACCTAACACTAGTCTTGATTTACCTATTGCCGTTAGAAAAGGGACTAAAGAGTGCACCAAGAAACCAGTTTATGCACTATCAAATTGTGTGTTCCTTAATAGATTATCATCACCATAGCAAAACTTTATTTTGAGTTTAAACACTATTGTTGTCCCTAACACTTTGTCTGAAGCACTGTCAAAAGAGGAATGGAGGAATGCCATGGTAGAAGAGATGAAGACACTGAAAAAAAAAATGTGGGAAAGTGTTGATGGCTAAAAGGGAAAAATCTAGTTGGGTGCAAGTGGGTATTCACTGTGAAGTACAAGGCAGATGGCTCTGTGGAAGGTACAAAGCAAGATTGGTTGCGAATGGTTACACTCAAACATATGTAGTGGATTACCAAGAGACTACACTAGTGGCTAAAATGAACACTGTAAGAATTTTACTATCTTTAGCTGCTCATTTTGATTGGGAACTTCAACAATATGATGTAAAGAATGCATTTTTACACGAAGATTTGGAAGAGGAAATCCAAATGAGCATCCCACCTGGTTTTAAAGGAAAGGAAACAACTAAAAGGGTTTGTAGACTTAAAAAAGCACTATACAAACTCAAATAGTCACCTAAAGCATGATTTGGACGATTTGCTAGAGTCATGAAGGCATCTTGGTATAAACAAGGCTAGGGAGTTCATACACTTTTTATAAAACATTCAGACGCAAGGGGAGATACAGCATTATTGGTGTATGTTGATGACATAATAGTCATGGGCAATAATGAAAGGGAGAAACGACTAAAACGGTACCTCATTCATGAGTTTGAAATAAAGGAGTTAGGAAAGCAAGAGAATTGAGGTTTCATACTCAAGGCAATGGATCTTTATTTCACAACGGAAGCATGTGACGGATCTTTTGGAAGAAATCGAGAAACTTGGTTGTAAACCAGTAGCTACTTCGATTGAGCCAAACCAAATACTAGCAAAAGAATAAGAGGAAGCAACAATGGATCAAGAAATGTATCGACGATTGGTGGGAAAGTTGATCTACCTTGCTCATACCTAACCAGATATTTTCTATGCAGTAAGCTTGATTGGTAAATTCATGCATAATATAAAAGAGTCACATCTATAGGCTGCTCATTGAGTCCTACACTACTTGAAAGGGAGCCTAGGGAAGGGATTACTATTTAAGAAGAGTCTTGATCTCAAGCTTGGGGCTTATACAAATGCGGATTATGCTTGATCAGTGGTTGACAGGAGGTCTACAACTAGTTATCATACCTTCCTTGGAGGTAACTTGGTAACTTGAAGAAGTTAAAAATAGAACATGGTGGCAAGATCTAGTGCAGAATCTGAGTTTAGGGCAACAACTCAAGGAATATGTGAGTTATTGTGGCTCAAGATAATTCTTAATGACTTGAAGGTCGAGCGGCAAAGTCCTATGAAGCTATAATATGACAATAAATTTACAATTAATATTGCCCATAAATCCTATGCAGCATGACAAGATGAAGCATATTGAAATTGATAGGCACGTTATTAAGGAGAAACTTGAAGAAGGAATTATTTGTTTATCTTATGCCCCTTCAGGACAGCAAGTGGCAGATGTCTTGACCAAAGGGCTTAATGGTGGAAGTTTTAATGAGCTAGTTACCAAGCTTGAGGGGAAGTGTTGAGCTATAAATAGCCAGATTATCTAGCTTTAAATACGTAGGAAAATTGAGTGATTGTTAAGAGTAGGGTTTTCCTATTTAGGAGTTTTTTATTCTAGCTAAATCCCACAAATCGTGGGATTGTAGCTATTCTCCTATTTAGGCTTTGCTTCATATTTTGTTTGCTAAGATTTCTCTATGTATTAGCCTATAAATATAACACTATAAAGCAGTAGCATATATGAATGAGAATAAGAATTTCCCTCTATCTAAAATTCCACATGAAGTACTCCGGGTCTGGAGTCAACGGCTGTCAACACATTGGGTCGTGGACCATGGCCAATTAGACTAGGGGCTGCCGCATGTTGCTCCTAGTCACAGCCAGCCGGTCTCAGGTAGCCAGCAGGACCCAGCACACCTACAACGAGATCCAGGCCACCACCACTCGGAGCGGAGATGCAGCAAACGGGTGCAGAGAAGATTGAAATAGCACCATAATGTTTTATCACACTACTCACTCACTGAACTTTGTGATCCAACAGTTATGCAATGTAAATTATCGTCTCTGGAACCAACGAAAATAATGCCACCAATCATTACAGGTGAAGAAAATACATTTCCTCCCAGCTCAAACCTCGCAAACTCTTGAACCATGCACCTTTCCTCTTTCTGCCGGTTCCTTTCCCTTTCTACATCCTCCTCAATGCGAAGCACCAACACAGATCCCGAGCATGTACAAATGCAAACCAGCCTGAAAAGGCGGTAATGTTATAAATTACACGCATTAAGCCAACAAGCTTATGAAGTGTCTTTACCTGTCAGAGGAAAGTCGCAAATGCTCATCAAGATAAGCAGATGCAGTTATTGGATAGCCAGCATCGTATTCCCAGTATATCTCCCCATTTTCCTGAAGAATCCCCAATAATGATAAGAAAATATGACAGCAAATTGATCAAAGATCACAGTTTAAGAATAGACAGGGAAAGAAAATTTCTCTGTATAATTTTTTTAAATATCCAACTTCAGAAAAACTTAAGAAAGTAGGCCGTGCGAAGATAGTTGTGGCACTAGGAGGTTTGGTAATGGGTGACATGCAGATTGCAGAGGTTTGAAATTTGTCTACAAGCAGCGATTTCGCCAAGAAACAGCAATAAAGTGATTAGAGAAAAAGATAATCACAATAATTGATTTGTGTGGTTAAATGACATAAAAACTTCTTTAAAATGTGGGGGAAGATGTTTTCCTTGATGCAAATAAAAAAGCAGAAGAGTCTCGCGGTATCGTGAAACTAAAATGAAGTTTGTCATATCGGAAAGTTCAGTAGGAACTAGAGAAGACACTGGTACTAGGTGGCAATGCCATCTATTTGCAAAACTACCTGCAGAAGACTTCAGAAGATTGGGGTAAAACCATAGCAACTAATGCGTAAACTTACCAGCTAGCCCTAGAGACTTGGTTAATAGACTTAAAAACAAATGGTGAAACTAGATCGATATAAATTCTTGGACAAATCTAGTCGAAGTGAATATGATAAGAGTTGGACCATACTGGTTCTAGTGAAAGAATACTTCCGCTTCTGGAGCAAATAAGCACCTGCATACAAGAGAGATCCTCACTTAGATCAAGAGAGAAGGCGGTTCCTTATTGATTATCCTGTTCCTTTCAGTTTATTTCATGCTTTTTCAAAGATATACCATATTTGAAGCAATGTGATAGTAAAGTAATTCATCCAGCAATGTGATAGTAACGTAATTCATCTAGCAACCAGAGGATGAAGATGAATGAGACGAAGTCTAAACCTTTTGGTCACTTTTTGTCCTCATTGTGCCGCACTTGTTTATACCAAGCAATCTCTTCCATTTTGGGTTATATTTGATCATGTTATCATACTGCTTCCAAAATTGCCAATGCTGGTGCAGCACAACATGCAAACGTAATTGTATTTGTAGATGAGTGAGATCATGGATTTGTTGTTTATATAAACTGATGGTCTTCTTTTTGTAAAAGATATTTTCCACAGTTTGGTTTTACATGGATTCTTTAGCTCACGTTACTTTATTGCCTCATCACACCCTTACAGGAAACTTGTTCACAAATTTCCTTTACATGCTACCCGGGACACATCTTGTGCATAGAATGGACTTTACAAAACAAATTCTTTAAAGGAAGTGCTCTACCTGAGTAGGGAGAACAGAAGCTATGCTGGCTCCAGCAAAAATAGGACCTCCAGTTCTCCGCTGTTCAAAGTTAATAATTAGGATAAGATTACAAAGCAGAATGCATTTAATAAGTTCGAAAGGCATTGCAAAGTGAAGCAGGATAACTTGCATCCATTTAGTAAACAAAAGGTCATCCACAATGGTAAAATCAGCACCCTACTAAGGATCAGTGGGACTGTCTAAGGAGTGGAATTGGATCGAGGATTGCAAGATCCTAGAAGTTCCAAAATGATCGAGTAAAATATAATTGATCTTTTGCAAAATTGACTAGGAGGCTTTTGTGAGATTAAAGCTCCAAAGCAGTACTACTTTGAAGGCCTACATCTTCTAGAAAAGAAGTCAGAACTTCTATAACCTAAAATACCAAACACATCACAAATTTAAAATATTAACAGGAAATAGGTCAGTAAAATCTATAGGACCATATCGATTTCATAATTTTATAAATGCTGTAATTATCTTACTAAACCGAGATCCCAAGGATCATAGAATCATAAGATCCTATGATAAAAATGAAAATACAGATTATCATCTGGCAAACGATGAAAAACACAAGCTTGACAACTTGCATGGAGATTAATCCAAATGATAATTGCACTGACAATGACGCAGGAGTATAGGAGAATATTTTATTAATTGATTTATTTATTTTCTCGAGTTATTGTTTTTGGTTACTGTAGCTGAGACTTAATTTTGGTTTGAAGGTCTGTTGAGGTTTTTAATTATGTTTGGAGAGTCCTATGAATAATGGTCTTTATCCCTATTTATTAGTCTCAAAGAGTTGTTTTCATATTAGAGTATTTATCCATTATAGAATAGAGTTTCTTTTAGAAAGTTGTTCTTTCCTTTCCCTGGCTTTGACATCCAGAAGAAAATCTTTTAGATTGTGCATTTCCTTGTGAATGATTCCTATTTGCTCCTTCAATTTTGTTCTTGGTGTTATACACCTTGTTGAAGTTTTCTTCCCTACATCACATATGGCTGTAGATGAGGTTCACATGATTGCTAAGTGGTTGGTGTCCACATAACAGCTATTCGAAATCATCTTTCCTCGTTCTGTGAATTACACATCTTTGCAAGTCAAACCTTCCTTAAGTATTTATAGATGCATACCATGATCGTTGTAGAAATTGTAGAAACTGTGTTGTAACCATGTGATCCAATTCAGTATTCAAAGGTGAGAAGAGAATACAAGCACGATCAATTCATAATTTGATTGAATCCACAACTTTCTAGCGAGACACCAACTAAATGCAGCTTGCTGAAACATTACCATAGAATTACAAGCTAAGATTCATGGTTTTTCTCAAGTTTAGTGAGTAAAGGAGACTTGAGATCTAAAATGGACATGATTCTAGACTGGACTCTAACTACATTGCCAACACGACTATAAGGGCGATCCTCAGGGCTTCTTGGGCACCTAATAATTGCCACTGGGTATGAAAGTCCACCCAACCCATCATACATACACCAGGTGATTACCGAGGATATATAAGCCTGTGCTCCTGGGGGTTGTCACAGAAAATCCTTAAGTGGGGTGATATGAACCAGGCTTTAAAGCGAGGAAGACAAACATGCTAACCACTTAAGCAAACCTTGGATTAATTATATTGGTGGTTTTAAAAACCTCATATTGGAGAGATCAACCCATCGAAACTTTTGAGACATTCCCATCTTGCTAATATATGGAAGGATACTCTACTTCATCTTCTCATTGGTAATACTTAGTTACAATACTGCCCAATTATGTGGGATGAAAGCCATCACATAGTTACATCATTAACCCTTCCCTAAAGAGGGACACTGTAGAAATACTGCCATTTCCCCCAGAGAAAGCGACCATTTGACAATTACATATTATCCACAAGTTAGCATTTAGTTATTAAAATCAAAGTCATTAAATATGTCATATGTAAATTATTTTCCAGATTTTTGCAGTCAACACTTATTTTCAGTGAGTTTAGCTTCGTTTTCCAGCTATCCTACAACTGTTTACCAACTCACAAGAGATTACGAATGTAAAAAAATGAGCCTTTCAATTTATGCCTTAATTTGAAACAATCACTGCAGCTACATTTGGCCTGAACGAGGGACTGACAACATGACCAACATAACAGAGGTAAAACACGGGAAAGTAAGCTCTCTTGCTGAGACAATATATGGGGAGGAGAAGCTATGATGCACTGTTTATTAAATTGCGAGGACTAGAGTAACAATGGACCCTGTGGAGTAGGCATTTCTATTGCACATCACGGTAGGTCCACGATGCAAGGGAAAGAACACGCAACATAGATTACCAATTACTTGAAAAGAAATTATAAGACCATCTATATCAGTGGGCGCTTGTATGCCAAGCTATATATATGTCTGTGCTTACTGCTTGTGCATGTAAATGCATGTTTATGCATCTCCGGCACTTCATCTACAGATGCAACTCCACGGAACAACATGGACTTGTCACGGGACTACCCAATTAAAGCGCATTAAGCCTATTCTACTATCAAGCACAATGTCACCTGAAGTTATCAGCTGAACTATCAATGCTCTAACTATAAGAAGAAAATCTGTTGACAAATTAGTTTACACTGATGCGACATTTGTCTGCTTCCATGAAAGTCAACATTTCATGGATAGTGAATGTTTTCTAACAGATCACAATAAAAGGTAAGAACCTTAGTATCGAGAGCACGAATCGGCAGCCATGGTGCATTAATCAGATATGCCAAACTTATGAGACCATAAAATGCAGATGTATAGGCTCTGACACATTGCATTGATCATTCTCTCGCTCGATAGATTCTAGTTCATTAGAATCACAATACCAATAACTCAAATACAGAAATGATCATCAAAAGTGAACTTTCCAGAAATTCACATGGGCTACAATCATTTGGACCGCTGACTTCTATCGAGTTAAAAACTTAAAAAAGAAAAATCTAAAAACAGTAAAGTAAGAAAATTAAGTTGTACCTTCCAAACAATGGATCCAGTGGTATCTAAAGCCACAACAGATCCATCAACCAAGCAGCAAATAACTGTTGCAGAACATGCTAGTTTAGAAAAATATCACGTAAATTAAGAAAAAGTAGACAAAAAAATCAAGTAAAGAAATTTTGCGGACTACCTAGAGCAGAAGGAGAACACAAGGAGAGAGATCCGAATACTGGCACTTCAAATTCGCATAGCCAAAGTACATAAAATGGTAAAGCCTGCACATTTCATGTTAACTTCTGGATCAGAATCTGATAAACATGCTAGGGCCAACAATCGTATGATTAGGCATGTTTCTAGTTTAGAGAACATAATATCAAATAGCAAAAATTGCAACCACTGTACCCGCAATAATAGGCATATCTGCTGCAACTGGCCACTATAGCAGGGTAAAAAAAAAAAATTCAAGCCACCACAGGATCATTGCATAAATAACAATAACACTGGCCACTAGCTTACCTTCTCTTACAAAGGAAGAGCTATTGAAAGATGATGGCCACCTAAACTCATTCTGTTCCTGTTGCTAATAATTTCCATCATGGGAAAATTATTCTAGAAGTCCTAAATTTTTTGCACGGAGTGCAATTGATTTTTTAAACATTTCAAAACTTGCAACCAAATCCTAAACCTTTTGAAATTCGTGCAATCAAATCCTAACATTGCCGTTGGTGATGTCAAATCGTTAAAAAATTGGACCATTCACCAAATTTAGCATAATTTCAATCCTTTCCGAGCACCCAGGGTTTTTGTTGCCTGTTAGTTATATGCCTTGATTATGGAAGACAAGACTAGATATTAGGTGAAATCGAGGAAAAAACAAGTTTTGAGTAACACTCTAAATTTGGTCATGAAATCTCAAATTTGAATCACAAACTCATAACAAAAATTCTATTGATCAACTATAGCTGCCTAAAATCATGCATCATTTGTTCCTGACTATCCAGTTTAGTTTTTTCATCCTGATTTCATTGATATGTATTAGAATCTCGATTTTAACATCTAGGATTTTGGTGACTCGAATTATTACTTCAAATTTGTTGATTTTGATTTTAACATCTAGGATTTAGGTCTTAAAACTCTAATCAGCTGCGGTATCTAAGAGCGATTAATGAAATTTGTGGTTGAATTTCAGATTTAAGTACTGATACTAGTTTTACTTTTTAGATCAATCTTAATTTAAAGTTGAGCTTTATTCTCAATTAACACTCATAATCAAGTCATACTCTCACTAGACAACAAAAACCCCTGTTATCCTTGTACACAATTATGGTAGAAACCAAGCTTAATTTGGTGAAGCAGATGGTTTTCCCATGACTAGATGCCACAACGGCAATATTTGTTGATTGCACCGATTTCAAAAGGTATAAGAATTGACTGCACTGATTTTAGAAGGTTTAAGACTTGATTGCACTTTTTGAAGCATTTAGAACTCTACTGAACCCATTTTTAAGGAACTCAGAAAAAAATTTTAAAAATTACAGAAGAATTCTTTTTGGTTATACAGCTTTTTAAAGAAAGAATAAATTTTTTATAGACCTTTCAAACGAAAGAAAAAAAATAGGTCATGAGAAACATTCTATTTTTAAAAGGAATAATAAAAGAATTCTAAAAAAGAAACCCAATTCAATTATTCGAATTAAGAGAAATACCTAAATTGAGTGAAACTTAAAAAGAAAAAGACGGGATAATCCATAATGGGATAATTAATGAATCATCCATTCAAATTTGATTTACGGATTTCTCATTAACTAGTTGCAGAGGTTGAACAACTTTTTAGGTGGATAAAAAAAAAGATCATCAGAACTCTAACCAATTTTCTTCTTAGCTTGAATGAAAACAACTTATAAGGTGGTCCTCCCACAAAAGAAAGTCATATTTCATATTCTAGAAATTTAACATTCTTGCCTTGACAGATGGATGCAAATCAACTCAAGTTTCGATTAGGACTCTGCATAATGGTGGTGGTGTAAATCTTGATATCAAAGATCCCAAGATTGGTCCTTTCACTGTATAAAACTAGCCAACCATTCCACAATAATCATCCTAGCGACCAAACATCTACTACATTTTTTTTCTTACAAAGTTTAATCTATATTTGTTCTGTCATAAGCAGCTTGGCATATTTTTAATTGGAATGGTATTTGGAGGTAAAAAGTGGACAATTCAGCATTTGCCATCTAGGTATTCAAACTCCAAGGAAGCAATACGGATACGGAAGTTCATATGTACCTTAATACAAAGAGCTGTTACACGACCACTAGTAGATCCTACATAAAGAGTGTCATGCACCTGCATTGAATCAATTGAATTTTAATTTTCTCAAGGATTTCAAGCAACTTCATGGTAATCGAGGGAAAACTTATTATACTAAGAAATGACCTACTCAAAGACATGTACAAAAATTTCATCTGAAAATTCAAAAAAAACCTTAAGCATCGAGCATGTCAAATATGATAGTTTAAATCAATTGAACTAATTGTAAATAAATCACACAATTCCTTAGGCCATGTTTGGTACAAGGAATGGAATGGAATCATGATTACTTCCTCCAGGCTTTTTCTCTTGTTCAGTTGTATCGTAGAATTGAACAGGGCATTTCCAATGGAAGGCCTGTTCTCTCCATATCAGGAATTGGCATAGAAGGAAAGCAACTTCCTCCCAAATTTGCCTCAACGCAGACACAAACACACACATATTCAATTTTCCAACATATCCTTTAACATTTTTTATTTTTTTTGGTTAGGAATATCTGACCTTCTACAGTATCCCCTTTGGATACCCATATTGTTCTTTTGTCACAACCAAATGTAGGAATTAAAATAATAGTTTGATTCCCTTCCGAGTTTTATTTCATTCGTTCCTCCATTCCATCCCATTCCTCATACACATAAAATTGTAGATGTTTCGCAAACAGATCACAACCTAATATCAGGAAATGCCAGATTCACCTCGTCAATCGCAGGTGAGCCAAAGATACTCCCACCACAGCTAATGTTAAAAAGACATTGCCGATTCTTGTAGTCAAGAGCATAGAGGTTATGGTCGTGAGATCCACACCTGCACAAATTCTTTTTGTGTCGATAGTCTTGAAGCAACATATAGAGCATCAAAATTATAAAAGAGAATAGGACAAATGAAAATATAGGCTACCTAGGGCAGTGGAACAAACGTCGTAGAAAAAGAGCATATAATGCAGTGAAGATGCAAAACCTTCATGAAATTATCTAAAACCAGCTACAGAATTATGTAATTAAAAGGGAGAATAAGTGCCACCAAAGCAACATGGCCTAGAAAGGGAAATTGAAAGTCTTAATATATATATATTTTTTATAGAACCATGTCAAATGGTTGGGTGTTGTGTGCAAGAAAATTTGGGTTGGAGATCGCTATCTTGTGAGTACCCTCTCTGTTTTCTGGCTGATTTGGAAAAAGCAAACAAAGCAAGCCTTTGAAGGAGAGGAGTCTTTAACCCCTGTAATAGTTCATGACTGGTGCAAAACTAATGATTTTAGCATATTACTAGCAGATGCAAATGCATTGATTGACAATATATGCTTTCTCTTGTATCAAGCTCTATTGATACTTGACCTCCTTTTGTACATGGGTCTGCACCTGCTTAGCACCCTATAGTGAACTTCTCTTTATCAATGAAGAGAGCTTTTTTGCAATAGCCCCCATGAATCCATACAAACTATCCTCCTTATCTAGCACCATATCCTCGGCAAGAGGCACAAATTCAGAAACTTCAGGCATCGTCTAGCCCCATTCTAATCTGAACTGCTTCTGCTTAGTTGTAGTGCCATCATAGGCGTGAATGCTCCAAGGATCTAGTCCCATTCTAATCTGAACTACTTCCGCTTAGTTGTGGTGCCATCATAGGCGTGAATGCTTCAAGGATTTATCTTCCCCCCATGTTGTTGGAGTCGCAAAATATATTAGACAAGGATAGAATTCTTTTATTTGTCGGATGAGGGTGTAGGGTTCCTTTCTGACAAAAAACTGGTGCACAGACATTCATCCTAAACATTGTTTCCCCACTCTTTTTTCTCTCTACTGACCAGGATGCTCTGGATTAGATTTGCTTATAGAGAATGAGCAACACTAACAAAACCCTAATGTCCTTCTTTATGACCACCTACTGACGACTAGCTAATATCCATAGATATATTATACACTCCCTTTCAAGCTGGAGTATCAAGTTGCATATGACAAGAAGAACTTACTTCCATAATCTGTGACTGAAGTGCTATGCAAGCCAGACCTTACACTAGATAAGGGATGTGGATAAATCAAATGGATTTAAGACGATGACAATTGTGCAAGCCGGACCTTGCACAACAAACTGAATGTAACCCATATCAACACCAGATTTGACAAGAGCTGAGGAGACAAATCAAGATCAGAAAGTTGACACCTTTCTCTTCCTCGAACAACGAAGATAACATCGAGAGAACCCAACTTCATGAATTGAGGCAAACTGAACTTCATCACCCCACAACTCTCAACTCTGGCTGCTTGACATATATGTGCATGACTCTTGAGCTCACAGTTGCCTGGAAACTTGATGGAGGCTTCACTAGTCGATGACGCTCGCAATTGATGAAGAGTCTTACAACAAATATCATCCACATTAGGCTTGTTGAAAGTTGACCAAAATTGGGGAACTTTTTGAAGATAAGGCGCTGCAGATTGGAGAACTAACACACCCTAGAAAGCCTTTTGTTTTGGAAATTGGAAAAAGACGACAAAATAACAAACCTAAGACCAAAAACAGCAAACAGATGAGAATGGTAGCTTGATTGTGATGGAGAAGTAGAACCAATAACCATGACCGAGAATGAATACACAACGGAAGGACTAGAGAACAGAGAGGCTCAACTTGTGGTAGTCTTCACCAGCGATCAGGATCTTGGCATAAGATTGATGAGGCTGCAGTGAACGACCACGACTCCTCGTAGACTACGATGGAGACAGAGAAACCACCAGCTCACGAGAGAGCTTGGCTCTCAGAGACAACTAAAGAGACCGCAACAAACATGAAATGATGATGCTGCTCTTGAAGTGTGGCTGCTCTTGAGGTTGACAAGGTAGAGGATGTGGCAGAGATGAGTTTTTTTATTTGTTTTTTTTTTATAAGACTGTCGGCTAGAAGAAAGACAAAGTAAGAAATTTTGGAGTATAAGGTTTTATTTTTACCTTTTGTTGCCTTAGATCCCACTCTCTTGGTGGCTCTAATACTATGTAAATATTTTAGAACATTCCTTTGGGCCATGCAAATCAAGGAAATCCTCCATTTTGTCTCATATGGTGCATTTTGTTGGGAATATAAGAAGAGTCCACAGCTTCTTTTATTTTTTATGGTTTTTAGTCTTCTTTGGTTTCATGTTGTGACTCTTCTTTGCTATAACTCTGTTATTTGAGTTTTGAGTTTTCTGTTTCTTGTATCCTGTTTTTTATTTTGGTGCTAGAACAATGTTTCATGTGATAATTAGTCTTTGCTTACAGAAAAAAGAAAATTACGGTACATTTTCACAGCCTTGCAATAATTCATGGGCAGATATCTTGGATTGGTCACCCTCCCTATGTCCAAGACTAAACATGCCAAAATACAAGTAAAAGAAAAAATTCATTAACAGAAAGAACTGGAATTACCATATCAATTGCCGTCGCCCATCTGCAACTGGCTGTGATTTTACCTAAGAAGCAAGGAGAAGGCATCTGGTGAACAAACATAAGTCAAAATAAAGAATATAATAAGCACATAGAGCAAACTTTCAAAAGAAAGGAAATCTCAAAATAAATAAATAAATAAATAACAAGAAGAAGATCGAGCAAATGCTTGGTGGAAATTGTGTGCAATTGCCCAGATAATGGAGTAAGGCTAGGTGTCTTTTTTACCTTCAGTAAATACCAGTACAACAAAGATAATAAAATGCCTCCTGAATCATTACAAATTCATCATTATCAGACAGACATTGCATAATACTTCAATTACAAGACAATAGGGGTATCCAACATTGGACCTTAACCAAAACATAAAACCACATGTATACTCTTTTGACAAGACACACATGTCAGTTGCACGATAGTTTTTCAAGCACTAAAGGCATGCCTGCGATGCAATTTTCCTCATAAAAGCTTTGTGGCATGTTCTCATCCTTCGTCATGACAATGTCAAAGCCAGTGTCAGTATCAAACTAAGTGTAGCCTTTTCTTTATTTTTAATGAAAACTGATTGGAGCTCATACTAATAAAAAATTAATAAAAGAAAAAGGAGGAAAGACCTGTAGCTAATTTTTCTGATACAAGGAGCCTAATTTCATTTTAGAATTTACGTATTTTCTTTTCTTAATTAGCCTTACTTAGGCTTTTAAGGTTCATAAGTGGTCATATGGAAATCCTGTGACTTTTAATGAGATCCACTGGTTGAGATTAGAAATTATTATGTTAGATCAAGGGTTAACATTGTCTTACATCTGTAACCCTAGTATAAATAGGCCTTTATGTCACTTTGCCATTAGTTTTTCTGATTGAATAAACATCGAGAAACCACCCTAAAATATCTTCTCTATTCCAGCTTCGATTCATCTCGATTCTAGCCCATCACTATTGTTTTGTTGTTGTCTTTTCTCTGTTCTTTTGCTCTGTATTAAAATTGAAGTAGGGAAAACCCAATGAGGGACCTAATACCATTTTGACAAAGTCAGAAAAGTAAAATGCAGCAAAAGAACAAAAAAGAGGGCTACAATCAAGATGAATGATGCCTCAGAATCATTCTCCCATTTGGAAAGAATCAAGCTCAGCGTTAGAAATTTGGACGACTTCAGCGTAAATCTGTAACCATCTCCTCCTCAAGAAATCAATGTGCTTGTAGTAGCTGAATTACGCAACCATTTTTCCCCTCAGATGCCTATGTAGTAGGAACTTCATAGGCATGTTACCCTCCTGGTCAGCATCATTTTTCCCCTCAGATTCAATCATCGTCACCACCTTATTTGGGTCCATAGAGAGCCATTCAATGTCTCAATTTTGGACAATGAAGACATTTACCATGGACATATGTCGGCAGCCATGCTGGAATAGTGGAATAAGGAAGAGATTTGTTGCATGTCATGCAGTGAATTTAATCTAGTAAATGCGTAAGCAGCCAAACATTAATGTTTTAGCACGGAAGATGAGGTGCTCTCTCTCTCTCTCTCTCTAAAGCAACTGATTATGTCACTTAACCAATGGCAAATCTCCCCCTAAAGCAAGTAATTGTGGCACTTCATCAAGCATAAAGATCACCAATGGAGGTAATGTAGTCTAGTTAGCAGAATATGAGAATCTAAGAATGCTCAAGGACTGGGGTTATGGTGATGGATCAAAGATGGTTCATACACATTTCGGAATCAGTATTTGTTGAAGTCACTTTATGTTTATTGTTAATGTTATTGGGCCTAGTTTATTTATTTAGTTGTCTTAGGGTTGAGGTCCATCTCTTCCCTATATATATTGCATCTCTCCCCTATATATATTGCATCTCTCCCTCTTTTCTAAAATGAATAGTATAATTTTTTCTCTCAACATGGTATTAGAGCTAGAAGCCATAACCTAGCGCCCGGCAAGGGGCCATCAGCCCTGCCTTTGAAATCTGCTGCCATCTTCTTCTTCCCAGCAATCTGCCACCACCTCCATAGCCTGCGTCCCTGCCTTCCGCCTCATCCCTTTCAACCTGTAGCCTCTCCTCCAGCCTCTCCTCCATCTCCAGCAGCCCCTTCTTCCTCCCATGCTGTCGGCAGCCTTCATGCCTCGTGCAGTGCTAGCCTAGACCTCTCCATGCCCTGTCCAGTGCTATCCGAAAGCCTACCTGCTGCCGACCAGCCTTGATATTGCCTGGATCATTCGTCATATGATCTAAATCCTGTCTTTTGATACAACCTATCATCCGAGACCATGTCAGATACAATAAAAGCTTAGGACTCTCTTGAGGAATTGAGCCATAGTGCTCCTGGTGTTTATCCCTCTTTTCCGACAAATCCCATCTAGTTAGATGGCTCCAACTACTTGATTTGGTCTTGCTCTTGCTACCTTACCATTGTTTCATGTGGTCTTACCGGCTACCTTACCGGAGAGAGCATGCAACCTACTACCGAAGAAGACACTATCCGCAAGTGTATCTCCGAGAATGCCTTGGTTATGGCCTACCTTGTCAATTCAATGATTGACTCTATCGCCCATGGCTACTTGTTTTTTGATACAGCAGCCAAGATTTGGGGGGCTGCTAAGGACACTTATTCTCAAGTGGGCAATGATGCCCAAATCTATGAACTCCAGCAGAAAATTCATGAAACCAAGCAAAGGGAGCTGTCCTTATCTCAATATTATTCTGAGTTACGTAGTCTATGGCATGAACTGGATTTTTATGATGATTTTCATCCTACCAACCATCTTGATGCTGGTGCCTTTCGGAAAAGGGTGGACAAATTTCGTGTCTTTGAGTTCCTAGCAGGTCTTAATATGGAGGACGATCAGATTAGGGCCCAGATCTTGTGTCGTGTGCCCTTCCCGACCTTGGAACAATCCTATACCATTGTCCATCTAGAGGAGAAGCGTCGGAGCGCAATGCATCAGCCCGTTGTCCCCGAGCGCTCTACCCTTTATACTACTACTAGAAGTGAATCTCACGGTCGTTCTGGCAATGACAAACTAGCTGTGAAGTGTGATTATTGTGGAAAAGAACATCACACCCGTGAAACTTGTTACAAACTTCACGGGCATCCTTCCAATGCTGGCCGTGGCCCCGGACAGGGTCATACCGGGCCTCAGGTGCACTTGAGTGAGGCCCTAGGTCAGCCACCAGCTGCTCCGTTAGACTCTTTATCTGCTGCTGAGTTGACTAGTCTGCGCCTCCTCTTAGCATGCAATGTAGACAACCCTGGCACCTCTACATCATCGGCCTCCGGCACTTTGGCCTCTAAGTTTGCACAGTCAAGTAGCTTTTTTAGTGGTTTGTGTAAATCTTCTCGGCCTTGGATCCTTGATTTGGGTGCCACACATCATACTTGACCTGATATAGCATATGCAGTGAGCTTGGTGAGTCAATACATGCATTATCCATACTCCTCGCACCTTGAGGCGGTTCACAGGATTCTTCGTTATTTGAAATCTGCTCCAGGGAAAGGGAATTTATTTGCACCTCATGGTCATCTTTCTGTGGAGTCTTATATGGATGCTAATTGGGCTAGATCTTTGGATGATCGACGATCTACTTCCGGTTACTATACTCTTGTTGGAGGTAGCCTAGTCACCTGGCACAGTAAAAAGCAAGCTGTGGTTTCCTGCTCAAGTGCCAAGGCAAAATTTAGTGCTATGGCTCAAGGAGTTTGTAAATTACTTTGGCTGAACTCCCTTCTTGCTAATCTCGGAGTTGCTGTTTCACAACCAATGCGACTTTATTGTGACAACAAGTCTGCTATAAGCATTGCTCATAATCCGGTACAACATGATCGCACCAAGCATGTGGAGATTGATCGTCATTTTATAAAGGAAAAATTGGACAACAACCTTATCAACTTATCCTTTGTTGCCTCTAAGGATCAACTTGCAGACGTCTTCACCAAAGGCTTGAACGGGCGCACATTTCATACCATTCTCTGAAAGTTGGGCATGTCCAATATCTATGCTCCAACTTGAGGGGGAGTGTTGAAGTCTCTTTATGTTCATTGTTAATGTTATTGGGCCTAGTTAGTTGGGCCTAGTTTATTTATTTGCTTGTCTTAGGGTTGAGGTCCATCTCTTCCCTATACATATTGTATCTCTCCCTCTTTTCTAAAATGAATAGTATAATCTTTTCTCTCAACAGTATTGATTAGATAGAGGTGGGGACATATTAAGCTCTTTTGCAGTATATTACTGATGCTTTCTTTGTAAAGAGAAGGACAAACAGTAAATCATCTGTTCCTATCATGCAGCTGGTCCGGTAGTGGCCGTTTCACTTCTTTTCGTTGTTGAAATCAATTGGATTTACAGAAAATGTTGTGGAATATTCTGCAAATGGCAAGAATTGGAACTTGGAAGCTGAAGAAGAAAGTTATTTACCAGGATTCTCTCTCCATCTTTTGGCTCCCATGCAAAGAAAAAAAATAGCTTTTGAAAGATTTAAAAAGACTCCCGTCTGTTTGACAGAAGCATCAAGTTTAGATATCTCTTTCATATATCGAGAGAAATTAATTCTCTTAAGATGTCATACTTGACATTGTAGATCAGATAGCTTGTATCTTCTCTGAGAGCTTTTTGTTATCCCCTTGGCGCCTTCTAGTGAAGCTTTCTTATTTAACCAATGGAGGAGAAAGGGATTGTACCTCTTCCACAGATTGCATATGCAGGCAACTACTTTGGAGCCACTTAAAGCAGTCATAGGTACTACCAATGACATGACATCTACTAATCCTAAAAAGGATTTACGGTGTAACTTGTGCTTCATCAAAATTTCCACTGTTGTGAGGCTTCAATGGTGACTGCCATCCATCAATAAGTAGATCAATGAAAAATGATACAAGTATAAAATTGTCGTACCTCACCACCAGTTTGAAAAGTCCAGCAGATTTTACCCCTTGAGAAATCAATGAAATAAATTCTCCCTTCGTAACATCCAACTACAACCTGATAAGACCAAATACAATCAATCGTTGTGTTTATAGATCAGGTCTTTACAGGAGACGAAGGCAGATTATGATGCACAACTAAGGACAGACCTGAGAAAAGTCACTTGTAACAGCAGCCGAACATTCAATTCTTCCATCTAGTTTAATCTCCCACTGAACATGACCACTAAATGATTCACGTTAGAATCAACACTCAGAAAATGAACGGTCCATTAACAATGGATCATAAGAATTAAATCACACATGTTTATGATGAATCCATGTTTGAAGAAGACTTAAGGCCACCAAATCTTTTTTCTTCTTCTTGCCTAATCTCTTAACTGGCCAGCCTAAATCAGTTTTTTGATTTGGCTTCAAGTTACCACTTCCCATAAAAATGGACACAAGATCAGCTAGCTATTCATCCCATACATCATGGGTAAAATGTCAATTATGACATATACAAGATTATAACTGAATATCACTTCTTTGATGTTAGCGCAATTGGAACACAGGAAAGAGAAGCTGAGATAGATCACTTCATCACAACACCAGATAATTATTTCTAACATACACTAATTGACATGGTTTTTTCAGTTAAAAATAACAGTTTTGACATTATACTGATTTATTATTAAAGACTGGAAAGGAGCATGAAGTAACTTCATTTAAAGCATTCGGATATTTCAGAAGTAGCTGAAAAATAAAATATGTGCGTACCTTTTCGCATCAAGACAGACAAATTTTTGTGAATGAGAGCCAATAAACACACAGATCTCTTGGTCACGGACCACAAGCAGTGGTGATGCATCAACGCAGGACTCCATGGGAGCTTTCCATACTTCATGCATCATACCTTTTAAGTCTCTTGAGAAATCTAATTGCAAACTCTGTTGATCTACATCTTTCACACTGTTTTTGTTTTCATACATAACCCTATTGCACCGGCTTAAGGAACATGGCCCTGACAATGACATAGACTTCCATGGACCCTCAGGAGTAAGATAAACTTCAGAGCTGAACTTCAAGCGCTTTGATGTAAGCTTGTCATTCTTGGAGTCCCCTGAGATGATCCTTGTCAATCTCCGATCCCGTCCAAGGCCAACAAGCTGGAATGAATTTAACTTATCTCTGTGGGAGCTTTTCCTTTCACTAGCTTCAGAATTCATTCCCAAAGCATCGCTTACATTGAGATCTACACTTCTTATTCCTTGCTTTTCTAGAAGGACAATTTGTAACTTAGATGGAGTAGGGAAATCGTAAAGTGACTTCATGCTAATCCCAAGATTATGAGAAGCATGAGCTGCAGCAATAGAATTGCCTCCTAAGGAAAAGAAATCGTCATCATCAGAGACCTCTTCAATCACCAAAGCATCACAAAAGGCCTGACAAAAATATGTTGCAGGTTACGTTTCTACATTGAGCAGTTATATCAGTCAAAGAAATTTTCTGTGCGAGAGGTCAAAGAGAAAACCTTTTTTATAACTTCCAAGACATTGCTGCTGTCAGTGTCAATATTGTATTTGGAATGCATCACGACTGAAGCAGACAGAAACTCATAATCCACTTTTCCACTCAAAGTCTTAGGAAATGATTCTAGAAAGATGAAATGGTGTGGAACCATTGCATAGGGAAGCTTCTCGACCATCCAATGTCTAATGGATTTGGATACTTCATTGCGTTCTTTCTTTTCATTCAACAATAGAAATGCTTCAAGCTGCACAAGTTCCTCTGGACCTTTATGACAAACTACAGCAGCATCAAGAACAGCTTCATGTCTTCTAAGCATACTTTCAATCTCCCCCAGAGCTATTCGTTGACCATTAATCTTCACAATATGATCTTTCCGCCCAAGAAAAACAAAGTCACCACTTGCTAGCTGCTTTGCAAAATCACCAGTCCTGATGAATAATTGTCTTTGATGTTCTTCATCAGAACGGTAAAGGGATGAGTTGTGTGGCAATTCCACATAATCTAAACGGTCTGCAGATGATTCTAACATGTATCCACTTGAAATGCAGACACCACCAACATATATCTCTCCGTGATTCAATTCATCATCTTCACCAACAAGCACAACTTCACAATTAGAAATAGGAAGACCAATTGGAACATTGGATAATGTCTCTGCTTCCAAGATCATCGGCAACCTTTTGCAATCAAAATATGTACAATCACCAGCCACCTTCAAGAAAAGTCAAATACATTTACTAAAATATTGAAGTAATTGGTTTTCTAAAAATAGCAGTCCCGCCTGCTGATGCAGACTGTGAAAGTTTAGCTGGCAAAGTGAGACAAAATAAAATGTATGAAGCAAAGTGTTATAGAAGACAAACTTCATAGAGCAACTCTTTTTTTTTTTTTTTTTAACTATGGTTTAAAACTGCACATGCAGCATGTCAACATCCTTTCACAGTGAACAGTATGACAAGAGCTATCTTGCTTCTCTAGTGTCATGTCACAAATAAGTGCTGCTTCCGATGGGAGAAAAAAAATGGAAAATGCATAACAAAAGCATTGATATTTTTAGGCTTCCACTGGAAAAAAGGAAAAGAGAAAAGGTATTCATTAAATCATTCTATCAAGAAAGTAGAGATGTAAAGAAATACAAATTATAAAAGTACCATGATATGAGAAACATGAGGTGAGACTCATAGGAGGTATACACTGTAATTTTTTTGCAACACCAGTCTCATCTTCTAAACGTACTTCACAAACCAATTAAAATTATTCTTTCCAGATACCATATGGGAACACCATAAGAACTTTAATCACAACTAGTTTAAAGCTCTTAAGATTGATTTTGAGCAAAAAGAAAAAGAGTGAACGTTGATTCCAGACCTCAGTACTTCCATACAAATTCAATATAGTGGTCTTGGGTAATAATCTAGTAAGTTCCCTCCACAATGATACAGAAAATGCTTCACCACTGAGCACTAATAACTCCAATGAGCGGGGGACTCGCGTGTTCTGTCGACTTAGCATGGCAGGAATGATTGCCTTCATCAATGATGGAACAGCAATTAGCCTGCTGATATGATAAGCCTGCAGAATCATTTACAAAAATGGAGATTATAAACAAGTGAAAGAATACAGATATAAACCCTTCTGACAATACATTATACTTATTATAAGAATACATCAAAAGTTAGGAAACTTGGGAATGCTCACTGCCATACATTGTCCTGATATAGTAAAATAAATTCTATACTCCCTTCAGAAGAAAAAGTTAATATTATTGAAAAAATATCCATTGGTATTATTAAAGTTGTACAAAAATGATAAACCTACAGGAGAACTAAATATTAGTCACTAGATATGAGAATACTTGCAAAGAAAGTTACCCTAAGTCCATAATACATTTCTTGCAACCTCTCTTAGTCAGTAATACATCTTAGTTTATCAAAAATGAACATTCCATTCACAATCAAGCTTTCACTCGTGAGTTTCCTGTTATTTAATTTTGAAAATCCTAGTAAGGTTCAGTGAAGTTCAATTAGATCGATGCGACTTATATTATTTTCAGCACGTTGGACTTTTCCTTTTACATTTTGGCCCCCCTAGTGTTGTATTTCTGGATCCATACCTGTCCTTAGGGTTATCCCACCCTTGGAAGAAGTTGAAAAAGGAATTACACACATACACATGTATGTATGTATTTGTGCATGTATGTGCACATGTGTATAGAACAATCAATTCTTTGTCACTGGTAAATAACGGAGAAATTCTGATTTTTTTCTGAATTAGCCTAAAAGCATTTCCCAACTGAAAGTATTTTAATGACACATTGGAAACTTACAAACTATTTGAGATGCTAGTAAGTAATATGTCATGATAACAAAAGAAAAAAGAAGCAGAATGTCATGTACAAACTGAATAAATTAGATCAGAAATGCCATGCTTGGTTTAGTAATCAATTCATGCAATTCACAACCATGCAGAACTGAAAAACCAGAAAGAAATATATTACAGCTAGAGGTTGTGAATGACATATGTGGTAACGAGGAAAAGATAGAAGAGAAATCCTAAAGTAAAGCACCCTAAGAAATAGAAACAAGATACTAAAAGGAGTACCTCATACCTCAAGAAAATCGGCAACAACTAAAGCATTGTGCTTTAGCTTATTGAGTGGAGGAACAACCAATGTACAAGCACAAAGAATAGAAGCTAAGAATTCCTGCAGGTGGTCAACAAAGCTTACTGATGTCTTGAACAGCAGAAGTTCTTTTCCATGCAAAGGATACAGTCTTTGCATCCAAGAAAAGCGATTTAAGAGACCTAGAGGATAGAGAAAAGACATGATTACTCCGTAAAGAGTAATCTAATAGCAGAACAACTTCAAAAATGAAAATTTGGTCAGCATGATAATTCCTTTACAAGTACGACAGAGAATGCTTCTCTTACTAGATGGAAGCCACAATATTACTTGCAAAAACATCAGATATGTACACAAACAACAAATAAAAGGTAAGAGAAAAGGAGCCTTGTACACAAAATTCAACTGTAAAGTGCATAATTACTTCTCCAAGGTTAATGTGAAGGCATTCTATTCCTTGTAGATTCCAGGTTTTTCAGTTTCTTCATGGAGTAAAATTTTAGCAAAGTCCATAGCCATGATGTTCTCTCCCTATTGAGAAGTTTGAAGGACTGAAAGTATTTAAATCACCGAGCTTTAAGCAGTTGTTGCTTTCAGATTGTGTGTTGTAGTATTTAAGAAACTACAGGTGTGATGTTTAGTCAAGGACCTTTAATCAAACTTTTCTCATGATGCTTCATCAAACTTTTCAATAATCTTTCACGATCTTGCAAGCTAAATCCAATCACTGTTCATAAGTACTGTGCACATCCTACACATAGTACCTATAGACTTGCTTTCCATTCTATCCGAGCTTTCTATACCCTCTGGTTTATGGGGAAAGACTGGTGGTCTGGCGCACAAAAAAGTAGGTGGCTCACTGCTGCTCAAATTGTGATACTTTGGCCTTCCTCCTCTATAGAAAATTTTAATGATTGAAGGATATACAGCCAACAAAGAAGAATAAAAATAATATCATACAAAGGGATAAGTCTCTTTCTCCCCTGGAGATTCTCTAACCTTGTGCTGCTCTACCAGTATGGTGTCTTCCCTATTCATATTCCATCACCATGTGCCAAAATCATCGGTGGTTAAAAAGTTCGACCCAAAAACTTAAGCTATTAAATGAATGCATAATTCAATATTAATGTTGTAATACTCCCCCTTGAGCGTAGTAGGTTGGGTTTAGCCTAAGGCTTTTGATTCACAAAATATATGAGTGAGGAGACAAATAAAAGGCCTAGAAGGGACAAAACTCAGATTTTACTACTCTAAAATCAAGAAGAATTTCTGTGGGATCATTACCAATTATTCTAAAAACTTAAGCCGGTAGGGAAGAAGTCAATTACACATATGAAACATATTATAGATTAGTTCAAAGCCTTCAACAATCACTTCTTTGAAGCAGCATACTCAATGAGTTAAAATTTCGATTAGTTGAATGTGGCTGGTAGATGGTATACCGCAAACAATGATATGATAGGTGGACTAAATATGAAACTTGAATAATGTAGCAAAACTTATGCCAAAAGTGAACCCTTTAGGGATGTTGAGTCCGCGTTGCAAAAAGGTGAAGACATTGAAAGATATGTCACCCTCAGGATACATGGACAGAACTTGAGAGTGCACTTAATGTTCTTGTGCATGGTCGAGGTAGATAAAAAGTTATGGGAGGCTCAACTATGATGACAAGACTTTAAAGGACCTCATACATCAGGAACTAAGAAGGCATTGTAGTGGAAGAATCACAGAAATACAATTCTTATAGCCCACCCTAACCAGGATGAAGACTTTGTTCCCATTCATATTGGAGCTTAGTCCAGCTCAGTCAATGAGGGATATAAACCATAATCCAATCTCACAAAGAGAAAGCAATTTCAAGATAGAATCCTAGTATACTACTCCCTAATGCACTTCTTCCAATTTCGCTAGTTGGAAACAATGCTGGAAAATTAAAGTTCCATCAAAGGCAGCAGTCTTGCCTGGAAAGTTATTTTTGGTTTTCAATCTAGAAAATGACAAGACATTTTGAGAAGTGGACACAGTATTGTTGTGGAATGGTACACTTACGTACAGAAAAGAACGATGGTCCTATACATATTTGGCCCCACCATTTCACCAAAGCTTTTGAAATGGCTATAGTGCTTTATGGATGAAAAATCTCATCCAGAAAAAAAGGGTAGCAGCAGAGTAGGTAATTAGATAAGCAACCCGAGCAGACAACCAAGACATACCGAGGAAGGTTAGAAATCAACTTTACGTACGTATGATTAAGATGAGGACAAAAGAATTGTTCTTTATTCAGGTAGTATTGCTGGTGTGCTAGCCTACTCTTCAAAATTCACATCTGTATCCATATTCTCCAGCGGAAAAATTGCACCCTACCCAATTCAACTTTTAATATTAAATGTCAACCTTTTCCACACTTCCAGCAGGTCATGTAGTGATTACCTTTGCATTTTGTGGGGAGCACTCGTGAGAAAAAAGTTTAGAGGGGAGGAAGAGGAAGGGCCCATTTATCAAGGTGGCGAGCTGATAGATAGACCAATCAAGGCAAACCTTGTGATTGTTAGATACTAGTTAAGCAAATTGGGAAACCACCAAAATCAGAAAGGTAGTTTGGGTGGGCATCAGGTTTCTCAAGAGGCACTTCCCTCAAATGACTGCATAGAGCCATTGCTGAAAAATAGGTCTATGAAGGAACCTAAAAGTTTGCAAATCTCAGGGACAATAGCGAGCAGACGACTTTGGCGCACCAAATTCTTTTGATTTGAGCTTGTGAGAAAAGAACAAATGGGAAGGGTAAACTTCTTTCTTCAGATTAGGTTGGAATGGATCTAACTGAACTATCTTATGCTTTATGTGTCATGGCAATAAAAATGAGATATGCTAAGAGATCCATCTGACGGTTCTACAAAAGAAGATGCCATCAGGTGGTCCAAGGATAATGAAAAATAGTCACAAACAATTTTTTTCATAATTATCTCATTTACCCAAACTGCAACAACAAAGCTAACACAAACATTTTGCTCCAGAGAGAGCAGTCTCTTATGCTTGGCTACCACTGGAAATTCTCAAAGCCGACGGTATTACACAAAAGGCGACCCATCTCATCCTTGATCACATGAGAGTTGTTGTCACCTATTACAGTGTCACTGGGATGTGCTTATAGCGACTGGTGTCTCGATAGTATGAAGATGAAAGGCAAAAACACGATATAGATTACACAACAGAAGCCAAAAGCCATAGATGAAAGCATAAGGCTTCTTTAAATTGACTCTCACTAGCACCAAAGATAATGCTGAATAATATGATTTTAGTTAGGGGGCAAATAAATGAAATACTACAGTTCACGATGTGAAAATGCAAGCAAACGGAAAAAGCAAACTGCACACCTTCTTCAGTGCCACAAACTCCTTTAGGCTTTCCAGTTGATCCCGAGGTGTACATCAAATAACAAAACAACCTTCTTTTATCCCGTGCACAAGGCCAAATGATATTTCCATACCTACTGATTTCTGCAGTACTTTCTTCCATGGAGAACAGCAAGACAGGACAACTCCCAGATTCCACTATCCAATCTGTTTGCCAACCATGGCTTTTACCAAATGACGACTTGGATGCAATAATGAGCTCAACATTTGAATGAGAGACAATTGACAACATCCTCTCCTTTGGCCACATCGGGTCAATAGCTAAGAAAGCTTCCCCACACCTCAAAACAGAGAGAACAGAGACAATGTACTCCACTGAAGGAGGTGTATAGATTCCAATCACTTTTGGTACATAGACATCCCCTGACTCCATCAATTGAGCCGTACCTGGTTTGAATGTATACGCCGCTTCGTCGCCACTATGATAACTTTTACCTAGAAAAATTTTGAAATATCATTTCAGCTGCTTTCATCAACTAGGCCATCAATGTCACAAATGACCGCCGCTAAAGAAATGATTGTCACAATATTCGACCTTCACCAAGGATCATATACAGAAGCAACCTTCAAAAGTAGGAGACGCACTGTGCAACACTTATCACTTTAATTGATCAATAGTTACCTAAACCAAAGTTCTAATGCAACCAGATGTCAGCATTATACAGCGTTAGCATGGATGAAACTCCGCACCTGAAGGTTTGATGAGGTCGGGGTCGTCTCCGCCGTTGAGGATGTTGCGGAGACGAGAGCTGAGACGATCAACGGCCAGCGACATGTCGGAATAAGTAAAGCACTGGTCCCCAGGGTAGAGCGGAGGGGAGAGGGATAGCGCGCGCTCATCGTAGAACCGATCGACGCCGGCGGAGAAGCCCGAGTCGGCCGCAATCTTCCGGCGCAACTCACTGGAAACAACGCCGCCGCCCGACGCGTGTACGACGGCGATTTTGGTAGGGTTTTCGGACGCCGCGACGGAGAACCCGTGCGACAAGCAGCACCGGCGTCGCTGCTGCTCCGCCTCGCTCATTGCTTCCACAGAATGGGAAACTCTAGTTCCTTGAGTATATGCTCTCCCCCTATGTCAATAATATTTTACACTGACCATAAATTTAGCAATGATTTATAAAGAAAGGGACCATATTGATTATGCAAATTTTTATCTGTTATAGTTGGTTCCTAAGATGGTTAAAAAAAAATTATGATTGTTAAAATAAATTTTAAATCCAAAAAAGAGATAATTTATGATATGTAAACAATTTTGCATTTATAAAAGGTGATGTGCCAAAATAAATGGTATTTTACATATGTCTAGATCATGGCGATGAGTCATTAAGAATGGAAAAAAATGATTTTAGGAATTGAGCTCGCTGAGTACAAGGTTTTTTCAAGCCACCTGTTTGTTCACGCAGGAGAATAAAAATGTAGCCAAACAATAGCTATACATAAAATCAATCACAAACAAAATGTATAGTAGCACCCAAAAACTAAAACTTTATATAATAAACCATAAACCTCAACTCAATATCAAATAGCAACTCTCAATTTTCAATTTATAACCTACTGCTTCTAAGCAAAAAAATGTCGATCCTTCATAAACCGCTTGAGAAAAATCATGAAATTCAAGGCACACTGGCAACACAAGTAAATTAATCTGATAAGCACAAACTACAATACTTATGGTAAAGGAGAAAAAGCTACAAAAAAAAAAGACGGTAGTTAAGGACAAAAAACATATATAGTACTAAATAGGCCAGCTAATAGATTTTTTTTTTTGTCGAAAGCTAAGGACGTGCATGGTAATATTTTTGGAGTAGAATTTATGCTCCATAAGCACTTCTAGAGAAGTAGAAATCCTATGTTAATGCAATTTCAGTTTTCTATTTCTAGAGCACTTTTTCACTTTTGAAGTAGAAATGTGTTTGATAAAATAATTTCTTTTTTTATTTTCCAAAAAAAAATATTTCCTCCACAAGTTGTTTTTACCCCCAAAAAAAGAAGTAGCTTTCTTATGCTTCTTTATTTCTGGAGCACTTTTTTTTCCTTCTTGCTTCCTGCTGCAGGAAGCAAGAAGTGTGGCCTACGAGCTGCCGATGAAGGTCGCGAAGCCCTCACTCAACCTTGCCTAGATGCGTGAGGCAGCCTCCCCCGCGACTCATCACAAGTCTTGCCCATGTCTTGTCGGCCATGGCCTCGCCAGCCGTAGTCAAGGCCATAGCGAGGCTGCCTCACCTAGTGGTCAGCGAGCTCTAGCCACACTTCTTACTGTGCAAAAAGCAAGAAGGAAAGAAAAATATATATATATTTAAAAAATTCTAAAAGTATTAAAATATTATTATTTCTTTTTCAGAAATAGAAATTTTCTCATGTTTTTTCAAACATATTTCTCCTCAAAAAATATATTTTTGAAGCAAAAGTAGAAAAAGCAAGTTCTGGCCAGAAATTAATTTATGAAGTAAAAGTGTTACCATGCACGCCCTAACAGTATTTCAACTAAAAAAAACATAAGAGTGAGAGGCATGACATTTTTTATGGTCTAAAGCACAATTCTGAGCTCTATCAAGACTCAAGAGCAACAGTCTTCTCTTTGTCTCGGGCACTAGAAATAGGTGTAGCGCCTCAAATCTTGCAAACCAGGGGTCGCCAGATCGTGGCACCCTCCTCGTTTTTTAGGACCTTTCCAAGTCATGGGTTCAAATTGGCTGCCACACCAGATACGTAATCAAAAAGCAAAGAGGAGTCATCACTAACTGATTTATTTAACCTAAGTTAATTGGACACCTAAAAATATGGAAAATTACCCAATCAATTATAAACGTATTGTACGAATGCCAAATCAATCCTAAACTTTTTAATTTTATCAATTTAGTCTTAGACCTTTGTGTGAAATTCTAATGTATCCTTCTAGCCAATTTTCGCCGAAATTGCTAATGTGACAATGCAATAATCGCCGGTCGTGTTATATGGCACATCGCCACGTCAGTGATTTCTGGTGAAAATTGGTCGAAAGAATTATTGCTTACTTGACGGTCCAATCACCGTTGACCATCTCATGTGACACATCACTACATTAGTGATTTTCTACGAAAATTGATCAGAATGATTATATTGAAATTTTACATGAAGGTTTAATATTAAATTGGCAAAATTAAAAAGTTTATGACTAAATTGGTATCTTATAATGGATTTAGGACTGATTGGACAACTTCCCTCCCAAAATACCTAAGCAATTACAGGGAAAATACTACCTAAGAGACATGTGCAAGGTAATTGGTCTAAGTGCAATAATCCAAGGTTGAGGTAAGGGGTTCGGTTACATAAGGGACATATTATTACCCAACAACGCCCTTTCGATACCACAACTTCTTGATTAAGACCCAATTCACATGTATCGTGCATTTTCCTTGAAAATGTTTGTAAGTGGAGTTTTAGCAGATATGCAATCAGGCGGAAAGGTTGTATCATTTTGCATATTGGGTGATCCCATTATATGTGAATGTGCATTTCGTAAATATGTTATTCATGACGTGATATATTGAAAAGACACATTGAATGAGGCACGATAATGACTTAGAAGTTAAAATCGAATTTCCAAGTGCAGTTTTTGGAATCCATGTGGAGTTATGTTTTGAATTTGAATTTGAATTTTCAAATATTACTTTTCATGTAACTTTAGGCAATTTCAACATAGCCATCATCCTAACAGCCTAATTCAGATCTGAGATTTAAAATCGTCATTATGATGGCCTAGAAGGATAATGATGTACTTTTAGACTAGAGATTTCATCTCGGCATTATGACGGCCTAAGAATGTGGTCTATGATTATTCAAATGGGCGGCATAATGATGTACTTTCGATTCCAAAATTCTAAACAAACATCACAACGTTCTAACATGCATTTCTATTCAAAATTGAAATTAAGGGTGTTGGGATTTACCTTGAGAGTGCGAAAACCTGGAAAAGTGTCAAAACCATGACCAAATCGAGAGAATTTCTGAAGAGCGCCGAACCAGGACCAAGACGGGGACATCTAATCTCCTCTCAAAATTAGTAGAAATGAGCGCTACTTATTGGTGAAATGGACTACCTCAAGATGGGCGGACATGGTAGCATTAATGTAGAAACACACATTTTCCTTTCGGCCAGGTCAAAACAGAATCAAAATTGAATTCTAAATCATGAAAATAATAATCACATGCAAGGGGCCACAGTTCATGGGCTTGAATTGCGATTGACATTGGCTTCTGACCTCCGATCACATTGCACTAATCTATTCTACACACGAATCAATTCCCTTTGGTATATGACCCATGTTGGCTCCCAATTAAAAGGGTGTATTCCAATGTAAGCACTTTCATATGTTAACTACCTTATATTCCCTCCAAACTACAAAAATTTATGTTATCAATAAAAGTGACAATATGGGTCACAAACCCATATATTAACTCACTTTTAGTGAGCCCAGATTGAATATGGGTCACTTAAAATATGGTAATGGGTGAAAAATGGGTTTGAAACATTCAAGCATAAGTTTATATGGGTCTACATCAAACCCATATTCAATCCATTTAATATTTTATTTAATATTTCATTCTTTTCTTTTCTCTTTTCTTTTTCCCTTCTTCTTCCTCCTACCTCCATCCGCTGCTTCTTCCTCAGATCGCCGTCATGATTGGCTGGCGACGGCCTGGCGAGGTCAAGGCTCAGTCGTGATCGAGCCTCAAGCTTGCTGGGATCTGGAGCCTCGGGTGAGCTCGAGGCTCGACCTCAGTTGGCGAGCCTTGAGCTCGTCGGGATCTGAGCCTCGAGCTCGCTAGGGCGGCGACGGCTAGTTGAGGTGGTGGAGGTGGGAGGAAGAAGAAGGAAAAAGGAAAAAGGAAAAAAATTAAAAAATAATAATAATTTTTCTAAAAAAATTCTAAAAATTTTTCACAATAATTTACGAATATAATTTTTTCAAAAATTTATAAGAATTTCTTTTCCTAAATTGGATTAAATATGAAAATGCTTTAACAATATGGAATGGGTTGGGTATGGATCACTACATTTGTGTTACACGAAAATGAGGCAAAACTAAAGGTGAGCGGTTCTAGGTTCCTTACAGGTTTTACATGGAACCTGAAACCTATCAATTTCTACAGGTTCCTTATTTTCTAGAACTTAGAACTTACCCGTCGAAACTTGGAACCTGAAACTTACCTTGTCACAGGTTTTAGGATCGGTTCCAAGTTCTTACAGGTTCTTTTTTGTTTAACTACCCTGTCAAATGATGTAATATCATGTGGCGTATATTAGAATGCGCTTTACTGCATTCACATATGAATCACTACTTCTCCAAAGGAAAGTCGTTACAGGTCATCTAGTACTTTGACCCAAGCATTCAGCTTAAACATTTTATTAGCTCACATTTCATGGCGGGGGG